>CM065804.1:184258000-184612500 GCA_033398695.1 Orobanche coerulescens | reverse complement strand
ATTCCTAGAAAAAAAACAAATTAGCTACTGGAAGCCTATCAACATGCGGTCGTACTAAAAAACTGTTGGTGGTCGGCCGCTGCTCCGCGGGTGTATGGTCGGAAGGCGGCAACACTAAAAGAACTGAAAAAAAATTAGCCGTCACAGGAGGTCTGCCGACCGCCGGCACGGAAGCCGACAGGGGGCCGTGCCCCCCCCCCCCCCCCACCCTAAAAAAATAAAAAATAAAATTGACCGATCGTCGAAGGTCTGCCGCTCACTTGACGGAGTCGACAAGAAGGCGTTTAAAACAAAAAATGGCCATCACCAGAGGTCTACCAGCAGCGGCCCCACCGGAAAACAGGCCGACGGGCCGGTCGAAAAAAAAAAATAATTGGTCGACCGCGTCCCTACAGAAAACATATAGTAGGTCGTCTGGAAAAAAACACCACCTTCGGCGACGGCTCCGCCAGTAAACATGCCGATATGCCGACAAAGAAAAAACTTGCATCTCCAGCTAGGGGTGGCATTTCAGAACTGAAAACTGAAAATCGAACCGGAAAACCCAAAAAATGAATCAAAAAATCGAAACTAGGTAAGACCGAATCGAAAAATAGAAAAACAGAACTGAACTGGTTCGACCCAGTTCTCAGTTCCGGGTCAGGCAGAACCGAACCTAATCGAAATGGACCCAATCAAAGTCAACATACTAAAACGACATCATTTTTTGATTTTGTGTGTTTGTGATTTTAGTGTAATTGGTTTTTTCTTTTTTAAGACCCTCATGAGTCGAGGAGGGAAGATAATATGCTTATGTATTTCGTGATTCAACTAATTTAGGTTGAAAGAATGAGTTACTATGATTTGTGATTGTTATATGTTTTTAGATATTTGTAAATTGCTATGCAACTCTAACTTTATCTGGAGCATATGTATAACTCTTGTTGGCTTTTTGTTATATACTCCACCCGTCTCACAAGTAGGGATGGCAAAAAAACCCGTGGATCCGGGTACCCGACGGATTTTACCCGTTCGGGTCCAACTCGGGTCTTGAATTTCGGGCCCCGGTCCGGGTCCGGACCGGGTAGGCAAAAAAAATCGGTTTTCACAGGTCGGGTCCGGGTAGTATAATATCCAGGCCCGTAGGACCCGGATCCGCAATATTAATATAAATAATTATATATATATATATATATATTGACTAATATTATTTCATTACATAACATAATATATAATATTATATAATTATATACTATATAATATTATATATTATATATAATATATAACTATATTATATAATTATATAATATATAATTATATATTTCATTACATTTCATAATATTATATAATATATAATTATATACTATATAATATTTTAATATATATATATATAATTATTTTTAGTTTTAATGTTAATTTTCGGGTACCTGGATCTACCCGATCTGTAAATATTCGGGTCTGGGTCTGGGTCCGGGTCCGGGTCCAGCTTTAGATTTCGGATCCGGGTCCAGATACCTATGAATCCGGCTCCGCTCCGCCCCGTTGCCATCCCTACTCACAAGAGTGTGCTCAATTTGCTATTTTCGTCCATTCCATAAGAGTGTTTATTCCATTTTTAGAAAATATCCCTTATAGTTTTATTCCATCTTTTCAATTTATTTACAAATAATTCCAAAGATGGCTCACACCCTTATTATTTAATCAATCAATAACAATAATTAGCATATCCCTACAACAAAAAGTGAGACCATTTTCCCACTCAAATCCACCACTAACTAACTTTTATTAAATCTGTACCCATAAAGAGTGAGCACATTCTTGTGGGACAGAAGGAGTATAACTTATTCTATTGCATATAATATTTGAATTTATATTGTGAAAAAACCAAAAAAAAACATCAAATCAAATCGTAACTGAACCGGATATTTATAAAATCGAACTTAATTGAACCGAACTTCAAAAATAACCGAACCAAACCAAGACCGAATATTTGGTTCGGTTCTCAGTTTCAGTCAAAAATAGAACCGAATGAAACCGAGTCCACCCCTACCTCCAGCGGAAGCCCCGCCAGTTAAGGGTGGACTCGATTCCATTCGGTTCGGTTGTTGACCGAAATTGAGCACCGAACCAAATATCTGGGTTCGCTTTGGTTCGGTTCTTTCTTAAGTTCGGTTCGGTTAAGTTCGGTTTTATAAATATTGATTGTTTCGATTTTGATATTATTTCGGTTTTTCACAATATAAATTCAAAATTATATACAATAGAATAAGTTATATATAACAACAAGCCAACACTAGTTATATGTGCTCAAGATTAAAGTTAGAGTTTCATAGCAATTTATAAATTTCTCAAAATATATAACAATTACAAATCACAGTAGTTCATTTTCTTAACCTAAATTAGTTGAATCACAAATTACATGAGCATATTATCGGTCCTTCTTGGACCCATGAGGGTCTTAAAAAAGGAAAACAAATTACATTAAAATCACAACACACACAAATTATAAAAACGACGTCGTTTTAGTATGTTGACTTTGACTTTGGTCCATTTCGGTTCGGTTCGGTTCTGTCCGACCTCGAACTGAGAACCGAACCAAACCAGTTCGATTCGGTTCTGTTTTTCTATCTTTCGGTTTGGTCTTCTTCAATTTTGATTTTTCGATTCTTTTTTCGGGAGTTTTTGGTTCAGTTTTTGGTTTTCCGTTCTGAAATGCCACCTCTACCGCTAGTAAACAGGCGGCCGGCCGACCCAGGGTCCCTCTCTCTTTTTTTTTAAGAATAATTCAATATTCTACGAGTACTTTTGGAAATTTTATTATT
The DNA here is from genome assembly GCA_033398695.1 of Orobanche coerulescens. Taxonomy (NCBI): domain Eukaryota; kingdom Viridiplantae; phylum Streptophyta; class Magnoliopsida; order Lamiales; family Orobanchaceae; genus Orobanche; species Orobanche coerulescens. The sequence goes on along the minus strand of CM065804.1, from coordinate 184,609,699 downwards.
GTTTAACATTTCATTTTATTAAATAATATACAATAATACAACAGCATCAAGTTTTTCGGACACAGTTTGACCTAGAGTAAAAAAAAAATATGAATTCTCAATTCTACAACAAATAAATATTCTTACTATTTGTAGCATTTTCAATATCCAAGAATACTTGAATCTCAGTAAATTCTAGCATAAATATGTTGTAGAAGTGGGTCGACCTAATAAGTTTGACAATGGCCCCCTGAAATTGAAATTTTAAATTTAGTTAAAATAAAAGGTGCAAAAGATAGAAAAAATGAAATAAAAATAACTAAAATACTAAAAAAATGTATTATTAAAACATGAAAAAAAATATGGAATTGAAAAACTAAAAAAATTGTAAAAACACCTTAAATATAGATTAAATGAAAAAATTCTAAGTAATTGGAAATTAGAAAAACTGAAAAAATCACCTAAAACTAAAAAAGGAAGGAAAAGAAACCCCCCCAAATTTTGGGCTCTATGTCACGGAATATATATCTTTTTGTCATTACTTTAGTTGCATGTTTGGGTACAAAATAAGCAATTTTGATACGCTATAAAATAAACTAACTAATATATTCACAAAGTCGGAATAGATCATATATACTCACTTCACATTTCATTCTTATTTTCAAAACTAGCCATTCATTCTGCATCCATTAATCATCAAAATCATTAATAATATTTCTCCTAACAAAAACAAGTTCCGCTGTTCCAATCTTGAAAGAAGATCGATCGATATGAGTGGAGTATTATATAACTACTCATTGCCTCCAGGTGCTAAACTCTTTTCTTTTTCAAAAAATGCTGATCATTCTATCCTTTTAATTTGTACTGAATCTGCATTCAAAATACATTATTATTAATTTGTCTCTCTTTTATCCTTGAAATCAGTATATAATTAGTAGAACTAAATGGTTTTTGAATATTTGACAAACATTTTATTGTTACTTCTTCTTCGCATTTTTCCTTCAATTATAATTAAATTGTTTGTCTTTTTTACTTTAAATTAGCTCAGCCAGCAGAATCTCTACGAGATCACGAAAAACTTCCACCCCCTACAGAAGGTACTAAACTCTTGACTTTAATTTCTTAGTGGAAAAAAAAATGTCGTTTCTATCTTTTAATTGGTACTGCATCTCATTTCAGCAGGGCAATATTCCCGTCGACGCCGTCGTGAGGGATGGACCGGATGGTACTCTCTCTCTCTCTCTCTCTCTCTCTGTATATATATATATATATATATATATATATATATATAGACATATATATATATATATATATATATATATATATATATATATATATATAGTCCCTAGAAGCATAGACTGATGGTAATTGCAAGGTGATAGGGATGGAAACACTCCGACATTGCGGGTTCGAATCCATGTGGTGACAATACTTTGCTGAAATATTGCAATGTTTGTTCTTTGGGTTAAATATCTCGTTAGTCCTCTCATGCGAAGTGCCATTAGTGCATATCCTCGATTTACCACCCGCCTAGTCAAGGGACCTGTAATCTGGTGGGAGAGTTTCTCGTCTCCCTCAACAAAATATATATATATATAGTGGCGCGTTACATGCGATCACAAGATTAGATGCGATCTTTCTGATCTTAATTTATGCATGAGTTTTGTACTAATTATGCATGAAAAATATGCATTTCGTGCATCAAAATTTCAATGCATTAAAACATGCAATATATGCATCAAAATATCGATGCATTAAAATATTAGATTATATGCATCAAATATATTGCATGTTTTAATACATTGAATTTTTTTTTTTTAGTTTACATGTTTTTAGAAAAATGAAGTGCATATGTTTTTTTTTTATTGTAGATTTTCATATGTTTTTTTGTGTACAATTGTTTATAATCAAATTTTTTTTTTTTGCTTAAAATGATAATTGCACATATGTTTCTAGTGTATATTTTTAATCTTCAAAATCTATAACAAAAAACATAAATATATACATGTAACCTCGAAATTTATAACACACCAAAAATAAAAATAGTATACACAAAAATTGATATCAATTGAAATACAATTTAAATACAAATATATCTTGTTAAGTATATATGTACATGTCAACCAAAAACATGTGTGCACTCTTCTAAGAACATGTGTGCACTCTTCCACGAACATATGTGCACACTTCACTTTCTTATCAAATTTATTAGAACATATGAGTTCCCTTCTAAAAACATATGTGCACGTTGCGTCTCTCATCATGAAGAACCTGCAAACAAAAGATTGATCAGCAGTTCATTATCAAGATATAGGATCTACTTCAATTCCTTATTTGTGAAAGTGAACCTATATGTAAAAATCCAATAAGACCCTTTGTAACTGGATCTACACACATTACTACAAAGATAAGTCTCCAAAAAAATATACTAAAAAATCAAATACTCCACAATCTGTAATTTTCATGTCATTTTCTATTTCTTGATATTTTTAAAAGTCAAATAAAAGAAACACCATTTGTTGCGATTAGTGACAAATCAAAAAAAATGTAAGCCAACAACTCTACAAAAACCATTAACGAGAATTAAAAAACAATAAAGAACATTAAAAACACCATCAATAACAATCAAAACCACATGCTAATCCATACCATCATTAAGGAAGTAACCCACAAGAAAATTCACTAGTGGATTAATAATTCAATGTCAACACAACTTTTTTTTTAAATGATGAAAACATAAGAATGTTTTTCACAAGAAACCCAAACAAATCTAGCCTACCTTTTCAGTCGAAGATATTATTTAATCAAAAGAAGGTTTTCATTCATTTTTTTAATTCATAAAATACTATCATGAAATTACTGCCAAAAGAAGGTCTATCATAAAAAAAATCATGAAATTACTACCAAATCACAAGAATACGCACCTTTTCAATTTCATCGATAGAGATAGGTGGCCAGGTTTATTTCACATGAGAGAGAATAGCGTAGAATGTAAGTGTACTGGTTGATCATGGATTGAGATGACGATCCAAAAAAGATTGGTGATGTTTATTTTTTTTCTTCTGGCCAAACAATTGTTCTAGAGAGAGAGGCGGCATATAGGTAGGTTTATGGGTGGTGGATCTAACTGTTTAGGTGTAGTTACAAAATGAAAGTGTGAGATGAATCGTGTGGTGTTGAGATGTGTTTGAATGTGAGAGAGATAAAAGTGTAGTACCAATAATACCCTTTTAGCCTTTTGTTTAATTGAAAAAGAAACCCTCATTTATTGTTTAATTGCAATTTTAGCACTTTTAATCTTAGCCTTTGATCAAACTCATCTAATGACCTAGATTCATTTTAATGGTACTGTAAAGTACTATATCTAATATTTGGTACTTCATAAAATACAACACTATATATATATATATATATATATATATTATACTTAGTTCTTTTTAGTGATAACGATTTGTGTTTTTATATGTTTTGTATTAATTTGTGACAGGTTTGCTTCTGTGTGTTGCTGTTTGGGGAAATCCCGATTGGAGAGTGTCGCTGATAATAAAGACAAATATATTCATCAGGGATGGAAAAGTGCATCTGTCATTTCCGTCTAGCGTTTTTTTTTTTTTCGAATCACTTTTATCTAGGCACAGTTATCTTCTGCAGCAAAATTCCAAATGCAAAATGTGTACAGGTTGTTGATGTTGTTTTTAGATGCGGTAGAAAATCTTAAATGATCTGAAATCGAGGCGAGTTGACTTTCTCTCAAGTAAGGCAAATTGCCGCACAGATCACACGGTTGAGCAGCAAACGTCCCCAAGATCTGACGGTTTTCGACGAACTCGATACCTGTACTAGGAATCGAATTAAGGCGAACTCCTGGATATTTTGGACTTGTAGTATGATCTTTGGCTAGTAAGAATTTATTATTATCTTGGTTTAGTATGTGTGTGAAAGTGCAAAGTGCGCCTCTGAAGCGCCGTTGCGACAAGTGCGACGTGCACGTGCTCGGACTCGGACTCGGAAGGTGCTTTGCACCTTCCTCGTAGGATTCGGATTTTAGCCTTAAAATTAATTAAAGCCAACTAGGGTGCACCATAATGGAGCACACTTGATTGCTCCTTTATGATGGAAAGTCCTTTATAAATAGCTCAACTTTTCCTTACTTCTCCAATGTGGGATGGGATTCCACACCACATTCCCAACTATTAAATGGCTTAACTTTGTGCATTAATTACTCACTCATTTCTTAACGAAATTGAACAAGTAAATACACTAAATTAATCTACACAAAATGTAGATTCCAAATATACCATTTAATGTCATTAATTACCATAATTAATTATGGTATTAATTAAGCTATTTTTCCAACAATACCCCACACGAATGATGATTAATGCAAATGCAACATGCACTAAGTCCCGACGACCTATTATTGCTTCAGGATAGGTGGTAGTTAGCCTTGAACCTTCCTTAGTGTAATGCTATCAGATTTACTCGTTGCTCGGTGAACGTGATGTCTTGAACCGGTCAACTTTTGTGTAAACCAAGACAATAACATACACACAATAATAGATCTAATATCTTTTGTTCTCACGTTGTGTCCATTTTGGCCTTGGACCATTTCTTGGATTTATAAGTGTTACTAATTTTATGAAGCGGCCTTACTTCTTCACTTATATAGGTGACCTCCTATGAAGAGTATCCTGCCATACTCCACCTATAAAAGACTATAGGAATCATTAAAAGCTTTAAAAAGCTTACCCTTTACCACAAACTGCAGGCTTGCACTTGAACAGCTACGAGAATGGATTTTCAAGTGCTTTAACTTGAACTTTCACAACTTAGTTGCCATTATGAAAATTCTCAATGCGTGGATTTTAATCCCATTCCCCTTGCTGCATTATATAATTGATCACGGTTAATACCTTTCGTAAACGGATCCGCTATATTGTCTTTTGACTTTACATAGTCAATGCACATTATTCCTGTAGTGATCAATTGTCTAATGGTATTGTGTCTTCGACGAATATGTCGAGACTTACCATTATATATTGTGTTCTTTGCCCTCCCTATGGCTGCCATGCTATCACAATGTATCATAACGGGAGGCAAAGGTTTTTCCCAACAAGGAATATCTTCTAAGAAGTTTCTTAACCATTCGGCTTCTTCGCCGGCTTTGTCTAAAGCAATAAACTCCGATTCCATTGTAGATCGGGCTATGCATGTTTGCTTATAAGATTTCCATGATATTGCTCCTCCACCAATGGTAAATACATAACCGCTTGTGGATTTAGAGTCTTTAGTATCGGATATCCAATTGGCATCACAATATCCTTCCAAAGCAATTTGGATATCTCGAATAGTGTATACCATGATTGACGGTGTGTTTTAAGTATCTCAACACTCTTGTCAATGCGGTCCAATGATCCTTTCCGGATTACTTGTAAAGCGACTCGGTTACTAATAGAATATGCTATGTCCGGCCTTGTACAATTTGCTAAGTACATTAGGCTTCAATTATCCTAGCATATTACGTTTGTGATATGGTTCTCCTCGATTTTTGGCTAAGTGTAAACTTAAGTCAACAGTGTCTTAGCCGGAGGTAGATCGTATGCCTTGAATTTCTTAAGCACATTCTCAACATAGTGAGATTGTGATAAGACTATTCCATCGGGTGTTCTGGAGATCTTGACTCCTAGAATCACATCGGCTAATCCCATATCCTTCATGTCGAAGTTCTTCTTTAACATTTCCTTAGTGCTTATGATGATTTTATTGTTGCTACCCATAATTAGCATATCATCAACATATAGACACACAATGACAAAATTGTCAGATGTACCTTTGATGTACACACATTTATCGCATTCATTGATCTTGAAACCATTTGACATCATTACTTGGTCAAATTTCTCATGCCATTGTTTGGGTGCTTGCTTAAGTCCGTATAAAGACTTAACAAGTTTACAAACTTTGTTTTCTTGGCCGGAACCACGAACCCTTGGGTTGTTCCATATAAATTTCATCTTCTAAATCTCCATTTAGAAAGGCCGTTTTTACATCCATTTGGTGTATCTCAAGATTGTACAATGCTGCTATTGCAAGTAGCATTCTAATGGATGTAATCCGAGTAACTGGTGAGTATGTATCAAAGTAATCATACCCTTCCTTTTGTTTGTATCCTTTGGCTACCAAACGTGCCTTGTATTTGTCAATAGATTTACCACCTTTGTATTTCTTCTTGAGAATCCACTTGCAACCTAAAGGTTTATTTCCCGGAGGAAGATCAACAATGTGCCAAGTGTGATTGTTCAAGATTGACTCGATTTCACTATTAATAGCTTCTTGCCATAGATCGGCATCGGAACCAGACAATGCTTCCTTGATTGTCTTTGGTTCATCTTCTAAAGAATAGACTATAAAATCCGGACCAAAGGTTTTTGCAGTTTTTATTCTTTTTCCTCGCCTTGGTTCCGGTGTTGGTCCATTACTATTTGACGAGATTTCATCATAAGTCCTCTTTTTCGGACTTATTTCATTCTTTTCTTTCTTAGGGAATATAGTTTCAAAAAATATGGCATTTCTTGATTCTATAATCATTCCCTCATTTATATCGGGTACTTCCGATTTGTGTACCAAAAATTGGTACGCACTACTATTATTTGCATATCCTATGAAAATGCAATCAACGCTTTTAGTCCTATTTTTACTTGCTTGGGTTTGGTACTTCAACTTTTGCTAAGCACCCCCACACTTTTAAGTATTTATAGGACGGCTTCCTTCCTTTCCATAATTCATATGGAGTTTTATCTTGCTTCTTTTTGGGTAATTTATTCAGAATTTTATTGGCCGAAAGAATAGCTTCTGTTAGGAAAAACAAACACCCTGTATCGATTCAGCCGGGATACCCGATCCCTGTATCGATTGTTATTTGTTATTGAAAAGGTTTTGACATATATGCCAAATACAAGAAAGGAAAAGCGTATCGAGGATTCAAGGATTTATCATGTATCGAAGACTCGCCTCGAATCGGCATAAGTGAAGCTCACAAGACAAAGCAAGAAGACTTGTAAGAAGACCAAGTATGGAAGCGTCTCGATGCCCTAAAAACAGTCACCTTCCATACAGTTCATAAAAGGACAAGAAAGAACACAAGTCAAGTTCCGTTGAACAAAGAAGTATTTAAATACTCAAGGATAAAGTATTTAAATACATCGATCTTGAATCTTGAGAATCCGCGAAATCGGATCATGTCATATTCCGTTGAAGGAAATCTTATTCAAACGGACATCTCAACGGATACTTTCTTCGAGGCTATATATATCCTTGAAGACATTGAAGATCGAGAACTCACGAAATCTCTTCAAGTAACCCAACTCTCAAAGCTATCAAAGTAATCATCCGAGCAAACATATCTCGAGCAACCGCAAGTTAAAACGAAAGAGATATACAGTGCTCAAACATCAAGAACAGCTATCATCAGATCTTGATATTCAAAGCTGTTGTTCTTACCTGGTTACCTAACCTTTTACCTCTGTGTAAAAACCGAGCTCTGTGTGAACTCAATAAGTTATTCTGACCTGTGTGGGACGAATAAGGACGAAGCTTTGGAACTGTGTGTGAAGAAGCTAGTCAAGAAGGAAGCTTCAACCAATCTGTGTGAACGGTTGAAAGTGATATTCTTTGTATCAATCTGTGTGAACGATACAAGGATAGGTTTGTTTATAATTACGTAGTTGTGTACGCAGTAATTATTTAATAAACTTTTTACTCCTGTGTGAAGGACCAGTGGACGTAGAGGGGTTTACCTCGAACCACTTAAATTACTGTGTTATTTACCTTCTGCTTTTACTGTTTGAAATTACTGTGATATATTAAGTATACACCTAATACGTCGTTGCTGTATCCACGACAACTAACTGTATCCAAGACTTCCGCTACGCACTCAGATTTAGATTCCATACAGTTTGTTGTTTAAACTACTTTTCCAAACTGTATCCAGTATACTTAAGTGGCCTACAAGTGGTATCGGAGCGGTTGATTCTAAAAAGAATCAGTCGTATTTCTTTTAACCGAATCAGATTCAAATCACTTATTTTCAAAACAGTTTCTTTCATTCCTATATTATCAGTATGGATACTTCTATGATTAACAAAGTCCCTATGTTCTCTATTAACGAATTTGACGACTGGAGAATTAGAATGGAACGCCGTCTACAAAAAAAGGAGGGAAAAATATTACAACTCCAAGGTTCACCCGAGAAGCTTCCAGGTCGCGACCTAGTCCTTAAGAGGATATTGGGCCCGGATCCCGGACCGCTCAGGCCCAAATGGGAAGGGCCGTATAAAGTTAGTGAAGTCCTTCAGAATGGAGCCTACCGGCTGGAATATCTGAATGGCCAAAGATTAACTTACCCGTGGAACGCTATGTATTTAAAAAGGTATTATCAATAAAAATTTAATGCTATTTCATTTTTTAATATTGGTACACCTCGTTAGACCGGCTCCCCCGGCACTATAAGACCGAGCTCGTCTCGGCACCTCGAATGACCGGCTCCCCCGACACTATAAGACCGAGCTCGTCTCGGCACCTCGAATGACCGGCTCCTCCGGCACTGTAAGACCGAGCTCGTCTCGGCACCTCATAATGACCGGCTCCTCCGGCACTGTAAGACCGAGCTCGTCTCGGCACCTCATAATGACCGGCTCCTCCGGCACTATAAGACCGAGCTCGTCTCGGCACCTCATAATGACCGGCTCCTCCGGCACTATAAGACCGAGCTCGCCTCGGCACCTCATAATGACCGGCTCCTCCGGCACCATAAGACCGAGTTCGTCTCGGCACCTCGAATGACCGGCTCCTCCGGCACCATAAGACCGAGCTCGCCTCGGCACCTCATAATGACCGGCTCCTCCGGCACTATAAGACCGAGCTCGCCTCGGCACCTCATAATGACCGGCTCCTCCGGCACCATAAGACCGAGCTCGTCTCGGCACCTCGAATGACCGGCTCCTCCGGCACCATAAGACCGAGCTCGCCTCGACACCTCATAATGACCGGCTCCTCCGGCACTATAAGACCGAGCTCGCCTCAGCGCGATCAACCAAGAACAATAAAAAGAACAACGAAAACTGCAAGGAAGATTTTATTTCATCAAGTCGTTGCTACAAAATACAGACGATTACAAAAGACCTAAGGCAGGTTGGCACGCAGGCCGTACATCAGATGAAACAAAAGAAAGACAAAAATAGGCACGCAGGCCATGCTAGAAGCAAAATCTAAAGGAAACTACTCGGCCCCACCATCCTGGCCGACCGCCTGAAAAGATTGCCTCGCCTTCGCCTTGCGGAGCCCGACCGGCATCCTCATCCTCGGCCACCTTCGGCTCGTCGACCCGAGCAATGTCAACATGAAGATCGGCCGCTTGAGAGGTGATGTAAGCCTCAATCTCCTGAACGGTCTTTCCACCTTTCATAAGATCTAAAATCTCGAAACAAGTGGAGACGTAGTTCAGATTGATCAGCTCCTCAAAGGCAGGCGTCTCCTTGAAGGCCTCCACCCCTTCGGCACGGCCCCTAGCGTAGCTCGAAGCCTCGCAAGTGTTGATACGCTCGGTCAGGCTTTCAACCTGGGCCTTGGTCTCCTTCAAATAAGCCTCGTGCTCGGCCCGGATATCCAAGCACTGCTTTTGCGCCTGATCAGCCGCATCGGTCATCTCCTCGGCCTTCAACCTCCATATGGTCGGCCTGGAGGGCCCGACCGTCCAGAAGCTCCATCTTGCCCCTCATGGAGGTTATCTCCCCCTCTAGAGACTTGATGAAAGAAGGGCACAGGTGATGCTCCTCCTGCAGAGCTTTGAGGTCGGCCTCCGTATTCTTGTGCTTCTCGGTCGAGGCCAGAAACTCATTGGAAGCCTTCACGTAGGTGCACATGGCCCGGCCGACCAGGGCATTTCCGAACTGGATCTGCTCAACCGGATCCATATCATTAGTCATCATTTCCAGCTTGGGCGTCCAACCCCGGATCGGAATATGACTAGAGACAGCCACCCGAGGAGGGACCCGGCTGAGCATCTCAGGAGTCGGGGTAGCGGCCCGGACATAATCAAGGAACCAGCGCGGCCGTCGCCCCTTCATCTGGTCACACGGCTCCACCCGCTCCTGGTTGACCGGGAGATAATGGCCCTCCAAGTCAATGACGGGCTCCTCCCGACCCGCCCGGACAGGAGTCGGGGCGGACACTACGACTTCAGGGGCAGACGAACCCTCGGCCTTGTTCGCGCTGTCCTCAGGCCCAGTCTCCACCCTCTGGCGCTTGCCGGCCCGCTCCCTCCGCTCAGCGGCCTCCGCTGCCAGCCTTGCCACACGCTGCGCGGGCGTCTCCTTCCGACCGGATGAAGTCTTTGCCTTAGGAGCTCGAAAAGGAAGACATGTCAAAAAAAAAAAAAAATACCTGGAGAAGACATTGTACTCGGATCGGTCGATCTAAGTCCGGCCGCCCAAAGATTCTCCTCGGTCACTAAAAGATGAGACTTCCTTTGTTCCAGAGGAAGGTCCAAAAGCTGCTCGACCCGGTCGTCGAAATCGGAAGAAGTCTCTGACGCCGGGATGCGTTCTGCACAGGCAACAAATGATGAGCGTTAGACAAAAAAGGAACAAGAGCAGAAAATACTACACTCACTCATTTTGGCCGTAAAAAGCACAGGGACCCGCAGCTCAGCATCTATCACCCCCGGCTCCCACTCATCCAAAGAGCTCCTCCACGACCCCCCGATAAAGAACCACTGTTCTTTCCAGCTATGGATGGTCTCGGGTACCCCCACTAACTCCTTGTGCATAGCATGCCGGGCCGTCAGATAAAACCAGCCCGAGCCAGACCTGCCAACCGACCTCCATAGATAGAGGTTGTTGAACTCCTCAAAGCTGGGCTCGGGCCAGCCATGCTGATTAAAAAGAATAAAAAGGCCCACCACCTGAGCCCAGGAATTCGGATGAATCTGGGGGACAGGAAGGCCCCACTGCCTCAACCACCGGGAAAAAGTCAACGGAAGCGGAAACCGAAGCCCGGCCAGTAGAGAGCGGTAATACACCGTCGTGCAACCGACGGGCGGACTGTGGGGCCTCTCCTCGGGATTCGGAGCAAACATCCGCACCCTCGCCGGAATTTTAAATCGCAGCCGCCAGGCCGCCAATTGTTCCTCCGTAACGGTACTCGGAATCGAAGCTGAATCCCAATCCGCCTCCACGAAAGGGGACGGACGAGGGCGAGCCCGGGCCACCACCAGCTCGACTCTCTCCTCCGCCGGAGTTTCTCCGACAACTGTCAGCGGCGCCACCATCTCCACTCCCCGCATCCGGCGACTTCACAAATTCGTCTCCCTCTTCCTCAACACTCCAGTCAACAGGAGCTTCGCCAATCGATAGATCCGCCACACCCGTGCGGTCCGGCGACACAGTCAAAACCACCTCCGTCTCGTCCCTTGTCTCCGACATCTTAAATAGAGAAGGAAAAAAGAAAGAAAAGCGAGCTTACCGGAAAGGTCTGTGAAATCGGAAAAGAAGAAAAAATCGCCGAAAAATTTTTCTTTCTCTCTGCAACAATACGTAAAAATGGCGGAGGGAACACTGAAAGAGAAGACAAAGGGAAATGTAGGCATTAAATGCCAGGCGCGTGAAGCAAGAAATTCTACTGAACCGTCGCGAAGTTCGAGAACGCGTGAGCGCGCCGCCCAGTCTGCTTATGCCACGCGTCCCCCACATGATGACACTTAAACACCAGGGAAGCGATTCGACGCGACTCCCGAAGAGACGCCTATTCGAAAGGTCTTATCCTCCCACAAACCGGATCGGTCTCAACATCAAACGACTCCAGCCCCGGCCAGCTCGGTACGGCCCTGGACTCGGGGGCCCTTGCTGTAGCCCATCCTACTCGTAATCCACGTAGGCACTCCAGCAATAAACCGGCCGAGCAGAGTCCGAAGTCGGACCGACAAAAATCCGATTTCCAACCGGCTCGCTAAAAACCGGACCGGACGGTGACTCCAAGGCCGACCCAGATCCGATCCGGAAGGCCGAGCAGAGAAAGGACAAAAATGTCCCGATTCAAGATTACGCAAGACCGACCTGAACAATGGGAGACCCGGCCGACCTGAACGGCGGGGGACCCGAGGACCGACCCCATCGGATAGACATCACCGGAAGTCGGCAAGACAGACCCGCATACCAATTAACGCATGCAGTCACGCCCCTTCCCAAGGCACTCCTCAGAGGCCGCCACGTGTCCAAGACTTAAATGCAGACTGACAAGTGTTATGGGCATATTCCCCAAACATGCGCCAACTGTCATCTCTCCACTGGCCCAGATTGTCTATATATAGAAGAAATGTACAGTGAAAAGGGGATCTTTGGATTTTCAGCATTAAAAGAGAGAGAAAAAAGAGAGATTTGATATAGACTGTAAAAGAACAATAAAGACTTGTAATTAACAAGCAAACAAGATAGACCGGCTCACATTATTCTGCTCGGCTCTATTCTATCAAAAGGTCATTAATAAAATTTAGTGATCAAACATCTTCCATCTTATTCATTATTTTCTACGTGTCTTCGATTCACTTGTCCAGATCAGCACACGTGACGTTGACCAAATCAGCCGTCAACAATATCTGAGTCTCTGATGGATGTCTACTGGGGAGAGAGGGAGAGAGAATGATTGTTTTAACTGAAAAATGGCTAGAAGATGCGTAGGAAAAAAGAGATAGAAACATTCAAAAAGAAAATAATATAAATTTAAAAATAATAATAAAATAATACTTTCGTTTCATTAGAAGAGAGTACTTTGATTAAAATATAATTTTTTACCCAATCAATTAATATTGTAATTTATATAACAAATAACTTTTACTCTTAAGAAATATTATATAAATTCTACTTGGCTATTAATATTTTTGTTGGAAATATAAGATAAAATGGAGGAAATGGGCTATTTTGAGCAGCTCATTTGAGAGGAAATTTTGAGTGGGTTCGACTACGAGTTAAAGTCGGGACTTAGTTGGAATACGTAGTACTCCGCACGAGGTTTCCAAAACGTGTAAGAACACTCAAAATGATTGAGGTATGAATGAGATATAATGTTCTAAAGTGAACCCTTTAAAAATGAATTTGGGATGCTATCCCACAATGGAAAAAGAAGGGAGGAATTGTGAGTATATAAGGAGATATGGACAAATGCATGTTCAAAATGAGACATGTGTGGATGTGTGACTAGGCGCCCCTCGCGCGCACACACACACACGCGCGCCGCCGTCCGTCCGGGTCGGGTCGGTCTCGGTCTCGGTCGCAGGGCGATTTGTCTCGGCATCTCGAAGTTATCTTTTTACTGCAATTTTATTCGGTGAAATTTTATTTTACCGAAAATACTTCAATTAATAAATTCCGAATTTTTCGGATCCGGATAAAATCGAATCTGGATAAGTATTTCGATCGGTTTAGAGTTCCTCCAGAAACCAATTTCGATCGGTTTAGAGTTCCTCCAGATACCCAGCACACAACCTCCTCCAGCTTTCACCTATAAATACCCGGCTGAGGGGGCTCATTTTACACACTTATTTTATGCGGACGGATTTCAGAGCCAAATTACAGCGAAATATTTTCTTCCTCATTTTTTCTTCTTCGATCGGTGATAGTAGACAGATTTTGTTCTAGTTCGTTGAGGGTGCAGCGGATCACAGATTCGTTACATCGAGCTGTTGTTTTATCCTGGGAGGCAGACGTCATACACCGTGGTGAGGAGGAATTTGCTTTAAGGAGACAGATCTGGACTCACCAGCGAAACTTTCGTTTCACGTACGGGATAGGCGGATTTCGTTTTGCTAACAATTTTCTGCAGGATTTATAATATATATATATATATATATATATTCGATACATATATATATATATATATATTTCTATTATGTTCTTTTCAAGTAATCTTTTTCAAATTAATTCAACAATCTTAAAGCAATTCTTTTTACTTGATTAAAACAGATCTATTTTCGTAAAAGCTAATCAGTATCAAAACCCAAGACTGTCTACGGACGTTTCTGGAGGTGCGCCTCAGAAAATCGGCTCGGGTTTAGCGACTGGAGGTACGCCTCTAATAACTGGATCGGATACAGCTTCGATTTCGATAACTACTTCGGTTTCGATTCCGGCAAACCATGCAGACAAACCAGAGAAATTCAACGGGCAGAATTTCAAGAGATGGCAGCAGAAGATGATGTTCTATCTGACCACTCTAAGCTTGTCTCGATTCCTCAAGGAGGATGCGCCAAAATATGACGAGGACAGTGACCAACAAACTCTGATGGCCATTGACGCTTGGAAAACTTCCGACTATCTGTGTCGGAACTATGTGATGAATGGCCTTGCCGATTCACTGTACAACGTGTACAGCAGTGCTAAATCAGCTAAGGCGTTATGGGACTCACTAGACCATAAATACAAAATCGAGGACGCCGGTGCCAAGAAGTGGATTGTTGGACGGTTTCTCGATTACAAGATGATGGACTCCAAGACGGTAGTGAGTGAAGTACAAGAGCTGCAAGTGATCATTCACGAAATCCATGCTGAAGGAATGGTCAGTAGCGAATCCTTCCAAGTGGCTGATGTGATCGAAAAATTGCCCCCGACTTGGAAAGATTTCAAGAATTATCTAAAGCACAAGCGCAAGGAAATGAGCATGGAAGATCTGATCGTTAGACTTCGCATAGAGGAAGACAACCGAGGATCAGAGAAGAAAGTAAATATTGTTGTGGCAAAGGCCAATGTTGTGGAAACTGGACAGACATCCAAGAAAGGCAACAATGGAAAGGGAACCAAGCTGGGACCTAAAGGAGGAATTGGGAAAAAGAAAGAAAAATTCCTTGGAAAATGCTACAACTGTGAAAAGATGGGTCATAGGGCGACCGACTGCAGGCTGCCAAAGAAACCAAAGAAAAAGGAGGGTAATGCAGCACATCTGATTACCGAACAAGTGGAACATCTTGACTTATGTGCTATGATCTCCGAAGTGAACCTAGTTGGTTCAAACACCAAAGAGTGGTGGATTGACACTGGAGCAACTAGGCATATATGTGACAACAAGACTATGTTCTCCTCCTTGGAAGAAACGGATGCCGGTGATATACTGTATATGGGAAATTCTGCAACCTCAACTACCTTGGGAGAAGGCACGGTGATCTTAAATATGACGTCTGGAAAGGAAGTGACTCTTAAACGCGTGTTATATGTGCCTGATATTCGAAGGAACCTATTTTCGTGTACCTTGATGATTAAGAATGGCTTTAGAACAGTTTTCAAGTCCGATAAAGTTATTTTGTCGAAAAATGGTGTGTTTATAGGCAAGGGATATGAATGTGATGGGCTAGTTAAGCTCAATGTAATGACTATAAAAAATAATGAAATGAAGAATTCTTCTGCTTACTTGCTTGAGTCTCCTAATTTATGGCATGCTAGATTAGGACATGTTAATTTTAATGCAATGCGTAGACTTATTGCATTAGATCACATACCAAAGTTTAAAATTGATTTAAACCACAAGTGTGAAACTTTTGTAGAGGAAAAATTAACTCGATCTCCATTCCGACAAGTGGAAAGAAACACCAAACCTTTAGAATTAATACATAGCGACCTATGTGATTTGAAGTTTGTTCAAACTAGAGGTGGAAACAAATATTTTATTACTTTCGTGGATGATTGTACTAAATATTGCTATGTATACTTGCTTAAAAGCAAAGATGAAGCCATAGAGAAATTCATTCTCTATAAAACGGAAGTTGAGAATCAATTGAATGCTAAGATAAAAATCTTGAGAAGTGACCGCGGAGGTGAATATGTGGAACCATTTGGCGAATTTTGCTCGCAACATGGGATTATTCATGAAGTCACCGCCCCATATGCACCATACCAAATGGCGTGGCGTAACATAAGAATCGCACTCAAAGAAATGATGAACGTGATATTACTAAATTCAGTTCTGCCGCAAAATATGTGGGGAGAAGCCATCGTAACGGCGAACTATCTTTTAAACAAGATATGCCGTAAGAACAGAGACAAAACTCCTTATGAATTGTGGAAAGGAGTCAAGCCTTCCTACAATTACATGAAAGTGTGGGGGTGTCTAGCAAAGGTGCTGATACCTACTTCTAAGAAAGTTAAAATAGGCCCAAAAATGGTTGACTGCATTTTCATTGGATATGCACACAACAGCAATGCTTACCGATTTCTTGTGCATGAATCCAAAGTGCCTGAAATTCACAAGAATACGATTATGGAATCAAGGAATGCGTCATTCTTTGAGAATATCTTTCGTTGCAAAACTGCAAGTGAACCCCTTATCTTATCCGAACAGACTTCTGAACTAATGGATGAAGATAATGAGGACGAACCTAGAAGGAGCAAGCGATAAAGCACGGAGAAATCTTACGGACCAGATTTCATCACCTACTTGCTCGAAAAGGCTCCTCAAACTTACAAAGAAGCTGTAAGATCGACGGATGGACCTCTCTGGAAGGAGGCTATCAAAGAAGAGATTGATTCTATATTACAGAATCATACCTGGGAACTAGTGGAATTACCTCCTAAGTGTAAACCATTAGGAAATAAGTTGATCTTCAAGAAGAAATTGAAAGATAGAGCAGTTGATAAATATAAGGCTAGGCTCGTAGCGAAGGGATATAACCAACGTGAAGGCCTAGACTATTTTAATACTTACTCTCTTGTGACGAGAATAACTTCCATCAGGATGATACTTGCCATCGCAGCATTACGAGGCTTAGAAGTTCATCAAATGGATGTTAAGACTGCCTTTCTTAATGGGGACTTAGAAGAGGAAATCTACATGGAACAACCCGAGGGGTTCTCTGCTCCTGGACAAGAAAGGAAAGTCTGCAAGCTCGTAAAATCATTGTACGGATTGAAGCAGGCACCAAAACAGTGGCATGAAAAATTTGATCATGTCCTGATAAGCGGTGGCTTCAAAATTAATGAATCCGACAAATGTGTATATGTGAAAGACACAAAAAATGGCTACGTCATTTTGTGTCTATATGTAGATGGCTTACTCATTACCGGCAGTGATGAAAGAATAATCAAATCGACCAAAGACATGCTGAGGTCGAGATTTGATATGAAGGATATGAGACTCGCAGATGTAATTTTAGGGATTAAAATCACACGAACGTCGGAAGGTCTCATGCTGAGTCAAGCCCACTGTGTGGACAAAATCCTTGAAAGATTTAATAAAGATGACTCGGGCATAGCCAAAACCCCGGTGGATATGACGTTGAGACTATCCAAGAATAAGGGTGAAGGAGTATCTCAACTCGAATACTCACGCATAATAGGAAGTCTGATGTACTTGATGAGCTGTACAAGACCAGACATAGCCTACTCAGTTAGTAAACTAAGTAGATACACGAGCAACCCTGGAAAGGATCACTGGAAGGCGATCATAAGGGTACTAAGATACTTAAGGGGTACTCGAGAGTATGGGCTGCACTATACCAAATATCCAAAGAAGATTTGAAGGATATAGTGATGCAAATCGATATCCGATATAAAAGACTCCAAGTCTACAAGTGGATATGTATTCACACTAGCCGGTGCAGAGTGGCATGGAAATCTTCAAACAGACACTTATATCTCGGTCAACGATGGAATCCGAGTTTATAGCCTTAGATAAATGTGTAGAAGAGGGAGAATGGCTACACCATTTTCTAGAAGATATTCCAAGATGGGCAAAGCCTGTGACCGCAATATGTATTCATTGCGATAGTCAATCTACGATTGGCAGGGCACAGAGTGTAATGTACAATGGTAAGTCTCGTCGTATAAGGAGGATACATAATACCATTAGACAATTGATA
Source organism: Orobanche coerulescens (assembly GCA_033398695.1). NCBI lineage: Eukaryota > Viridiplantae > Streptophyta > Magnoliopsida > Lamiales > Orobanchaceae > Orobanche > Orobanche coerulescens. Next base: position 184,591,827 of record CM065804.1, on the reverse strand, counting down.
TCAACAGGAGTTATCACTATTGATTATGTGTCATCAAAGGATAACATTGCGGATCCGCTAACCAAAGGGTTATCAAGAGACCTTGTTGATAAATCATCAAGAGGAATGGGTCTATTGCCTTGAGCTAATGGTTTTATGGAGGATACCCAACCTAAGCTAACTGGAGATCCCGAGATCTAGGTTCAATGGGACAACCAATCCATAAAACTGGGCACGATCACTGTGGGGGTTACCCCGAACCAACCATTCCTAGGATGAAAACAGTGATACCCGTAGGGAGAGGTTAAGCTTATGCTTTTAATGATTCTTAAGTCGACAACGTATAGTCGGGTGGAGTAAAATACGGGTTTACTCATAACACTTAAAGAGAATCACCTATGTTAGAGAGAAGAGGGGCCGCTTCAAAGGAGAATTGCTAAGGCACAATTCTTTAGAAACTCTCGCAGAACCAGGACGGTGTTTACGGCCAAAATGGGCACAATAATGAGAACAGAACAAATCAGGAAGGGCACTTGTGAAGGATATACGATCACTTACACAAACGGTCAGACAATTCAAAGGCATCTAGTCACACTGTCTAGCCAGTAAGGAGAATATATCTTTTCGAGGAAGGTTCAAGGAGCATACTCTACCTATCCTATGCAATGCCTAACCGTAGTAACTATCACCAAGTCAACTCCGTGTCCGACGTGTCACTGACAATCAATCTCATTCATGTGAGGGATTGTTGGAAATATAAGATAAAATGGAGGAAATGGGCTATTTTGAGCAGCCCATCTGAGAGGAAATTTTGAGTGGGTTCGACTACGAGTTAGAGTCGGGACTTAGTTGGAATACGTAGTACTCCGTACGAGGTTTCCAAAACATGTAAGAATACTCAAAATGATTGAGGTATGAATGAGATATAATGTTTCAAAGTGAACCCTTTAAAAATGAATTTGGGATGCTATCCCACATTGGAAAAAGAAGGGAGAAATTGTGAGTATATAAGGAGATATGGACAAAGGCATGTTCAAAATGAGACATGTGTGGATGTGTGACTAGGCGCCCCTCGCGCACACACACACGCGCGCGCCGCCGCCGCCGCCGTCCGTCCGGCTCGGGTCGGGTCGGCTCGGTCTCGGTCGAAGGGCGATTTGGGCGAAATTTTATTTTACCGAAAATACCTCAATTAATAAATTCCGAATTTTTCGGATGCGGATAAAATCGAATCTGGATAAGTATTTCGATCGGTTTAGAGTTCCTCCAGAAACCAATTTCGATCGGTTTAGAGTTCCTCCAGATATCAATTTCGGTCGGTATAGAGTTCCTACAGCACACAACCTCCTCCAGCTTTCACCTATAAATACCCGGCTGAGGGGGCTCGTTTTACACACTTATTTTTTGCGGACGGATTTCAGAGCCAAATTACAGCCAAATATTTTCTTCCTCATTTTTTCTTCTTCGGTCGGTGATAGTAGACAAATTTTGTTCTAGTTCGTTGAGGGTGCAGCGGATAACAGATTCGTTACATCGAGATGTTGTTTCATCCTGGGAGGCAGACGTCATACACCGTGGTGAGGACGAATTTGCTTTAAGGAGACAGATTATCTGGACTCAACAGCGAAACTTTCGTTTCACGTACGGGATAGACGGATTTCGTTTTGCTATCAATTTTCTGCAAGATTTATATAATATATATATATATATTCGATACATATATATATATATATTTCTATTCTGTTCTTTTCAAGTAATCTTTTTCACATTAATTCAACAATTTTAACTCGAAAGTACCCATTTTTATTAAGACCAAATTATATTTTGAAAGTGCCAACTTGAATAGATAGAATAATAAAGAATGTAACCAACTGCCTTGGCGCAGTTGGCCACCTGACCTTCAATTTAGTTGGAGGTCAGGGGTTCAATTCCTAGTGGCAACACTTTGGAATTGAATTTCTTAAGGCCCAATGATCCCTTAGTCTTTGACTAAGGGTTAGGGCCTAACCCTCCGGAGTATGCTGGTGGAACAATTAAATATTGAGGGCTTCAAGCGGCAGTGTGGGAGGCCAGATCTCGGTGGGAACCTGCGGTTGGATTTGGGGGGGTCCAGCATGGAGCAATCACTTGGGGGACGACTCCTTGTGCGCGGTAGTTGAGGATATTTAAGAACCTGGGAGCCAGATACACATCTCGCGATTTAACTGGTAGCAGTACTGTGGGGCCGGGACTGTTATCCCGAGGACTAGTCAGGTGTAAGCTTGGAACCTCGGTATCAAAAAAAAAAATAATAATAATAATAAAGAATGTGGAAATGTAGAAATATATGTAGCTTACGGAGAAGATGAGGAAAAGTGGATAAAAGCAAAGAAAAATAAACAAAAAAAAAAGATATTTGAAAAAAAAATTGTGGAACACACTTCTAATTTTTATTTCCATCTCTCTTCTAATAAACTCACCTTTTTCATGTACTCTGTCGTCAAGTTCTAGATTCAAAGCAAACAAGGTGCATGGAAAGAAATCCTAGAGCATAGACCGATGGTAAGTTGCAAGGTGATTGGAGTAGAAATACTCCGATATCGCGGGTTTGAATTCGTGTGGTGACAATACTTTGCTGAAATATTGCAAGGTTTGTTGTTGGGTTCGTGTCTCGTTGGTTCTCTCCCTTGCACGGCTGCTATTAGTGCACATCCCTCGATTTAACATCCGCCTGATCAAAGGACATTTGATACAAGCGGGGGAATTTCCCGACTCTCCTTCAACCAATAAAAGAAAAAAGGTGTGGAAAGAATAATGACGAGGAGTTTAATTCCTATTTTTATATCAAGTACTTTAGGACGTAGAGATTGGTGTGGAAATAAAAATGAAATCCAAGAAACCTTTTGAGCTATAAGTTAGTTCCTCTATCTAGTTCAAGCTTGACAAATAGTATATATTTGTATTTTAAGTAATTATTGGTGTAGATAATAATAATAAATGCGTGATAGTGATTAAAAATAAAAAGATTGATACTCGGTGTGGTGAAAATTAAAAAGTAAAATATGGTTGTTTGATTTGATTGTGTAATGTTGATAAATGTAAAAATTCTAAAGTGATAACAAGAAATGGTAAATGAAAGTTTTGAAATGGCGAGACGTTATGAAAGACATTATATATCCACATGTGTCCTTCCTAATTATGGTTGTTAAGCCTTTTAGTAAATACTACATCCGCTCGTTTTAGTTGCAATATTGGATTAAATACGAGGTTCAATGTGTAATTTTAATCATATTTGTAAAATTATAAACAAATTTAAAATATACATTGAAACAAATTAAGCAGTATTTTACAATATTTATTTTTATATTAATGGAGTAAAGTACAATCGAAAATTGGACGTGAATAGTGTGAAATAATAAAATGTTGCAATTAAAAATAACAAAAGAAGTAATATACTAAGACAAAATATCTAGGCTGAGATTCAAAATTTGCTTTTGCTGAAAAATTAAGTTCTGAATACTCCATCAGTAACTTTTAATACATCATATATCTATCCATTTTCACGAAAATACAACTACTTCCTTCTTTTTTATCACATCACCTTCTCTCCTCTTTTTATCATTAAACTATAGATAACTGGTGGCATAATTAAATTAAAATAATCAAAATACGATATTACATTCCTAGAAAAAAAACAAATTAGCTACTGGAAGCCTATCAACATGCGGTCGTACTAAAAAACTGTTGGTGGTCGGCCGCTGCTCCGCGGGTGTATGGTCGGAAGGCGGCAACACTAAAAGAACTGAAAAAAAATTAGCCGTCACAGGAGGTCTGCCGACCGCCGGCACGGAAGCCGACAGGCGGCCGTGCCCCCCCCCCCCACCCTAAAAAAATAAAAAATAAAATTGACCGATCGTCGAAGGTCTGCCGGCGACTGCTCCGCCAGAAAGCAGGTCGACAAGAAGGCGTTTAAAACAAAAAATGGCCATCACCAGAGGTCTACCAGCAGCGGCCCCACCGGAAAACAGGCCGACGGGCCGGTCGAAAAAAAAAAATAATTGGTCGACCGCGTCCCTACAGAAAACATATAGTAGGTCGTCTGGAAAAAAACACCACCTTCGGCGACGGCTCCGCCAGTAAACATGCCGATATGCCGACAAAGAAAAAACTTGCATCTCCAGCTAGGGGTGGCATTTCGAATCAAAACTGAAAATCGAACCGGAAAACCCAAAAAATGAATCAAAAAATCGAAACTAGGTAAGACCGAATCGAAAAATAGAAAAACAGAACTGAACTGGTTCGACCCAGTTCTCAGTTCCGGGTCAGGCAGAACCGAACCTAATCGAAATGGACCCAATCAAAGTCAACATACTAAAACGACATCATTTTTTGATTTTGTGTGTTTGTGATTTTAGTGTAATTGGTTTTTTCTTTTTTAAGACCCTCATGAGTCCAAGGAGGACCGATAATATGCTTATGTATTTCGTGATTCAACTAATTTAGGTTGAAAGAATGAGTTACTATGATTTGTGATTGTTATATGTTTTTAGATATTTGTAAATTGCTATGCAACTCTAACTTTATCTGGAGCATATGTATAACTCTTGTTGGCTTTTTGTTATATACTCCACCCGTCTCACAAGTAGGGATGGCAAAAAAACCCGTGGATCCGGGTACCCGACGGATTTTACCCGTTCGGGTCCAACTCGGGTCTTGAATTTCGGGCTGTCCGGTCCGACCGGTAGGCAAAAAATCGGTTTTCACAGTCGGGTCCGGCTAGTATAATATCCCCCCCCGTACGACCCCGATCCGCAATATTAATATAAATAATTATATATATATATATATATATATATATATATATTGACTAATATTATTTCATTACATAACATAATATATAATATTATATAATTATATACTATATAATATTATATATTATATATAATATATAACTATATTATATAATTATATAATATATAATTATATATTTCATTACATTTCATAATATTATATAATATATAATTATATACTATATAATATTTTAATATATATATATATAATTATTTTTAGTTTTAATGTTAATTTTCTGTACTGGATCTACCCGACCAGAATATTCGGGTCTCTGGTCCTGGTCCGGTCCGGTCCACTTTAGATTTCGATCCGGTCCAGATACCTATGAATCCGGCTCCGCTCCGCCTGCCATCCCTACTCACAAGAGTGTCTTCAATTTGCTATTTTCGTCCATTCCATAAGAGTGTTTATTCCATTTTTAGAAAATATCCCTTATAGTTTTATTCCATCTTTTCAATTTATTTACAAATAATTCCAAAGATGGCTCACACCCTTATTATTTAATCAATCAATAACAATAATTAGCATATCCCTACAACAAAAAGTGAGACCATTTTCCCACTCAAATCCACCACTAACTAACTTTTATTAAATCTGTACCCATAAAGAGTGAGCACATTCTTGTGGGACAGAAGGAGTATAACTTATTCTATTGCATATAATATTTGAATTTATATTGTGAAAAAACCAAAAAAAAACATCAAATCAAATCGTAACTGAACCGGATATTTATAAAATCGAACTTAATTGAACCGAACTTCAAAAATAACCGAACCAAACCAAGACCGAATATTTGGTTCGGTTCTCAGTTTCAGTCAAAAATAGAACCGAATGAAACCGAGTCCACCCCTACCTCCAGCGGAAGCCCCGCCAGTTAAGGGTGGACTCGATTCCATTCGGTTCGGTTGTTGACCGAAATTGAGCACCGAACCAAATATCTGGGTTCGCTTTGGTTCTTTCTAAGTCTCGGTTAAGTTCGGTTTTATAAATATTCGGTTCGGTTTCGATTTTGATATTATTTCGGTTTTTCACAATATAAATTCAAAATTATATACAATAGAATAAGTTATATATAACAACAAGCCAACACTAGTTATATGTGCTCAAGATTAAAGTTAGAGTTTCATAGCAATTTATAAATTTCTCAAAATATATAACAATTACAAATCACAGTAGTTCATTTTCTTAACCTAAATTAGTTGAATCACAAATTACATGAAAGATATTATCGGTCCTTCTTGGACCCATGAGGGTCTTAAAAAAGGAAAACAAATTACATTAAAATCACAACACACACAAATTATAAAAACGACGTCGTTTTAGTATGTTGACTTTGACTTTGGTCCATTTCGGTTCGGTTCGGCTCATTCGACTGGACCGAGAACCGAACCAAACCAGCTTCGATTCGCCTGCTTTTTCTATCTTTCGGTTTGGTCTTCTTCAATTTTGATTTTTCGATTCTTTTTCTGAGTTTTTGGTTCAGCTTTTGGTTTTCCGTTCAAATGCCACCTCTACCGCTAGTAAACAGATGGCCGGCCGACCCAGGTCCCTCTCTCTTTTTTTTAAGAATAATTCAATATTCTACGAGTACTTTTGGAAATTTTATTATTGTTTAACATTTCATTTTATTAAATAATATACAATAATACAACAAAGATCAAGTTTTTCTGACACACTTGACCTAGAGTAAAAAAATATGAATTCTCAATTCTACAACAAATAAATATTCTTACTATTTGTAGCATTTTCAATATCCAAGAATACTTGAATCTCAAGAAATTCTAGCATAAATATGTTGTAGAAGTGGGTCGACCTAATAAGTTTGACAATGGCCCCCTGAAATTGAAATTTTAAATTTAGTTAAAATAAAAGGTGCAAAAGATAGAAAAAATGAAATAAAAATAACTAAAATACTAAAAAAATGTATTATTAAAACATGAAAAAAAATATGGAATTGAAAAACTAAAAAAATTGTAAAAACACCTTAAATATAGATTAAATGAAAAAATTCTAAGTAATTGGAAATTAGAAAAACTGAAAAAATCACCTAAAACTAAAAAAGGAAGGAAAAGAAACCCCCCCAAATTTTGGGCTCTATGTCACGGAATATATATCTTTTTGTCATTACTTTAGTTGCATGTTTGGGTACAAAATAAGCAATTTTGATACGCTATAAAATAAACTAACTAATATATTCACAAAGTCGGAATAGATCATATATACTCACTTCACATTTCATTCTTATTTTCAAAACTAGCCATTCATTCTGCATCCATTAATCATCAAAATCATTAATAATATTTCTCCTAACAAAAACAAGTTCCGCTGTTCCAATCTTGAAAGAAGATCGATCGATATGAGTGGAGTATTATATAACTACTCATTGCCTCCAGGTGCTAAACTCTTTTCTTTTTCAAAAAATGCTGATCATTCTATCCTTTTAATTTGTACTGAATCTGCATTCAAAATACATTATTATTAATTTGTCTCTCTTTTATCCTTGAAATCAGTATATAATTAGTAGAACTAAATGGTTTTTGAATATTTGACAAACATTTTATTGTTACTTCTTCTTCGCATTTTTCCTTCAATTATAATTAAATTGTTTGTCTTTTTTACTTTAAATTAGCTCAGCCAGCAGAATCTCTACGAGATCACGAAAAACTTCCACCCCCTACAGAAGGTACTAATCTCTTGACTTTTTTTTCTTAGTGGAAAAAAAAATGTCGTTTCTCTATTTTAATTGGTACTGCATCTCATTTCAGCAGGGCAATATTCCCGTCGACGCCGTCGTGAGGGATGGACCGGATGGTACTCTCTCTCTCTCTCTCTCTCTCTCTCTCTCTGTTATATATATATATATATATATATATATATATATATATATATATATATATATATATATATATATAGATCATGGTAATTGCAAGGTGATAGGGATGGAAACACTCCGACATTGCGGGTTCGAATCCATGTGGTGACAATACTTTGCTGAAATATTGCAATGTTTGTTGCTGGGTTCGTATCTCGTTGGTCCTCTCCCTTGCAGGGCTGCCATTAGTGCATATCCCTCGATTTACCACCCGCCTAGTCAAGGGACCTATGATACAGGTGGGAGAGTTTCTCGTCTCCCCCTCAACAAAATATATATATATATAGTGGCACGTTCTATGCAGTACCAAGATTAGATGCAGTACTTTACAGTACTAATTTATGCATGAGTTTTGTACTAATTATGCATGAAAAATATGCATTTCGTGCATCAAAATTTCAATGCATTAAAACATGCAATATATGCATCAAAATATCGATGCATTAAAATATTAGATTATATGCATCAAATATATTGCATGTTTTAATACATTGAATTTTTTTTTTTTAGTTTACATGTTTTTAGAAAAATGAAGTGCATATGTTTTTTTTTTATTGTAGATTTTCATATGTTTTTTTGTGTACAATTGTTTATAATCAAATTTTTTTTTTTTGCTTAAAATGATAATTGCACATATGTTTCTAGTGTATATTTTTTAATCTTCAAAATCTATAACAAAAAACATAAATATATACATGTAACCTCGAAATTTATAACACACCAAAAATAAAAATAGTATACACAAAAATTGATATCAATTGAAATACAATTTAAATACAAATATATCTTGTTAAGTATATATGTACATGTCAACCAAAAACATGTGTGCACTCTTCTAAGAACATGTGTGCACTCTTCCACGAACATATGTGCACACTTCACTTTCTTATCAAATTTATTAGAACATATGAGTTCCCTTCTAAAAACATATGTGCACGTTGCGTCTCTCATCATGAAGAACCTGCAAACAAAAGATTGATCAGCAGTTCATTATCAAGATATAGGATCTACTTCAATTCCTTATTTGTGAAAGTGAACCTATATGTAAAAATCCAATAAGACCCTTTGTAACTGGATCTACACACATTACTACAAAGATAAGTCTCCAAAAAAATATACTAAATAATCAAATACTCCACAATCTGTAATTTTCATGTCATTTTCTATTTCTTGATATTTTTAAAAGTCAAATAAAAGAAACACCATTTGTTGCGATTAGTGACAAATCAAAAAAAATGTAAGCCAACAACTCTACAAAAACCATTAACGAGAATTAAAAAACAATAAAGAACATTAAAAACACCATCAATAACAATCAAAACCACATGCTAATCCATACCATCATTAAGGAAGTAACCCACAAGAAAATTCACTAGTGGATTAATAATTCAATGTCAACACAACTTTTTTTTTAAATGATGAAAACATAAGAATGTTTTTCACAAGAAACCCAAACAAATCTAGCCTACCTTTTCAGTCGAAGATATTATTTAATCAAAAGAAGGTTTTCATTCATTTTTTTAATTCATAAAATACTATCATGAAATTACTGCCAAAAGAAGGTCTATCATAAAAAAAATCATGAAATTACTACCAAATCACAAGAATACGCACCTTTTCAATTTCATCGATAGAGATAGGTGGCCAGGTTTATTTCACATGAGAGAGAATAGCGTAGAATGTAAGTGTACTGGTTGATCATGGATTGAGATGACGATCCAAAAAAGATTGGTGATGTTTATTTTTTTTCTTCTGGCCAAACAATTGTTCTAGAGAGAGAGGCGGCATATAGGTAGGTTTATGGGTGGTGGATCTAACTGTTTAGGTGTAGTTACAAAATGAAAGTGTGAGATGAATCGTGTGGTGTTGAGATGTGTTTGAATGTGAGAGAGATAAAAGTGTAGTACCAATAATACCCTTTTAGCCTTTTGTTTAATTGAAAAAGAAACCCTCATTTATTGTTTAATTGCAATTTTAGCACTTTTAATCTTAGCCTTTGATCAAACTCATCTAATGACCTAGATTCATTTTAATGGTACTGTAAAGTACTATATCTAATATTTGGTACTTCATAAAATACAACACTATATATATATATATATATATTATACTTAGTTCTTTTTAGTGATAACGATTTGTGTTTTTATATGTTTTGTATTAATTTGTGACAGGTTTGCTTCTGTGTGTTGCTGTTTGGGGAAATCCCGATTGGAGAGTGTCGCTGATAATAAAGACAAATATATTCATCAGGGATGGAAAAGTGCATCTGTCATTTCCGTCTAGCGTTTTTTTTTTTTTCGAATCACTTTTATCTAGGCACAGTTATCTTCTGCAGCAAAATTCCAAATGCAAAATGTGTACAGGTTGTTGATGTTGTTTTTAGATGCGGTAGAAAATGCCAAATGATGCAAAATCGAGGCAAGAGTTGGACTCTCTCTCCGTAAGACGAAATTGCCCCGCACAGTACACACGGTTGAACGGCAAACGTCCCCAAGATACAACGGTTTTTCGACGAACTCGATACCCTGTACTAGGAATCGAATTCCGGGCGAACTACTGGATATTTGGGACTTGTAGTATGAACTTAGGCTAGTATGAATGTATTATTATCTTGGATTATTATGTGTGTGAAAGTGCAAAGTGCGCCTACGAAGCGCCCGTTGCGACAAGTGCGACGTGCACGTGCTCGGACTCGGACTCGGAAGGTGCTTTGCACCTTCCTCGTAGGATTCGGATTTTAGCCTTAAAAATTAATTAAAGCCAACTAGGGTGCACCATAATGGAGCACACTTGATTGCTCCTTTATGATGGAAAGTCCTTTATAAATAGCTCAACTTTTCCTTACTTCTCCAATGTGGGATGGGATTCCACACCACATTCCCAACTATTAAATGGCTTAACTTTGTGCATTAATTACTCACTCATTTCTTAACGAAATTGAACAAGTAAATACACTAAATTAATCTACACAAAATGTAGATTCCAAATATACCATTTAATGTCATTAATTACCATAATTAATTATGGTATTAATTAAGCTATTTTTCCAACAATACCCCACACGAATGATGATTAATGCAAATGCAACATGCACTAAGTCCCGACGACCTATTATTGCTTCATGATAGGTGGTAGTTAGCCTTGAACCTTCCTTAGTGTAATGCTATCAGATTTACTCGTTGCTCGGTGAACGTGATGTCTTGAACCGGTCAACTTTTGTGTAAACCAAGACAATAACATACACACAATAATAGATCTAATATCTTTTGTTCTCACGTTGTGTCCATTTTGGCCTTGGACCATTTCTTGGATTTATAAGTGTTACTAATTTTATGAAGCGGCCTTACTTCTTCACTTATATAGGTGACCTCCTATGAAGAGTATCCTGCCATACTCCACCTATAAAAGACTATAGGAATCATTAAAAGCTTTAAAAAGCTTACCCTTTACCACAAACTGCAGGCTTGCACTTGAACAGCTACGAGAATGGATTTTCAAGTGCTTTAACTTGAACTTTCACAACTTAGTTGCCATTATGAAAATTCTCAATGCGTGGATTTTAATCCCATTCCCCTTGCTGCATTATATAATTGATCACGGTTAATACCTTTCGTAAACGGATCCGCTATATTGTCTTTTGACTTTACATAGTCAATGCACATTATTCCTGTAGTGATCAATTGTCTAATGGTATTGTGTCTTCGACGAATATGTCGAGACTTACCATTATATATACTGTTCTTTGCCCTCCCTATGGCTGCCATGCTATCACAATGTATCATAACGGGAGGCAAAGGTTTTTCCCAACAAGGAATATCTTCTAAGAAGTTTCTTAACCATTCGGCTTCTTCGCCGGCTTTGTCTAAAGCAATAAACTCCGATTCCATTGTAGATCGGGCTATGCATGTTTGCTTATAAGATTTCCATGATATTGCTCCTCCACCAATGGTAAATACATAACCGCTTGTGGATTTAGAGTCTTTAGTATCGGATATCCAATTGGCATCACAATATCCTTCCAAAACAGCTGGATATCTCGAATAGTGTATACCATGATTGACAGTGTGTTTTAAGTATCTCAACACTCTTGTCAATGCGGTCCAATGATCCTTTCCGGATTACTTGTAAACCGACTCGGCTTACTAATAGAATATGCTATGTCGGCCTTGTACAATTTGCTAAGTACATTAGGCTTCCAATTATCCTAGCATATTCTGTTTGTGATATGGGTTCTCCTCGATTTTTGGCTAAGTGTAAACTTAAGTCAACAGTGTCTTAGCCGAGGTAGATCGTATGCCTTGAATTTCTTAAGCACATTCTCAACATAGTGAGATTGTGATAAGACTATTCCATCGGGTGTTCTGGAGATCTTGACTCCTAGAATCACATCGGCTAATCCCATATCCTTCATGTCGAAGTTCTTCTTTAACATTTCCTTAGTGCTTATGATGATTTTATTGTTGCTACCCATAATTAGCATATCATCAACATATAGACACACAATGACAAAATTGTCAGATGTACCTTTGATGTACACACATTTATCGCATTCATTGATCTTGAAACCATTTGACATCATTACTTGGTCAAATTTCTCATGCCATTGTTTGGGTGCTTGCTTAAGTCCGTATAAAGACTTAACAAGTTTACAAACTTTGTTTTCTTGGCCGGGAACCACGAACCCTTCGGGTTGTTCCATATAAATTTCATCTTCTAAATCTCCATTTAGAAAGGCCGTTTTTACATCCATTTGGTGTATCTCAAGATTGTACAATGCTGCTATTGCAAGTAGCATTCTAATGGATGTAATCCGAGTAACTGGTGAGTATGTATCAAAGTAATCATACCCTTCCTTTTGTTTGTATCCTTTGGCTACCAAACGTGCCTTGTATTTGTCAATAGATTTACCACCTTTGTATTTCTTCTTGAGAATCCACTTGCAACCTAAAGGTTTATTTCCCGGAGGAAGATCAACAATGTGCCAAGTGTGATTGTTCAAGATTGACTCGATTTCACTATTAATAGCTTCTTGCCATAGATCGGCATCGGAACCAGACAATGCTTCCTTGATTGTCTTTGGTTCATCTTCTAAAGAATAGACTATAAAATCCGGACCAAAGGTTTTTGCAGTTTTTATTCTTTTTCCTCGCCTTGGTTCCGGTGTTGGTCCATTACTATTTGACGAGATTTCATCATAAGTCCTCTTTTTCGGACTTATTTCATTCTTTTCTTTCTTAGGGAATATAGTTTCAAAAAATATGGCATTTCTTGATTCTATAATCATTCCCTCATTTATATCGGGTACTTCCGATTTGTGTACCAAAAATTGGTACGCACTACTATTATTTGCATATCCTATGAAAATGCAATCAACCGTTTTTGGTCCTATTTTTACTTGCTTGGGTTTCGGTACTTCAACTTTTGCTAAGCACCCCCACACTTTTAAGTATTTATAGGACGGCTTCCTTCCTTTCCATAATTCATATGGAGTTTTATCTTGCTTCTTTTTGGGTAATTTATTCAGAATTTTATTGGCCGAAAGAATAGCTTCTGTTAGGAAAAACAAACACCCTGTATCGATTCAGCCGGGATACCCGATCCCTGTATCGATTGTTATTTGTTATTGAAAAGGTTTTGACATATATGCCAAATACAGTAAAGGAAAACAGATCGAGGATTCAAGGATTTATCATGTATCAAGACTCGCCTCGAATCGGCATAAGTGAAGCTCGTCAAGACAGCAAGAAGACTTGTAAGAAGACCAAGTATGGAAACTGCCTCGATGCCCTAAAAGCAGTCACCTTCCATACGATTCATAAAAGGACAAGAAAGAACACAAGCCAAGTTCCGTTGAACAAAGAAGTATTTAAATACTCAAGGATAAAGTATTTAAATCATCAGTCTTCAGATCTTCAGAATCCCGCGAAATCCGGATCATGTCATATTCCCGTTGAAGGAAATCTTATTCAAACGGACATCTCAACGGATACTTTCTTCAGAGGCTATATATATCCTTGAAGACATTGAAGATTAAGAACTCACGAAATCTACTGAAGTAACCCAACTCTCAAAGCTATCAAAGTAATCATCTGAGCAAACATATCTCCAGAGCAAGCGCAAGTTAAAAGCGAAAGAGATATACGGTGCTCAAACATCAAGAACAACTATCATCGGATCTTGATATTCAAAGTCATTGTTCTTACTGGTTACCTAACCTTTTACCTCTGTGTAAAAACCGAGCTCTGTGTGAACTCAATAAGTTATTCGACTGTGTGGGACGAATAAGGACGAAGCTTTGGGCGTGTGTGAAGAAGCTAGTCAAGAAGGAAGCTTCAACCAATGCTGTGAACGGTTGAAAGTGATATTCTTTGTATCAATGCATGTGAACGATACAAGGATAGGTTTGTTTATAATTACGTAGTTGTGTGCGCAGAATTATTTAATAAACTTTTACTCTGTGTGAAGGACCGGTGGACGTAGAGGGTTTACCTCGAACCACTTAAATTACTGTGTTATTTACCTTACCTTTTCTTGTTTGAAATTACCGTGATATATTAAGTATACACCTAATACGTCGTTCTTTGTATCACGACAACTAAGCGTATCAAGACTTCCGCTACGCACTCAGATTTAGATTCCATACGGTTTGTTGTTTAAACTACTTTTCCAAAGCGTATCCAGTATACTTAAGTGGCCTACAAGTGGTATCGGGCGGTTGATTCTAAAAAGAATCGATCGTATTTCTTTTAACCGAATCGATTCAAATCACTTATTTTCAAAAGCAGTTTCTTTCATTCCTATATTATCGGTATGGATACTTCTATGATTAACAAAGTCCCTATGTTCTCTATTAACGAATTTGTATTTGGAGAATTAGAATGGAAGCTCATCTTGCGGCAATGCGAAGAGATGATTTTTGTTATACGGGATGGTCCGATCAAGATTATGAAGGTCAATCCGGCCGCAAGGATTGAGGCCAAGCCCATCTGAAATGCTCGAGAAGGAGCGAGCAATGGATAACCGATGAAAGGAAGCGAGCCAATCTAGACAACGTGGCTAAGAACGCGTTATTTGTCACTCTTGACAAAGGCACGTTCTCAAAGGTAAAGAGCGCAAAGCGACCCAAAGAAATGCAGGATAAACTCAAGTTAATTTGTGAGGCCAGGCTCTCAAAGAAAACAAAATTTCAAAACTCACTCAAGAATTCGAATCTTTTGAAATGAAACCAACGAAACACTTGAGGAACTTGACCTCAGTTCTTGGTATTGTTGGTGAACTTGAAGCGTTGGGCAAGATTTACACCCAAAGGAGAAGAACTTAAAAATTTTGAGATCTCTCGGCCCGATGGGACATTAAGACCACGGACTATGCGTGTATCATGTAATCTTAATAAAATATCCACTTTTGATCTCTTCTCGACCTTAAAGCTTTTGAGTATGACATTGTGAAGAGAGAAAGTGAAGAATCTCCTTCAAAGGTCACGGCTCTCGCCGTGTATCGAACCATCGACACAGCATGCCTAGCTCGTCGAAGCCCGGTCACAAGAGCGCGGCGGCAGCGACATCTGTCACAAGATGAAATGGCGCTTCTAATGCATAAGTTCAAAAAGTTCATCAAGCGATCTGGAAAGACTCCCTACGAGCCCAAACTGTCAACAAGGTAAATCACAGAAACATCATCCGGTGATGCTAACTGTGTTATAAGCTGCAGGAAACCGAGGCCATTATGCAAACAAATGTCCTCATCCCAAAGTCCAAAGGTTGCGGAGGCCGAGCAACAAGAGCGAGATGAAAGAAGACGTGCTTGGAAAGACAAGCTCAAGGCCACGATTGGAGAATCGAAGCCTCTCCCACACCATCCAAATCTGCAGAATGTCTTCGGTGGTCATGAGAGTGATTCATCGGCGATGAGTTCGATGATAAAGCATACATGTGCTTTATGGCTAAAGATGTTCCGAAGGTGAAGACAATGACGATGAGGTAAGTTCAACCTCGGTTATTCCATCTAATGCATCTCATACTTTCGAAAATATGATGAATGAATTCAAAAACATTCAAAAGGCCCATGAGACTCTAAAAGCGAGAATATACTGACTTTAATTAACAAATCTAGAGTGAAAGATGAAAATGACTTCTTTGAAAATAAATTATGAAAATATGTCTCTTGATTGTGAAACCAAAGAAGGTCGATTTTGAAAAACTCATGGAGAGCAATCATCAACTTGCTCATGAACTAAATGAGGTTAAAACCCATAATGAGAGCAAGACAAATGATTTGGTTCTACTACAAACCAAAATTACAACTCTTGAGAAGCGAGAAAATGAACTTGAGACCATTAAAGTCTTTTGAAAAATCGTCCAAAAGAATGGAAGAAATTACGAGCCTTGGGCAACATGCTCATGATAAAAGTGGCTTAGGATACGGCTCATGTTCGAATAAAGGTAAAACTAGTCTTGTGTTCGTCAAGAGTGTGGAACACATTCCAGAATCGGAAGCTGTTCCTAGTCCCATAAAGGAACCTGCTGTACCGAGAAAACCAAAAGCTGCCATTCCGCCTCCACAACTCTACAATTCGAGACAGTGGAACCAACAACCACTCAGAAGGCGTAATCTACAGCATGCTCCACAAGCATATCATCAAAGCCGAAAGTCATTCAGAAAGAAGACGGTATCCAACCACCAAAGGCCCGCACGGAAGACACTCGATGCAGTGCACCTAGGTATTGGATACAGGAGCCCCGTTATCCCTCAAGACAGCAGATGCAAGTTCAGTATCAACAACAGTATTGGGAATCCAACTGGAGACCCAGAAGACAAGCTGTTAGGCCTAGGAAAATGGCTCCACCTCCTAGACGGCACTCGTACTGGAATAATAATAATAACCCTGATTTTTACATGCATAATAATTATCATAATTATAACAACTACGGATATGCCCCCCGTAGATACCGCAATCTTGTCAGAGTACATCCTACAATAAACCAATTCTTTGTCAGAAAATCAGGTACCTAAAGGAACTAACATATATGGACCCAAAATCAAAGGGGACCTAAATCTACCTAATTTCTTTGTTACGGGACATCTTAGAGGAGGATACGGTACTTCGATAGTGGATGCTCGTCACATGGCCAGGAGACAGGAGCAAGCTATCGATTTTGTAGAAGGTCGCGGTCCAAAAGTTCGCCGGTGATAAATCTAAAGGAAGAACAAGAGGAAAGGAAACCTACTTGTCGGGAAATTCAAAGTCACCGATGTTGCATATGTTGAAGGCTTACAGTATAATCTACTTAGTATTAGCCGATTACGTGATAAACATTCTCGGTGAAGTTCTATATAGATCATTGTAGAGTCAAGAACACCCAAACCAAGGAAGTTGTGCTTACAGAGCGAGATCGAGTAATATGTACATTGCTGACTGGAAGCCTATGAGCTCCTCAATTCCATGTTTTGTTGCCAAAGGCACTGCAGATCTTAGCTGGCTATGGCACAAGAGGATGTCTCACGTCAACTTCAAGACGATCAACAAGCTTTCAAGACAGGGTATGGTAAGAGGTTTGCCAGATGTGTCATTCAAGAAGGACAGCGTCTGCGGACCATGCCAGAAAGGCAAGCAAATCAAGTCAACCCTGAAGAGCAAATCCTACCTTTCAACCCAAAGAGTATTGGAAATGCTACACATGGATCTCTACGGTCCTGTAGACCCGATAAGTTTGGGAGGTAAGAAATATTATATGGTTGTTGTTGATGATTATTCGGGTATGCTTGGGACGATCTTTCTTAGCAAGAAGAAGGAAACAACATCAAAGTGCCGAGCTCTGAGAAAGTTGCGAGAATGAAAAAGCATCGAGTATCGTGTGCATTCGTTCCGGACAGTCTTGAATTTACTAACCGCTTTATAGAGCAATCTTGTTCGGAGAATGGCATACGGACGAGTACTCAGTGCCGAACACCTCAACAAAATGGTGTTGCCGAGCGAAAGAATAGGACGTTGAAAGAAGCAACAAGGACAATGATTGCCGCAAGCAAATTGCCGCGGCGTTTAAGGGTGAAGCAACCAATACGTGCTACACTCAAAACATTTGTATCGTCAACAAGCACCACAACAAAGCGACTTACGAGGTATGGAACAACAAAACTCCACTAGTTTCGTATTTTCACATTTTGGATGCGGGTGTTACGTATTGAACAATGGGAAGGACCAACTTAGAACATTTGATGAAAAATCGGATGAAGGAATATTCGTAGGATACTCCTCCGTCGGCAAAGCTTTAATCTTTAATAAAAGGAGGTGACGATCGAGGAATCGGTTCATGTAGTGTTCGACGAACCACACCATGACCCTACAGAGTAGATAATATCACTCGGGACATTCACCATCTATCTATCTTGGATCCACCTACACCCATAGAACTGTAGTTGATTTAGAAATCAACCCGCATGTAAGAATCGATATGGATGAAGGCGACGTCTGCAAGTCAAGCCGTACCCACGAAACTTTCGATACTGATGCGGGATCTGAACTAGAACCCGACCGAAGATGGTTGAGAGATCACCCGCAAGAGCTGATCATTGGAAACATTAATCTTTGGTGTTTCTACTCGTAGGAGAATACAGAGTACACAAGGAAAAGTCCTTAGTGCACAAGAAGAATCTAATGCTGAAGTCTCACAGTTTCCTGAATGGAAATCTCAATCCGAACTTAGGAGACTCAATATGTGCACTATCGCTGTATTCTTAGCCCAATCCGAACCTATTTCGACCATAGACGCTCTTAACAACTCTCATTGGATTACATCTATGGAAGAAGAGCTTAACGGTTTCGAAAGAAATAATGTATGGTATCTTGTACCCAGACCGACACACCAATCGGTTATAGGAACCAAATGGGTATTTCGAAACAAAAAGGATGGAAATGGACTTATCATAAGAAACAAATCCAGACTAGTAGCACAAGGCTATTGTCAGGAAGAAGGAATCGACTATGATGAAACCTTCGCCCCTGTAGCGAGACTAGAAGCCATCAGGATATTTTTAGCCTTTGCCGCCCATAAGAATTTTATCGTATACTAAATGGACGTCAAGAGTGCTTTCCTGAATGGAGAGCTTTCAGAAGAAGTTTATGTTGAACAACCACCGGGGTTTGCCGGCCAGACGGTATCGATCTAGTTTACGAGGCTAAGGAAAGCGGCATGCGGACTTAAACAAGCCCCTAGAGCACAGTACGAAACCCTGTCCCAGATCTAACCAACAACGGATTTGAGAAAGGTGCATCGACAAAACATTGTTCAAAATACGGGAAGGAGATGACCTTCTAATGGTACAAATTTATGTCGATGATATTATTTTTGGTTCAACTAACCTTGCTCTATGTCAAAGGTTCTCACATCTCATGCAAAGCAAATTTGAAATGAGTATGATGGGGAACTTAGTTATTTCCTAGGTTTGCGAGATAAAGCGGATGCCTACGGTATATTCATCAACCAGAGAAATACGGCAAGGAGCTTCTCAACAAATTTGGAATGAACACTTCCAAATCCTCGCCAACCCCCATGAGCACTTCCGTGCAAATTAGTCTTGATGAAGCCGAGAAAGCCGTTTGACCAATCACTCTACAGAAGCTCATTGGTTCGCTCTGTACCTAACGGCTAGCGAGCCCGATATCCGATTCTTTGTTGGTGTGTGCGAGATACCAAGTTGCACCTAAGGAATCACACTTCAATACACTAAGCGAATCACGAAATACGTTAAAGGAACAGTCGATGCGGATCGTGGTATCCTAAGGAAGGCGGATTCGATTTAGTTGGATACAGCGACTCGGATCTCGGAGGTGCAAGCTAGATAGGAAGAGTACAAGTGGAACTTGCCACTTTCTTGGACCTAGGCTCGTTTCTTGGTTGATGAAGCAATTGGCAAATTCTCTTTCCACGGTGAATCAGTACTATCTTCTTGGTAGGCTGTTGTATGCGAATCCTTTGGATGCGGCAACAAGCGTCAGATTATGGAATCGATGCTAGAGAGACTCGATCATGTGTGATAGCACGAGTGCGGTGCAATCACGCACAATCTGTTTTGCACTCGCGCACTAAGCATATCAACATGAAGCATCATTTCATCGGGAATCATGTCGAGAACAAGGATGTTCGCACGGAAAAAGTCCATCTGAGACATCCGGTGGCGACATTTTCACCAAGCCTCTCGACACGGCAAGATTCAACATGCTAAGAACGAGGTGGGAATACTGCGGCCGGACTCCTGTAAGTAAATTTCTGCTTTTACTCAACAATTGAGGGGAATCTTTGTAAGACCCGTGAATACAAGATATCAACATTAATTATCATGCGCTCGAAACATCAATACGATCTTTGTCGAGCGAAGGCATATGAATACTACGGTGATGTGTGCGATAATTAAGGGGGAATCTTGTAGGACCCATGAATACAGCATTAATCCAACTATTGCTGTATGGAATTTAAAACCTATTAGTACCTTTTTAAGGGGGAACGCTGTATCGACGCGGAGAACAGCACATACTATAGGATTTCGATTCAGTATATAATATAATATTATTTCTTTTTAAAATAATTTTTGTCCACGTGCCCTGTTTTATGTCAAACGTCATGTTCATTAAATGCCTTACACGACATCTGGACAACTGAATCTCAAAAGCCGCGATGTTTTAAATTGTTTATTATTTTTAAACCGCCGTTTTAGGCATTTAGGGTAATCAACCTATGTCAGAAGTGGGACCCGCTGTACTTTAAAACCTTTTAATGGATTAGCGTACCAGCTATACTAAATCCATCCTGACCGTCGATTTCAAAAACGGTTCCCATCCCTTAAAATCTGACCACTCGTACTCTGCAAACCCTATTTCGCCGCCCAAGTATAAAAGGACTGTATCTGCCATTAGAGACTCTTTACGCATTCTGCAATTACAAGAGATCTCAAGCAAACAGCCTACACATTTTCTGCATATTCACTGCGAATTTCTACTGTTTTCTTCCACCTTCGTTTTAAGAAAACATCCATGGCTAGTCAATCTTCATCCCCCGTTCTGAAGAAAACCTCCAGCATCATTGATGGCCGGATCTTCTCGAAACCCGTCATCATCGAGCGTATCATCTCTGAAATCAACGACACTGAACCGATGGAGTATATCATTACTCGTCTTGAACAACAAGGTCTTTATCGCCGGAAGCAAAACCGACAAATACGACGCTCATCTGGTTGAGGAATTCTACCTCAACGCTGCCGTTCGTTTTCTCTCACTAGCCCAGGGAGGACATGTTGCTGACATCACTGCAACAGTCCAAGGAGTGCAAATCTGCATAAATAGCGACCTACTTCAGAAAATCTACAGTGCCGCCGACGGCTGACCATGGACCCGACTTGAGACGTTTGGGTCTCAAGAACTGATTACCAAGTTTTATGGACTATTTACCGGGTCCAAAGTGGTTGATATGGTGACAACCACGTGCCACAAGAAAAATTTTCTTCTTCATTTCGTTTATCTCCACGATTTCTGTTCCAGGATCATTGAAAATCGAACCGGCGCGTTCGAGATGTGCACGAATCTAAGGTTCAGAATGATGGTAGCTATCTTGACCTGTGAAAAGGTCAACTGGTGCCAAATCATTTTGAAACGACTTCAGGAAGAGGTGTGCAAACCAGCCACTCAAAAGAAATCATTCGGTTTAATGCTAAACTACATTCTGACGAAGTGCGGAGTCAAGCAATCAGCCGATGCCAAGAAAAACAGCTCACGGATATATTTAGGAGGCGTCAAACCCTCTGCCTATAACCAGAGAACAATGCATGCCAATCACCCGAGAACAAGGCACATGCCTATTTCTGACAACCCCAGAGACGAAACCGTGAAGGTCCCTGAATTGGAATCTTCAAAGAAGAAGCGCAAGCGTTCTCACAGCAAGAGGCACTCTGCTGATGAGAAGTCGAAGAAGAGACTCCGGAGGCTCTCAAAAATCAAAGCTAAACACTCCGAGGATGTCTCGCCCGTGGCGCAACCCACTGATATAGCACCCCAGGGCCCAACCCCTGCGGAAGAGGTGTCTCCTACTGCATCGACAGTAGATCCCGAGCCCTTGGCGGCTACGACGGATTTAGAGACATCTGCCAACATTCAAGACGTTAGCACGTCGGCTGCCCATTCGGAGCCAAAAGCTACTTCTCCTCTACGGGATCCCACACCCGTACAGGATCCAATTTCCTTCGGGGCACCATCCCCTGCAAGGAGTCCATCTTCCGTGCAGGATCCCATACCTGTACCGGAATCCCTCGAAACAGCGTCTCCAGACGTGATTCGAAGTCCCTCCCCAGACTCAATTATAAATCAAACACTTCTTTCAGTACAAATTGAACAGGCGTACGAAAGATTTCTGCAATGGAAAAGCTTTAGGCTAGCTCCGTACGACACTCTGTACAACTGGAGCGAATGGAGCCACGAAGAGCGATTTGTCTCCGAAATCGACTCAGCGAAATTGAGGCCACCTTCGATGGGACAACGCTTCTTGCAAAGATCTCATTGAAAGCCACCTGCCGCACAAATCCGACGCGGAAGAAAAGGAAAGAAGAAGTCGAGGACTCTCCCATCAATCGAAAAGACGACGCGACCACGACTCGGGCAGCGGCGACGATGCTCTTCAAGCGTGTCCGAGATTGAGCCGTGAAGAGAGGCTGAAGCCCAAGCCACCTCTCCACCCGTAAGCAGCGAAGGGCCATCTACCCAAGCTAATCCTCCTTCGCCACAAATGAGAACATTCCCAGGCAGGAGAATCGGTCCCTCCGGTCGTGGAAGATCAAGAAATTTTGGAACAGGCACCCGAGCCTGTTGCGACCAAAGAAGCCAGTCCTACAACCCAACAGGAGGATTCAGTCCATCCTGCATCATTATCTTCCGAAGAACCTTCGCCACAGGACGCTTCTGAACCAACTGCCGCCATTCCACAAGAAGCTACTCCCGCCCCTGCAACCTTGGAATCCGAGGACGGTAACGAACCTGAGGATGTCCAACTTACTTCACGTCCATCCGTGAACGTAAGAAGGTTAAATGGTGCTGAAGACTTCGCCACTGACTCTCCTATCTCTGCGCACGCAAAGAGCGCTGCAAGCTCTTGGCCTTGATGTATTTATCCAAGATGCGATTAACGCTCTCTCTTAGTAGAAAAGGCCTTAGGCTGGATGCACACCTCTGCAGTTGAAGAAATGACAACTCTTCAACACGAAGTATCTCGAGTTGTCGAAGCATTCATCATCTTGCCGAAGTGTTCAAGCAAGCCTTGAAAATCATGGAAGATAAACAAGCGCAATTTGAAGGAGGAAGCTTCAAGACAAGAATTGCTGAAGCCAAGACCGCTGTGCAATGATAGAGAAACGACTCTCATTGCGTGCGCATGACAAATCCATTCAAGAGATGTCGCAGACTCTTTCCTCCCTCGTTGAAAGAATAAACGAGATCGAGACCAAACAGACGCCGCTCTTGAAATCCTGCAAAGTCTTGATGAGGCCAAAAGGGAAGAAGCTCGAGAAGGCCGCAAGGAGAATAAGACCGCAACAGAAAGGGAATTTGAGGCTCGCCAGAGCGTATATTGCCGAATTGAACAAGCTAGCACCTCAACCCCAAAGCTTTAGAATTTCGGGCTCCGGACTGAATTCCATGACCCAAATGTCCCTTGGCAAAATCTTGTTCAAAGACCTTGAAATACGTCGCAACCAACCGCAACCCAACCGAAGAAGTGAAGCCTTTGGAGGAAGAATGAATCGATGAGATATTTTGTCGACTCATCGGGAATCCGCCATCTTCAAAAATTATAAGACATTGGCGGGGCGCGGACAAGTTTTCAAAGATGCTAGAAGAAGGTAAGCTCCCTCTCCAAATCGAGATGAAATCAAAACATAGAAGAGGAGATCGGGTCACCCATCCAGAGGATTGGATACTTGCCTTTGATCGTTCTTATTGTAACACCCCCAATCCGCTCAGGGATATTACACGCCGTAGAACCTTTCCTCAAGGATCTACCAGGCTGGTAACGACATCTAACATCTCGACAATGCCTTCGAGGCTACAATGACTCAGTAGACCGATTTGGTCTTTCCACAAATACATACAACTCAAATACAACTCATGCCCACGCAGGGGACAAAATACAACTACACCCGTACGACGGGAACAATACAGCAGCGGAAAATAAAGTACAACTGAACCAACACACGATGAAGGTTTCCTCTTGTGATTAGTATCGATCATATTTCTTCATCCTTCATGCCGACCGTGTTATGCTCCAAAACGAATGCAAAAACAGGACATCCACCCCGAATACTCGGGGTTAGCAAAACTCCACCGTTTTGCTAGTGCAAATACAAAGTGCAAATACGAGCCATACAATTCACATTCCACGAATAACAATAACCGAGGATACTCAAAGATCCAAACGAAACGAAAAGTACTTCCCGAGGCTAGGGTTTGAGAAATCATTTCAAAAACGAAATATCATAAATAAAGGGGAGTAATTTATAAAAGCGATTTAGAATGCCATCGAGAGTTTTTATAGAAAACAATTTAGGATTATCAAATCCTACTTTTGAAAACCAAAGACAAAAGGGGTCACCGCCCCAAAGGTTTACTTTACGAAAAATGACATTAACCAACCGTTGGGATTTTAGCCCCAAATCAGTAAAGCGACTTTTACAAAACCATTGGGATTTTAGCCCCAAATCTCATCAACTCACAAGACACAAGAACGACCGTGAGGTTCGTATCCCAACATCAAAATCCACAATTAAAGGATTTAAAACAAACAACAAAATACTCGGTGCCATCCTAGCCAAGTAAGCCCAACGAACACTTACCTCTTACACACTTAGTCAATGCATGCAATCATGAAAACCGTTCAAAGCACTCATTTAGAAATGCCAATATCAAATCACATTAGCAAAAATGCACCACAATTAACCGTCGATCCACACCTCCGTGGACCCCTACCGAGACCCCGTCGGATCTAACCCGTAGTGGTTAAAAGCAAAGCTCGTCGATCCACACCTCCGTGGACCCCTACCGAGACCCCGTCGGATCTAACCCGTAGTGAGCATACACACACACGTTACTCATGCAACACTAATATGCTAAGAATGTAAGTTCATTAAGAATACTCACTAGAGATGGCCATTAACTCGACACCATTATCAAACTCTTCAAAATTACGATAACAAGATTAAATAAGGAAATACACGATTCCATAACTTAAACAATATGAGTATCATCATAAAATCCTTCAACGTTCAAAATAATCAAATCATAATCAATTCTCAAAACACCGTTCACAAAACACGCGTTTTGAAAGAAAGCCTTTAACGAGGCCAACGAAATCCTTTTGAAACTTCATTTCAAATAACCAAACAAACACATCGAGACGACCACCGATCATCATATACATAAAGCGAGAAAAGTATGGGCAAGGTACTTGCCTCGATACCACGAGCACGGAACCACGAACGGATACGGCTCAACGGGAAGCTTCGGGCGCCGATGCTAACGAAAAGGAATACGACAACGAACGGAACGGAAGAATCAAGCACGACCGCGAGGAACGGCGAAAATGAACCTAACGATTCGAATAGCACAATCACAACCACTTCTAAACGATTACGGAAATGGAATACACCGAAACCCGCCTACGATTCATGTATATTCGCACAAAAATAACAACGAGGCGGACCACAACCAAACCCTCTCGATTCCGTAAAACTATGAAAATATACCATGAATCCGTAGGAAAACTAATGATATCAACAAGATTAATCATATTCATCAAGAATCCATCAACAAAGCGGAAAGAATCGGACAAAACCCCAAAATCCCCAATTATCAAAAAGGTAGGGTTTCAAGAGATATTACCTTGAGTGATTCAAGTATTTAGATTCGTAAAACACGCGTTGGATTGATTGTCGGGCTTCACAACCGAAGAAGAATGATGAAAATCAACCCTCCAAATGATAATGATGAGAAGCTCTCCTCCTCTCTCACTCTCTCTCGCGTAAGGAAAAAGAAGGAGGAAATGAGCCGTTCACGCCCAAAACAACACATTTATAGTGTAACACATGAGAACCTATCGGCCTGACCTATCGGCCGATAGGCCAACCGATACCCATACGGAATGCCGGCAGAGAGTCTATCGACCCCCTATCGGCCGAAAGGCTCCCTGGAAGTGCTCGGCCAAAAGCTAAACGACCATAACTCTCTCGTCCGACTCGATTGACTCACCGTTTGAACCATTGGAAAGCTAACTCGATGTTCTATAATATTGCAAGATTTATAATTTTTGGAGTTACCAAAAATTAATGGTGATCTAACAAAGACGAACTCATACTTAGAAAAGTCGTTTAGAAATCCTGAATTCAACAAAAGCGACACCGAAACCCGAACACGAATACGAACCGAAGATACGGTTACGAAGTACTCACAAAGACGAATCTAAGAGCTAGTAGGACACACAATTCCGACCACCCGAAGGCTCGAAATTCGACAACGGAAGGTAATTACCCCAAACTTTGGGAAATTACGAAAATGGCCCAAATGCGAAAATCACGATACGTGATCGAATAACCAAACCGAAGTTCACAACACGTCCAACAAAGATAAACGGACTTGCGGGAAACTCGAAACAACAGCTTTCGGATGAGATTCGCAAGAATCGAACTCAAGTGCGGAAAAGTCGCTAAAAGCACAGAACTCAACGAAACGACACCAAACGAACTCGGATGTCAAAAAGTGTAGAATTAATCATTCTCGGAATGACGAAAGCGGTTATGAGCGAGTCGTCAAAACAGACTTCCGCCGAAAAAAGAAATTAGGAAATCGAAAATTGCGGATATTACATTCTACCCTCCTTAAAAGAAGTTTCGTCCCGAAACTTAAAACAAGTAGGGAGAAGAAATATTCCAGAAAACTCAACGAGACACACAAGAATGCGTAACTAACGCCCAACGGCGAAATGTTACAAACAACGCAAAGGAATATACGGCGTGTAAACACGCTCCACGGTGACCAACACAACGTCGCCGTTAGGGATATAATAAAACCGACAAGTGACAAGCGTCATCAAACGGATACTATAGCCAAGTCAATTATCCGATAATCACAAAACACAACGAACGAAAATCAATATGATTGACCAACCCAACGGTACATCAATCAAAACGCGAGTCAACCGCTGAACAAACACGGAATCCCATCGCCTAAGGGATGGAAGATTGAAAACGAAACTAATTTCCCGAACTAAAGGGAATTACGAAGGAGCCTGAACGTTCAACAATCACGAAACGAGAACAAAAACCGAACAAACAAACGATCGAGACAACAAAAATCGAAGAATCATGTTCGAATCACAAAGAACAATAAAGTTCAAACAACAACTCCGAGGATGATCTGGTGAGAACTACAAGACATGCATTGCCGAAGATCCACAGGAAAGGGAATAGCGATTGAAAGGTCACCACGACGAACGAGTTATTCCGAAACGATACCACACTCGTTCGATAAACAAAAACAAGGGGCGGACAATCTCAGAAATGTCAACAAACATAAATGAGTCGATAGAGTCGAAAACATAAGAGTTCCAAATCCGATCCACTTCGAACAAAAGAACTAGTAGAACCAGATGATGTCACTCCCAAACAAGGTTCACAAGAATCGAACTGAACCCGAAAAAGTAACATCGATAACCAGATCAACTCAAAACAAGATCACAGTTCGTTCGGACGATGAAACTGAAATACCGAACAAGTTCATAAAGTACCAACGAACATGAGCGAATCGATAGGCGGGGAAGAGAAAATACGTTCGAAATAGTACGGGCATTACCTCCGACCTCGTCCACGAAATTCACAAATACGGGAGCAAGGTAACAAGACATTAAACAATCGACGCATAACGGAACCATCACCGATGCACACGGTCATACCAAATCAAGCTCTAACAGCTCGCACATGCGCGACAACGCAGAAATTGCCATGAGGCGACAACACTCAATACCAACACTCCGCCTCTCACAGGGGCTAGCACAACCAATGTGTGGAAAGCGTCTCAACGCTCACACCGCCAATTCGGTCATACTCGGGAGAAAGTATCAAAAGGACAACGCGAACATCACACATACATACCCAGCCCTCAAACGGAATGGATAGGTTTTAAAAACGAAAACCTCATTTTGAAAATAATTTAGAAGAACACCGATTGATCTTGAGTATCATCTTTCAAAAAAAGTACAAACGTGAAACATCGTTATCGAGACATTGGAGAACCATTTCGCATTTGATAAAAATGAAGACACTTTCTCTTAGTGAAAACTTTCAAATTATTCGACCCTCGGGTCTAAATAAAAGTGTTGAAAATATCTCAAAACATTTTGGTCCTCGAGGTAGAAAATTTTTGAAATACATTGTGGCATCTAGGATGTACCACAAGAAAATAACTCATTTGAAAAGTATGTCTCGAAATTTATTTTTTTTAAGATACTCAAGGTTTTCAAAAATCCAATAGGCCAGAATGCCCAAAACTCACACATACCGACGTTCAATAAAACAACTCCTAGCACACGCATCAAAACGTTTAAAATCAAGACAATACATGTCTTTAAACAAAAATAAACGATAAAATACCACATTCAGAACAAAACCACTGATAAAATACCCTCCCGCACTGGCTAGTGAACAAGTCGAACGTGTATAAGCACAAAGCTTCCACAAGAGACTTGTAAAACGTGCAAATCGATTCGAAAATCATCAACAACGGAAAAAAAACAACAATAAAAAGACATCACAAACGACGACACTCCTCGTATAAATCAAATACGAGAGTCGACTAAATACATATCGTGAAATCAAAATTCACATAAAATTCCACCACTTAACAAATAATCATAAAAATAGCTCGTGTCACACGAGGCACAACACAAAGAAGGGAGACTTACTTCCACAGGTCGCACGAAGATGATGATCGCCCCACGATACTAATCACGACCAACAAACTCAAACGACGCGTCGCGACACGACTCAGTCAGATAAAAATCCAACGAAACAAGACTCAAACAACACGACTTGACCCGACAGCCTAGGTTTCCTCAACCTAATCTCCGATACCATTTATGTAACACCCCCAATCCGCTCAGGGATATTACACGCCGTAGAACCTTTCCTCAAGGATCTACCAGGCTGGTAACGACATCTAACATCTCGACAATGCCTTCGAGGCTACAATGACTCAGTAGACCGATTTGGTCTTTCCACAAATACATACAACTCAAATACAACTCATGCCCACGCAGGGGACAAAATACAACTACACCGTCTGCATTGGAACAATACAAAGAAATGGAAAATAAAGTACAATCGAACCAACACACGATTTACGGTTAATCATGTGTTTAGTATCGATCATCTTTCTTCATCCTTCATGCCGACCACCGTGTTATGCTCCAAAACCCGAATGCAAAAACAGACATCCACCCCCGAATACTCGGGGTTAGCAAACTCCACCGTTTTGCTAGTGCAAATACAAAGTGCAAATACGAGCCATACAATTCACATTCCACGAATAACAATAACCGAGGATCCTCAAAGATCCAAACGAAACGAAAAGTACTTCCCGAGGCAAGGGTTTGAGAAAACATTTCAAAACGAAATATCATAAATCAATGGAAGTAATTTATAAAAGCAGTTTAGAATGCCATCGAGAGTTTTAATAGAAAACAATTTAGGATTATCAAATCCTACTTTTCAAAACCAAAAGACAAAAGGGGTCACCGCCCCAAAGGTTTACTTTACGAAAAATGACATTAACCAACCGTTGGGATTTTAGCCCCAAATCCGTAAAACGACTTTTACAAAACCATTGGGATTTTAGCCCCAAATCTCATCAACTCACAGTACACAAGAACGACCAGGAGGTTCGTATCCCAACATCAAAATCCACAATTAAAGGATTTAAAACAAACAACAAAATACTCCAGTGCCATCCTAGCCAAGTAAGCCCAACGAACACTTACCTCTTACACACTTAGTCAATGCATGCAATCATGAAAACCGTTCGAAAGCACTCATTTCCTAAATGCCAATATCAAATCACATTAGCAAAAATGCACCACAATTAACCGTCGATCCACACCTCCGTGGACCCCTACCGAGACCCCGTCGGATCTAACCCGTAGTGGTTAAAAGCAAAGCTCGTCGATCCACACCTCCGTGGACCCCTACCGAGACCCCGTCGGATCTAACCCGTAGTGAGCATACACACACACGTTACTCATGCAACACTAATATGCTAAGAATGTAAGTTCATTAAGAATACTCACTAGAGATGGCCATTAACTCGACACCATTATCAAACTCTTCAAAATTACGATAACAAGATTAAATAAGGAAATACACGATTCCATAACTTAAACAATATGAGTATCATCATAAAATCCTTCAACGTTCAAAATAATCAAATCATAATCAATTCTCAAAACACCGTTCACAAAACACACGCGTTTTGAAAGAAAGCCTTTAACGAGGCCAAACCGAAATCCTTTTGAAACTTCATTTCAAATAACCAAAAAAACACATCGAGACGACCACCGATCATCATATACATAAAAAGAGAAAAGTATGGGCAAGGTACTTGCCTCGATACCACGAGCACGGAACCACGAACGGATACGGCTCAACCGGGAAGCTTCGGAACGCCCGATGCTAACGAAAAGGAATACGACAACGAACGGAACGGAAGAATCAAGCACGACCGCGAGGAACCGACGAAAATGAACCTAACGATTCGAATAGCACAATCACAACCACTTCTAAACGATTACGGAAATGGAATACACCCGGAAACCCGCCTACGATTCATGTATATTCGCACAAAAATAACAACGAGGGCGGACCACAACCAAACCCTCTCGATTCCGTAAAACTATGAAAATATACCATGAATCCGTAGGAAAACTAATGATATCAACAAGATTAATCATATTCATCAAGAATCCATCAACAAAACGGAAAGAATCGGACAAAACCCCAAAATCCCCAATTATCCAAAAAGGTAGGGTTTCAAGAGATATTACCTTGAGTGATTCAAGTATTTAGATTCGTAAAACACGCGTTGGATTGATTGTCAAGGCTTCACAACCGAAGAAGAATGATGAAAATCAACCCTCCAAATGATAATGATGAGAAGCTCTCCTCCTCTCTCACTCTCTCGCGTCTAAGGAAAAAAAAGGAGGAAATGAGGCTCACGCCCAAAACAACACATTTATAGTGTAACACAGTAACCTATCGGCCAGCCTATCGGCCGATAGGCCCAACCGATACCCATACGGAATGCCGGGCGAGAGTCTATCGACCCCCTATCGGCCGAAAGGCTCCCGAAGTGCTCGGCCAAAAATAAAACGACCATAACTCTCTCGTCCGGACTCCGATTGACTCACCGTTTGAACCATTGGAAAGCTAACTCGATGTTCTATAATATTGCAAAGATTTATAATTTTTGGAGATACCAAAAATTAATGGTGATCTAACAAAGACGAACTCATACTTAGAAAAGTCGTTTAGAAATCCTGAATTCAACAAAACGACACCGAAACCCGAACCTGAATACGAACCGAAGATACGGTTACGAAGTACTCACAAAGACGAATCTAAGAGCTAGTAGGACACAATTCCGACCACCCGAAGGCTCGAAATTCGACAACGGAAGGTAATTACCCCAAACTTTGGGAAATTACGAAAATGGCCCAAATGCCCGAAAATCACGATACGTGATCGAATAACCAAACCGAAGTTCACAACACGTCCAACAAAGATAAACGGACTTGCGGGAAACTCGAAACAACAGTTTCGGATGAGATTCGCAAGAATCGAACTCAAGTGCGGAAAAGTCGCTAAAAAGCACAGAACTCAACGAAACGACACCGAAACGAACTCGGATGTCAAAAAGTGTATAATTAATCATTCTCAGAATGACGAAACGGTTATGAGCGAGTCGTCAAAACAGACTTCCACCGAAAAAAAAGAAATTACCGGAAATCGAAAATTGCGGATATTACACTTATGAAGGAAGAGCAATTTACCAAGAACGAGGCAATGATTCACTTCAAAACTGGTGGCGCGGCACCGAGAATGAGCCAGGAAGGAGACCTTGGAGGCATGCAGATCAAAGATAAAGAGCTGAAATTTATGTATATTATTGTTGTTTTTGTAATTTCTATTCAACACAAACTTTGTACCCAATCTTTTTGAATATCAATAAAACAGTTTGTTTGTCTTGAAAGATTACAACTCGTAATCTACTGTGTTTATGTATGATTACTTAAATTGTTTGATAGGAATCTCAAGTTAGATAAACTTGATTGAAAAATTAAGCTGTACGAACTAGTCTACGAACAGTTCATAGTTTCAGTTGTAAACTTAGAATACATTGTAAGATTGTGCCTGCGCGCCAATCATAGGCTTAAGTTGTAATAAATCTCAAACTGTATCGAACGTGCCTGCGAGCAGTTCATTATTGTAGACTAAGTCACTAAGTCAGACCTATTGACAAGAGACCAAGAAATCTGCCAAGAGTCATCGAAGAAGAATGCTTCATGAAGAAGGTTTTGGCATCATCAAGAAGACTCTAAGAGTAGTTAAGTCTTGGCAAATTGTCAAAAAGGGGGAAATTGTTAGGAAAAACAAACACCCTGTATCGATTCAGCCGGGATACCCGATCCCTGTATCGATTGTTATTTGTTATTGAAAAGGTTTTGACATATATGCCAAATACAGTAAAGGAAAACTGTATCGAGGATTCAAGGATTTATCATGTATCGAAGACCTGCCTCGAATCAGCATAAGTGAAGCTCACAAGATCTGCAAGAAGTCTTGTTAGAAGAACAAGTATGGAAACTGTCTCGATGCCCTAAAATCAGTCACCTTCCATACAGTTCACAAAAGGACAAGATAGAACTCAAGTAAAGTTCCGTTGAACTTAGTAGTATTTAAATACTCAAGGATAAAGTATTTAAATCATCGATCTTCGAATCTTGAATCCCGCGAAATCCGGATCATGTCATATTCCCGTTGAAGGAAATCTTATTCAAACGGACATCTCAACGGATACTTTCTTCAGAGGCTATATATATATCCTTGAAGACATTGAAGATCAGTAACTCACGAAATCTACTGAAGTAACCCAACTCTCAAAGCTATCAAAGTAATCATCTGAGCAAACATATCTCCAGAGCAAACTGCAAGTTAAAACGAAAGAGATATACAGTGCTCAAACATCAAGAACAGCTATCATCAGATCTTGATATTCAAAGCTGCTGTTCTTACCTGGTTACCTAACCTTTTACCTCTGTGTAAAAACTAGGGCTGGGCAAAACAAACCGCCCCGCCCGCCCCGCACCGCACTGCACCGCAAAATAGCGAGGCGGGGCGGTTTCAAATGTCGATTTCGCCCCGCCCCGCACAAAACCCGCACCGCACCAAAATTGCGGGGCGAATGCGGTTTTATTTTTTTCCCAACCGCCCCGCAAAAAACCGCCCCGCCCCGCATATAACAAGGGAAAACACTTAGATATTTATATAAATATTGTATTTGCCCGCCCGCCCATAAAACTATGATTTTGTGCGGTTTTCAATATCAAAAATGCCCCGCCCCGCAAAAACCCGCACCGCACAAAAATTGCGGGGCGGATGCGGTTTTACCTTCGCCCCGCCCCAACCCGCCCCGCTCCCAGCCCTAGTAAAAACCGAGCTCTGTGTGAACTCAATAAGTTATTCTGACCTGTGTGGGACGAATAAGGACGAAGCTTTGGAACTGTGTGTGAAGAAGCTAGTCAAGAAGGAAGCTTCAACCAATCTGTGTGAACGGTTGAAAGTGATATTCTTTGTATCAATCTGTGTGAACGATACAAGGATAGGTTTGTTTATAATTACGTAGTTGTGTACGCAGTAATTATTTAATAAACTTTTTACTCCTGTGTGGAGGACCAGTGGACGTAGAGGGGTTTACCTCGAACCACTTAAATTACTGTGTTATTTACCTTCTGCTTTTACTGTTTGAAATTACTGTGATATATTAAGTATACACCTAATACGTTGTTGCTGTATCCACGGCAACTAACTGTATCCAAGACTTCCGCTACGCACTCAGATTTAGATTCCATACAGTTTGTTGTTTAAACTACTTTTCCAAACTGTATCCAGTATACTTAAGTGGCCTACAGCTTCTCCCCACATGTTAAGTGATAGGCCCGAGCTTATCAACATAGCATTCATCATTTCCTTCAATGTTCTATTCTTTCGTTCGGCAACACCATTCGATTGGGGTGCATAAGGTGCAGTCGTTTGGTGAATAATGCCATTTTCACGACAATATTCTTCAAAAGGTGCAACATATTCACCACCTCGATCACTTCGAATCATTTTGATTTTGGTGTTAAGTTGATTTTCAACTTCTGTTTTGTATGTTTTGAAAGCTTCGAATGCTTCGTCTTTGCTTCTCAAAAGATACACATAACAAAATCTTGTGCAATC
Source organism: Orobanche coerulescens (assembly GCA_033398695.1). Taxonomy (NCBI): domain Eukaryota; kingdom Viridiplantae; phylum Streptophyta; class Magnoliopsida; order Lamiales; family Orobanchaceae; genus Orobanche; species Orobanche coerulescens. The sequence goes on along the minus strand of CM065804.1, from coordinate 184,557,575 downwards.
ATCAGTAAAAGTTATAAAATAATTCTTTCCACCTCTTGTTTGCACAAGTTTTAAATCGCACAGATCGGTGTGAATCAATTCAAGAGGTTTTGTCGATCTTTCCACTGAATGAAAAGGAGATTTTGCCATTTTTGCTTCAACACATATTTCACACCTTTTGTGTTGATCGAAAGTCATTTTTGGCAATAAATCTAAATGTACTAAACGACGTAGTATATTTAGATTTGCATGTCCTAATCTATCATGCCATAAATTAGGAGACTCAACCAAATAAACAACTTTATCGTTTATTTCATTTCCACCACGTAAATTGATAGCATTCAGTTTGAAAAGGCCGTTATCTATATAGCCTTTTCCGATAAAGTGACCATTTTTAGTTATTACAACTTTATCCGCTTCAAACACTAGCCTAAATCCGGCTTTGCTCAATGCTGAGCCAGAAACAAGATTCTTACGGATGTCTGGAACATGTAGCACATTCTTGAGCGTCAATTTCAATCCGGACGTCATCTTGAGTATAACTTCTCCAGTTCCGACAACATTTGAGGCAGCGGAGTTTCCCATGTACAACTTTCTTTCTTCGGTGACGGGCTCGTATGAGGAGAACATGGTTTTATCGGCACAAATATGTTTAGTAGCGCCGGTGTCCACCCACCATCCGACTGGGATTCCAACCATATTGATTTCATCTACAACTGCACACAAATCAAGACTGGACAAATCGACGGGAACATACTTATTCTCGATAACATTTGCTTGATCTCTCTTCTTGTCCTTCTTTGGTTTGCGGCAATTTTTCGCCATATGCCCGAATTTACATGATTGTAGCATTCTCCTTTGATCTTCTTTTGATTCTTCGAGTCTTGCTTCTTCCCGTTAAATTTTCGCTTTTTGTTGTTGCTTGACTCGATGAGATTTGCTTTTGCCTCCATAGATGACTTGTTCATCTTGACATCGGTCTTCCGATTGTCCTCTTCGATCCTCAGTCGCACAATTAGATCTTCAAGGCCCATTTCCTTGCGTTTGTGCTTGAGGTAGTTTTTGAAGTCCTTCCACATCGGGGGCAACTTCTCGATTATGGCAGCAACTTGAAAGGATTCAGACAAGCTCATTCCTTCTGCCAAAATATCGTGCAGGATCAACTGTATTTCCTGCACTTGCTCAAGAACAGTTTTAGTGTCCACCATTTTGAAGTCTAGAAAATGACCCACGATGAACTTCTTCAAACCGGCATCTTCTGTTTTATATTTTGTTTCCAACGAGTCCCACAACTCTTTGGACGTTTTGATTGTGGAATAAACACTGTAAAGTGTGTCATCCAGCCCATTCAAAATATAGTTCCGACATAAGAAGTCGCTATGATGCCATGCATCCAATGCCGTGCGTTTGATCACCCCCCACAGCAGGAGGAGATTCGGAAAGGAAGCGACAGAGATTGAGAGTAGTAAGGTAGAACAACATTTTTGATTGCCAATGTTTGAAGTCAGTACCTGAGAACTTCTCTGGTTTTTCGGCATGGGCAGGAGCATGAACATTGTTGCTTGACGATGCCATCTTCTACAGTAAAATTTCGTCTTACGATTGTTGTTTTTAGATGCTGTAGAAAATGACAAATGATGCAAAACCGAGGCAAGAGTTGGACTCTCTCCCTGTAAGACGAAATTGCCCCGCACAGTACACACGGTTGAACGGCAAACGTCCCCAAGATACAACGGTTTTTCGACGAACTCGATACCCTGTACTAGGAATCGAATTCCGGGCGAACTACTGGATATTTGGGACTTGTAGTATGAACTTAAGCTAGTATGAGTGTATTATTATCTTAGATTATTATGTGTGTGAAATCATCATCCGCAGGGGCTTATTTATAGCCTGTAAAGCACCCTGTCCGAATCGGTGTGTCTTTCTGACTGGATAGACACCTTGTGGTGCAGTGGGAAGAGGCGCATTGGTTGAGAATAATTTGAACCATTGTGCTGGTCCAGATTACATTGAATGGTCCGAACCATTGCACTGGTTCGGCCGTTAACCGCCCGCTTGTGTGCCACTCCCGCCATGTCACTGCCACATGTCATCATATTCACCCTCCACGTCATCCGAGCCACTATCTCAGTTGTCAAAACGAAAGGCTCCTCATAGCTCCTCGCTCCGAGGCGCCCGTTGCGACAAGTGCGACGTGCACGTGCTCGGACTCGGACCTTCCTCGTAGGATTCTGATTTTAGCCTTAAAAATTAATTAAAGCCAACTAGGGTGCACCATAATGGAGCACACTTGATTGCTCCTTTATGATGGAAAGTCCTTTATAAATAGCTCAACTTTTCCTTACTTCTCCAATGTGGGATGGGATTCCACACCACATTCCCAACTATTAAATGGCTTAACTTTGTGCATTAATTACTCATTCATTTCTTAACGAAATTGAACAAGTAAATACACTAAATTAATCTACACAAAATGTAGATTCCAAATATACCATTTAATGTCATTAATTACCATAATTAATTATGGTATTAATTAAGCTATTTTTCCAACAGTTGAAAGGGGAAGGAGAGAAGTCAGGTTGGACTAGCCTGATCATGCGTAATATGGCAACTCCAAGAGCTCGATTGGCTAGCTCTATGGGGAAGAATTGCTGCTACTAAAGACCAGCTCATCTCCTTTAACATTCAAGTGGACCCTCTGTGTGTGTTTTGTGGTTCTTGCAATGAATCTGTCCCTCAAAGGGTTACTTCAGTGGGTTACTTATTTGTGCCAAGAAAGCAAAAGGAAGCAACCTCCCAACAAATTCTGGAAGGTGCTTGCTACTAAGCTTGTCTATTCCATCTGGCATGAGAGAAACAGGCGCATCTTTGATAATATTTGTACAGAACCTCAACAGATACTTAGATTGGTGATACAAAGAACTATAGGTAGGTGTTGTAGCCATCCTAGTTTGGCTGCTGAGTGTCAAAAATTAGGTAGTTATCCAACTATTGGATAATCTGTTTTGTTTTGATCTTTTGTTTGCAAGGAGGAGCCTGTTCCTACCTTTTATGTTTTGAGTTGATTCACTTTCATGATCATGGAATGTAAAATCTATCTTCGTTCCAAAAAAAAAATATGAATGACATTAATATGGAAAACATAATTAAAGTACTTGCTAGAAATGACCACTTTAGTCGACACATATTCCCAATCATGGAATAACACATTTATAATCAATCAAACAAACATTGATCGTTTAATGATATACTAATTAACAATTTCACAACAGTTATTTACAAGGTTCCCCCGAGTCACGAAATAACACAAATACACGAATATCATAATCACACTGGTACTCTCCCATCTCAAACAACACGATTCGTACCAAGAACCACATATATCTATATATAATTATTAAATAACATAATTATAACAAACTAGGTCACTTAATCACTAACCAAATCACAGTAAGACAATAACACAAATGGTGACAAGAATATTATATTCAAGGAGAATATGAGATGTATAGTCAGGATACTTACCTTCACCGAAGATGGTTTTACTCGACATAAGCCAAGCTCGGTCACCCCGATCAATCCATTGAAATCCCAACCTATATTATAATCACATAATACATAATTTAATATAAAGATTCAATTTATTATATTTTAATTACAAGGTAATTAATTGGATGATATAATACCTCATTTGTGTCTAACGAATTATCGACCGGATCAAACGACCCACGATAATCAGAATTCATATCTCAAGTTAACTAGTGATGGGGATCATAATACAAATTCTTGAATGATTTCCTGAACATGAACCCCAAACTCGTCACTCCGTAGGTCCAAATACACAAATCCGCTTGTATACTAATTTATCAACACTTTCATCTACATCTACATCATCTTTCTCGTCCATAATTCCAATACACATATCCCGACTATCATTATTACACACACACACACACACACACACATATATATATATATATATATATATATATATATATATATAAACATGCACATATACACACACAAACACAAATAGGCCACATACACACACACGTACACACACATGTACACACACACACAGGCATACAAATACCAGCCGCAAAAACCCTGACCCCGAACCCGCCACCATCGATGTCCATTGAAGAAGAATGAGATGAGTGATGTTGGTGGTGGTTTGTCCGTGCGTGGTTCGGGGTAGGTGGGTAAGAGAAGTGAAAAAAATAAAAGAGAAGAGGGAGGAAACGTAGGGGGAATAGATGAGGAAGTAGGGGTGAGCTCGTTTCGGTTTGGTACGGTTTCTAGCTAAAACTGGTACCGAACCGCATCTTATCGGCATCTAGCATTTGAGTACCGAAATAATTTGGTTTTAAATTGGCTCGGTGTGATCAGTTTCAATGTCGATCGGTAGCGGTTCGGTGTCAATGGGCTGATTAAATGGGCCACTTAAGTTAGGCTTGCGACAGGCCCAAATTGAACTACTTGGGCTAAATCAGATAATTGTAAGTTCAAATAGAATGATTTAAACATAATTAATCCAACAGGCCCTGTTGGGCTTAACAAACATGATCCTACTTGGCTATTTGGGCCAAATTAAACAAAGACATGTTCAAAGTTCAAACATAATGAATCCAACAGGAAATAAATGGTACTACATCCTCCACTTCAAAGTGCTTTTCTTTTCACCATCATTACAATTTTGTTCCTCAATCTCCAAACCAACGGATTGGCTGGTTTCCATCTACAAGAATTCAAAATCACAAAATTAGATAAATTTAACAAAATTAGGTGAAATAGAAAGCTTGATAGAGAGAAAGAGAACGAGATTCTTACCTGAGCGTCGTCGGCTACGGTGCAGCAAGCATGTGCGGCAAAAGAATTCAGGGAAACAAAATCTAGGTTAACACTTACCATTAGATGAAATCATAATGCCTGATAGAGATATAGAGAACGCGATTCTTACCTGAGTGTCGTCGAATGTCGGCTACGGTGCGCAGGTGAAGAAGCGACGCAAGGCTAGGGTTAGGTCGAGAAGAGATCGTGCTTGAAGAAAAATAAGAAAGTGACGCTGAGGGTTAAAAGGTCGGAAGGAAGGAGTATGTATTTAAAAGACAAAACGGTGATGTTGTGCTTTATAGGTTCGGTTCGGTTTTTAAAGTCGAGATCAATATCTGAAACCGAAACCGAGCCGCATAATTCAGTTTTCAGAATTTTAAGAACCGTGCCATACCAATATCTTATTGGTTCTGTTTTTCGGTTTTGGTTTTTTCGGTATTATCGATTCTTGTCGGTTTTTCTGCTCACCCTTATGAGGAAGGTTGGACTTTAAACAATTATTTTGGGAGTTATAGTTGCTAATTTGGTAAATTATAATATTAGTCCTACCATTCTTCTATTATTTTCCACCTTTATTATTGAATTTCCATGTTCGATTATCCGATTAATTCATATTATATCCGATAAAACCAATAACTCGCCATAATTCTACACTGACTCTTCATCAGTCGTTAACCCATATTTAATCATATAATTTAATCATTAATCATTATAAAAAGAATCCACCAAAATTCCAATTAAATCCTTGGGTATTACATATAGCATGACCATAATACTAACGTGATTTTCATGAGCCAACATGAAAATCAAAAGTCAATCTGAAGGGTATAATTGGTCTTCATTGATCTTCCAACTTCTTGGGCGTCATACGTGATCAATTGGCTCATTGAGTCCGTCCTTCTACTCCTCCTCGTCTTCATTATATTAATGAAAAACTATACTACACTATATAGTAAATTACAAGAGGGCAAACAACAGGCGGGCCGTAAATAAAAATGAATTGATAGACGACTCACAGGCCTTAAAACCCAATTATAATTAAACAACACGCAGGCCATTAAAACTAACCCAAAATTAAATTCAAACATCCAATCGTATCAGTCATATCATACATCAAACATCTCCTAAAATTAATTAGCATATAATTAATTTAAACTGGCAGACTATAGCATAAGTAGCATTTCGCGTCCAAGTTAAACAATTAAGTCTTCTAGCTCAGTGGATGGTGGAATGCACAACACCCGAGCCACCCAGGTCCGAAACCTAGTCTACGTATTTTTTGGCCCTTTTTTCGCGGATTATCTGGAGCGGTTCGCGGGTCGTGGGTCGACCCAATTTAGGAGCGGGCAACAAGTTACCCTAGCCTAGATCCATGCGGGTCGGCCCAGTTCGCCACTCGCTTCTCTACAGTTTCCTTTCGAACAACTTCTTGACATTAACAGTGCAGGAAAATTATCAAAACAGTACAAAAAATGATAAACAATCCGACTTAATCAAATTAAATCTAAAAAAATATTTATAAAATCTATCTGTTATAAATATAATCAAGAACACAATTTATATATTCAAAATATATAATTATGTACTATATAAAAAATTAAATTACTTGCAAGTTGGTTTCGATATCATTGTTGGGTTTCTCATGTATCTAATCCATCGAACATGAACAAAAAACACATCAGAATAATTATCGAAAGACCCAAGATGAGGATATTCATGCAGTAATTTAATTGACTTAATAAAGGTTCCTCGAATTACATTAATCGATGAACAGATTTAGATCCAGATCAGAAGCTGATGAAAGTCACCTTCCTCTTCCGGTGATCCACGCACGAACAATTGCACAAGCCGGATTACTAGATCCTTACGAAAAATATTTATAAACAGTACACAAGATGATTCATTGTTAGAAGGATTGTACTGTTGATCAAGATCAACTAACTGAAGAACATGGGATGACCGAATCGGGACTTCTTCACAAGAAAGGGCGATCAGATCTAAAGGGTAGGGGCCGATTTTTTTCTTCTTCACAACTAGGGTTGTGTAATCTTTTTCTAGTGACATATACTAAGTAAACCCTAGAGTCAAAACACTAGTATTTGTCTAGCCCCTCAACTTATTAAATAATACAATATATATAATATCTCATATTATATATTACTTATTATTTAATCCTTTAATAAATATAATATCCAATATATTTACCATTCACAGTTAATATAATTAAGTAATATAATATATAATATCCCATATTATATATTAATTATTATTTCATTTCTTAATATTTATAATATTTAATATTATACCTATTAATTATTCATGCTTGTCTTTAATTGTGGTATGTGTGACCCAAAAGACTTATATTATGTTGGTAATTATTTAATATATTATTAAATTATAAATTATAAGTGGTCTCTAACAAGACATTATGACTACCCAAATAATATAAGTTTATAGTTCATTAAACCATTTACTATATCAAATCTCTTTATCGTGCGATATCGTATTTGATATTTGAACCAAGTCATGGAAACTGTCATATTATTATGTACAACTTCTTTCTCGATCTTAAGTAGACTGATTGAATCAGATGACTCTTCATTTGAGTATGGTCATGCATTTCTTTCAGTCCTACTTATCGAGGGGGCCAACAGATATCTCTCTCCCGAACGAGAGGGACAAATACCTATCTAATATCGAACTCTAACCTTTATGAGCACCATGTTTCAGATGAATTTGGATTACGTCAAGGTATAACAGTTATCATGTTGGACTCTATGATAATCTCAGGTTCAAGGATTTACTGACGTACTGTTATATTGAGATTCACTTATGATATTTCCATGCAGTTATCTCAATGTGGGTCGTCAAGTATTGCGTTCTTCAATCAATACCCATAAGTTTTTTCCATACCATACGCATAACCATCCAATGATTATCAATCAAACTTATATGTATAGTAATCACTTAAGTCTCCACTCTACATGATTGGATCAGGAACATATGAATAATCTTATTATTCGTGAATAAATATTATTCGATTAGATAATACCAAAATATGTACATATTATAATAATCAACGAGAAATGAATATTATCAAATAACTTTATTTAAATATGATAATTACATATTTAGGCAATATTATCATTCGCAATATTATCAAATAACTTTACTTAGATTAGGTGTGCAGCAAATTCCTTTTTCCTAGGAAACGTGAACTTGAACAAAAGCAGGCCAAAAAAAAAAAAGAACGGCAAATCATCTTTGTCTCTCCTTAGGGGGAGGGAGTGGTCACTTAATATTCTAAGTGTCACATCACCTCTATCTAATAAAAACCCTCCAACTCAAAACTACTCAATTCTACCCTAACACTACCCTAAGTGGAGGGAGTGGTCACCTATACTACCCAATTTTTTTTTTCATACATAAAATCACATACAATATTAAAATAAAAATATATCATTTCATTAAAAATAAAAACATTACATAATACTTAAAAAACATTACATAAAAACATACCCGATTTTTTTTCATACATAAAATCACATACAATATTAAAATAAAAACATACCATTTTATTAAAAATAAAAACATTACATAATACTTAAAAAAAACATTACATAAAAACATACCATTTTTTTTCATACATAAAATCACATACAATATTAAAATAAAAACATACCATTTCATTAAAAATAAAAATATTACATAATACTTAAAAAAAACATTACATAAAAAAAAACATTACATAAAAACATACCATTTTTTTTTCATACATAAAATCACATACAATATTAAAATAAAAACATACCATTTCATTAAAAATAAAAACATTATATAATACTTAAAAAAAACATTACATAAAAAAAATTACATAAAAACATACCATTTTTTTTTCATACATAAAATCACATACAATATTAAAATAAAAACATACCATTTCATTAAAAAAAAACATTACATAATACTTAAAAAAAACATTACATAAAAAAAACATTACATAAAAACATACCATTTTTTTTTCATACATAAAATCACATACAATATTAAAATAAAAACATACCATTTCATTAAAAATAAAAACATTACATAATACTTAAAAAAAACATTACATAAAAAAAAACATTACATAAAAACATACCATTTTTTTTCATACATAAAATCACATACAATATTAAAATAAAAACATACCATTTCATTAAAAATAAAAACATTACATAATACTTTAAAAAAAACATTACATAAAAACATACCATTTTATTCAACAACCTCTCTCTCTCTCTCAAGAAACTCTCGGCTTCCCAAACCGAAAAACGAACCCGATCACCTTACCCGACTTACCGACGGCGGTGTTACCGATCGGGTAAGGGTACCCGATCCCCTTACCCGATCCCACTCCCTCCCCCCTTATGAATCATGCATTAGGGAAAACTCAGATTCAGTCCCGATTGAAGTGTTAGAATATTGGAATTTTTAAGTTTTGAGGATTGAATAGTTTAATAATATTATTCATATTGAAACTTTTATGTTTTGAGAATTAAATATTTTAGTATTGTTATTTGAAATGGTTTCATGGTTATTTGCTTTAGTTGTTTGACATATTTTTTCTTATATAAATATATTTTTTATTGTTTTAATTAGAAAATGGTATTCTTTTAATTAGAAAATGGTATGTTCATATTCCTTATGCTATGCACTATGCTATTTTATACAACTCATCTCACACTTGCAATGCAACTGAGAATACCGGTACGAAGTTTCATATGATTACTTGATTTACGACTTTAATAAGTATCGAGTTTTGTTTGAAAGAAATAAGTTAGCTTGTTTAAAAAGCTCTTGTTCGGTTCGCCATAAACTAGCGTTTGTAACATCCCAAAACTAGGCGGCTATTACAGTCTCGTAGACCCCACACTGAGACCCACCGGGTGAATCAAAATAATAGCAATTATCAATAATTAAGATAACATAACTGCATTACCGAACTACATTAGTTACAGAATAGTCCGACGAGAAGTTTATATAATACTTTACTAACAATGCCAATCAATTCACAGGATCGTCAAAAAAATATTAGTATACTCCATATGAAGATGGATATAGTGAATCAACACAAAATACAAAGGAGTACAATGCAGCAGAATTTAGTCCATGAATAATATAACCAGAAGCAAGAATACTCAGGTCCCAACTAGTATCTTGAGACTTTTCGCCATCAAATGCTTATTATGTGCTTTGACCTTCCCTCGACCTAAAATATTAGTATACTCCATATGAAGATGGATATAGTGAATCAACACAAAATACAAAGGAGTACAATGCAGCAGAATTCAGTCCATGAATAATATAACCAGAAGCAAGAATACTCAGGTCCCAACTAGTATCTTGAGACTTTTCGCCATCAAATGCTTTTTATGTGCTTTGACCTTCCCTCGACCTAAAATATGATAAAAATATATTTTGCCCTGCCCAAAACCACAGACTCAATTTTACAAAAGATGTTTAACATACACAATCACAAATAAGTATGCATCAACAAAATCATAACTCAAAGGGCGGGCATCACAGTATGTCTGAGATTGAAATTTATCCGTGCGGATGCCACCTACGTATACAGAATCATCAAAATGCATGTGCTATCATGTACCAATTAGTCTCACAAAAGTTCCCCTCCCGTGTGCAAAGTCCAATGTGTACATCTACACATGGCCATATACGCCCGATTAAAATCCTACATATTACCATCTGGCACGCAAGTATGACTCGGGAATGTCATGGTAGCAAAAATGCCAATCGAAATCAATAAGAATAAAAAAAATCCAACAAGGATCTCAACAACTCAACAAAGTGAAATGAACGTAAAATAAAGAACCTAAAGCTGCTATTCCTCAAACAAGAACAATCGACATGGTCAACTATATCATCTAAATATTAATCACAATTAATAAAGTATAAAATAATGTACGTCACACGTGTAACATACAAAACAATCATTCTCCTCATAACCAAATAAGATTTAACTTACCTCAATGTCGAAGATGAAAAAGTCCTTCCTCAAACGAACGTCTTCCAATGATTCAACAAGCACTTGAACAACCATGAATGAAATACAATTCATTCAGTATCAATAATTTTACTATTTCGAAATCAAAATCAATACGATAAATATCCATAATTCAACAAGGATCGATCAATGCACCCATTCAAATCAACAAGCCTAAAGCTATAAATTCCAAAGTTATTGATTCGTACTACTGATCACAGTAACATGGTAGCAATGTTCTTCTGACTTAAGAAATCGAATTCTCCAAGAACACCAAGAATATAATATCATTCTTTCTTCAAAATCAAGATAATATCATCCCATAACTTCATAATTATCTCAAGAACAACACAAATCTCTTATTTATGATGTCTAAACCCAACATTCAACAATCTTCAGCAAGAATTCGAGGTTATCATCAATGTATCCATAATCATCTCTCAAGTATGACAATCACTTAATAAGATCAACATAATCCTCCATCATTGTGATTATATCCTTAAGAAATCATGAATTTCTCTAAAACATGATATTGTTGAACAACATAATCATGATCCTTCGGCCACGAGAATATACTAAAATATCATCGACGAAAACAACCATGAAATAATCTGTATAATTAAAAAAGACTTGGTCCATTTATTCCATAAACAATTATGGCGCATTTGTCAACCCAAATGGCATCACCGCAAACTCGTAGTGCCCATAACGAATATGTACGACCGTCCTCGAGACATCTGACTCTCTCATCCTCAATTGATGATAACTAGATCTCAAGTCGATCTTAAAAAATGCGGCAGCCCCCTGAAGTTGATCCAAAATATCATTGATATGGGATAAAGGATGCTTATCCTTTATTGTTACCCTATTCAGATCATGATTATCAATACATAGACAGAGATATCAGTCTTTTTTCTTATGAACAGCACTGACACCCCCCATGTGGATGCACTCGGTTGAATGTAACCCTTCTCGATCAACTCCTCTAACTGATTCTTCAGCTCTTGCATCTCAATTGGGGCCATACACTAGGTGCATTCAAAGCGGTGACATACTGGTTCTCACTTAATCATGAACTCTAAGGCTCTGGTCTTTTGGACTGAATGAATCGAATCAATCGAATCAAACGAATCAATCGAATCAATGAATCGAATCGAATGGACCTAAATCGAATGGACTCGAATCGAATCGAATCGATCGAATGGACTCGAATCGAATCAAATATATATTAAGAGTAAATAATAATATTATTATAATAAATATTAAAATAATTAATATAATAAAATAATATGAAAAGTAATAAAATAATAATAAATAATAATAAATAATAATAAATATTGTGATGCCCAAAGACTCTCACACACAAGGACTAGTCAAAAATAGCATATTAATCTTAAAACATGCAAGACTTCATGCTTAATCGAATAAAAATGTGACAGGGTGACATGAAACTGCTATTATTTGAAGAATATGATTCATGCAGTCCTTGTTATTAAGTATTATTTTGACATTTCATGATTCACCTTATTTTATAGTTAATTTAACGGCATTTAAGTGGCTAAGCATTGAACATAACCCCAAGTTCAAGTGGTAAGCCTATAAGCAGCAAATAATATCAGTGACGTGTCTATCGGTTGGTCTTGGGGTTTTAGTCGGCGGGTATGCTGAGTCAATTTGAATTGATGATCAAGTAAATAACCCTTTCTTATTCTGATAACACGTGTCAAGCATCTTGATACTTGTGAATACCATCAATGATGAAATTCAGGGTCTCAGTGATAACCTTTGTTAAGTCATTCGATTTGTAAGTAACTTATTCGTCCCAAATGCAGTCGGGTAGAATTGAATTTGTCCTTTAGTTTATTATCCAAATAATGTCATATTTCTAAGTGAGTCCTCAGACTCTTGTTTCTAGGTTTAATTATATAAAAATTTCATAAAGATAACAACAAACTCATTTTCTACCACTTTCGAATGTATTCGCAAAAGTAGTTGAGTTTAAAGAATAAAATACATATTAAACTTTATGAAAAACCTTGGACCATACATCCATACTCTAAATATGATCAATACCTACTAAGAACTAGTTTAAAACATCCAAGAACCGGATTATAACAACTTCAACCGGTCCATTCTTCTAAACGTGACTTCTGGAGGCCATTGAGAGGTACTTTAGTACTTTCACACTTATTAACCGACTCTTCCACTTAGATAAGGGAGGAAACGGACTCTAAACTCTTCTAGACACTCTGATATCGATCCATAAGCTCCACACTTCTAAAATCCATCAAAAATCAAGGAGAAATCATAAAAAACATCAACACCTCAATTCAGTTGACAATCAAGGTGAGTTATCTTTGTTTTACTCTTGTTCTTGCTATATTTCTTGTGTGATTTAGGTGATTATATACGTTCTAATGATATTAAGAACTGATACATGGCCTAAACTTGTATTGAATGTGTAACACCCCCAATCCGCTCAGGGATATTACACGCCGTAGAACCTTTCCTCAGGGATCTACCAGGCTGGTAACAACATAGAACATCTCAACAATACCTTTAAGGCTAAAATGACTCAGTAGACCGATTTGGTCTTTCAATAAATACGTACAACTCAACTCATTACATGCCCACGCAGGGGTCGAATACAACACACTCCCGTACAACGGAAAAATATACTGCAGCGGAAAATAAACTATAACTAAACCAATGACATCATACGGATCCTCGTGTGATTAGTATCGTTCATCTTTCATTATCCTTTATGCCGACCCTGTGTTATGCTCCCAAACCTAAATGCAAAAACAGACATCCACCCCCCGAATACTCGGGGGTTAGCAAAACTCCACTGTTTTGCTAGTGCAAGAACAAAGTACAAAATACGAGTCATACAATTCATATTCCACGAATAACAATAACCAGGAATCCTCAAAGATCCAAACGTGACGAAAAGTACTTCTCGAGGCAAAAGTTTGGGTAAAACATTCCAAAACCGAAAGATCACAAATCAAGGGAACAATTTATAAAACGGTTTAAAATGCCATCGAGAGTTTTAATAGAAAACAATTTAGGATTACCGAATCCTTATCTTTCCAAAATCAACAGGGGTCACAGCCCAAAGGTTTTGTTTTCACAATTGAAACCAACAACAATACACAAGGTTAAAACCCACGTTACGCGTCCTCGACGGACATAAAATACACACGCACCCGTGAAATTTCACTCGTGAATCCAGAGTGAAGTCATAGATTCCCCCGAGGCCCCGTCGGACCCTCCCAGGGTGAGCAAACACATTCACAAAATATACACACGCATTCGTGAAGTTTCACTCGTGAATCCAGAGTGAAGTCATAGATTCCCCCGAGGCCCCATCGGACCCTCCCAGGGTGAGCAAACACATTCACAAAACATACACACCAACCTGTGAAGTTTTTACTCGTGAACCCAGAGTGAAGTCATAGATTCCCCCGAGGCCCCGTCGGACCCTCCCGAGGTGAGTAAAATACATTCACTAAACATACACACCAACCTGTGAAGTTTTTACTCGTGAACCCAGAGTGAAGTCATAGATTCCCCCGAGGCCCTGTTGGACCCTCCCGAGGTGAGTCAAATATATTCGCTAAACATACACACCAACCTGTGAAGTTTTTACTCGTGAACCCAGAGTGAAGTCATAGATTCCCCCGAGGCCCCGTCGGACCGTCCCAGGGTGAGCAAAATACATTCACTAAACATACACGCACAGGCATCGCCTGAGACCGGGACGCCACTACAGACATCCCACCAGAGGCCTCGAAGGACCCTCCCGAGCTGGCTAGCGAAATAATCATGCAAAAATAACATATCACACCAAGGATATCCAAACAATTCACCAAGAGGCATCAAACACTTAGCAAAACACCACGTCAAACCATAACGCACCGAAAAGAGATAATATACGTACACACGCATTATCAAGCGCAACACCAACACCAAACATATCCAAAAGATTCATGTAGTCACTTACAACCCACACAGTTTACAAAACACACGCGCTTTGAAAGTGAGCCTTTAGTGAGGCTAGCCGAATCTTTTGAAAGTTCAAAAATAAACGATCAAACAACCACATAGAGACGATCACTAATTATCATATCTACAAAACAAGAATTATATGGACAAGGTACTTGCCTCGAAATCGGCACGTAAGTATTCCGACGAACACGGCTCAACCGGGAAGCTTCGGAATGGCCGATGCTATCGAAAAGGAAGACGACGACGAATGGAAGGGTTCAACACGGTTTCTTCACAAGAAACTCGACCCTAACATCATATAATCAATAAATCAACGATCATACGAGGAAGAATAATCGTAGAACATCCGAAAACCCCTCTAAGACATTCTACCAGACACCTTCAAGGCGTCGATCAAGAACTCGACCAAAATAATGAATCGATACGATCCAACCATGGAATAACAAGGGAAATGATATAATACATCTAAATAATCATCAATCCATCACAATCCTAAGTTAAATCGGATTAAACGGACAAAATCCAACAAAATCCCAAAATTCCCCAAAACTAGATTATCAAGAAATCTAACCTTGATTCGGTAGATCGGAGAAGGTTATGGGATGATTGATTGATGTTAGAAACTCAAGAACTTCGTGGATTGAAAGAACAACATCATGGCTCCATGATATACACACCTACAGCCGCGGAAGGGAAGCAAACGGGTGAGGAAAATGATGAAAAACCCATCTTCAGGGCCTTAAATAGTCTGCCTGCCGGCCGCCTTACGTACGTAACCGGCCATGGCCGACTCACTGCCTAGAAATGCCGGCAGCATTACGTACGTAACCGGCCAAGGCTTACGTACGTAACCGGCCTTACGTACGTAACTGCCGATCACTACCGGCCGTAACTCGGCCAGTGCCGGCCTGGGCCCAGACTGCCCGGCCATGACTCGACCGGGGCCAACTCCGACGGCCCGAACGACCCCGAAACCCGAACTTGAATACGAATCGAAGATACGGTTATGAAGTACTCGCAAAGACAAATTCGAGCACTAAGAGAACACACGATTTCGACCACCCAAAGGCTCGAAATTCGACAATGGAAGGTAATTACCCCAAACTTTGGGAAATTATAAAAACGGCCCAAAATGTCCGAAATACACGATACACGATCGAAACACCAAGCCGAAACTCACAACATGAATAATAACATTAAATAAACTTACGAGAAACTCGAAACAACAGTTTCGGACGAGATTCGCAAGAATCGAACTCAAGTGCGGAAAAACCACTCAAAAACACGGAACTCAATAAAATGATACCGAAACAAACTCGGATGACAAAAAGTGCAGAATTAATCATTCTCGTAATGACGAAACGGTCATGAGCGAGTCGTCAAAACGGACCTTCACTGAAAAAAAGGAAATTACCGAAAATCAAAATTACGGGTATTACATAATGTGGATTTATAGGGCTTAAAACTCACTAAGGCAACAAAAGAATCAATTCTGACACGTTTTGAAAATATGGGTGGATAGTATTGAATTCGTGTGCTTCAGGGGCAGAGGTTGCTTTATATATGTTCTTATGTATATTAGGTATGCTATATCAAAAATTTATGCAAATCCGACGTATAATCAAGTGGATATACGCGGGAGAAATTCAGTTATTTCAAGATCTTGATAATTTCCCCTAAACCATTGTATTGTTATATAATCCTAGAGTTGTGGCCTATAAGAGTTGATCTAACACTATGAAAATAAAATAATAGGCTTCATAATGAATTAGGAGTGCAAAAATGATAGAGTATTATGCTCGTATATAACGAAATGCACACATAAAATTTGTAGAATACCAATTATGTGAAATCGGTAAAACCCTTCGGATACGCAGTGAGTTAAACCTTGTGTATACCATACAGATTCTTTAAAGGCACTCCCTGAAACAGGCTCTGAAGACATATCATTACAACCATCTCTTATTGGTATAAAACCAAAGGTATCACCTGAACAAGGTAAGTAGTAAATGATTTCAAAACTGTATCACAAGAGCATTTGTCTGAAATATGTGTTAATGATTGTTGTTTTGGATATTGCTCGTACCTTGTGTATATGTGGATAACATATTGCTCTATTTTTATTGTGTGATGTGTCTCATAGAGCATTTATACATGTGGTATTATCATGATGCATATGATCATAGCACAGCATTGGA
Source organism: Orobanche coerulescens (assembly GCA_033398695.1). Taxonomy (NCBI): domain Eukaryota; kingdom Viridiplantae; phylum Streptophyta; class Magnoliopsida; order Lamiales; family Orobanchaceae; genus Orobanche; species Orobanche coerulescens. The sequence continues at coordinate 184,540,508 of CM065804.1, read as the reverse complement.
GGTTGTTGTCGCATGCATTGATCATAGTACATGCGTTCTAAAGGTGATCATAACAAACTGTTTTGGTTATGTGCATCGCGGGCTACTGGTAAGGGACTGTTTTGTGGCGGAGTCTAGGACACGTCGTAGTGATCCATGTGTTATGATTGGACACTTTGTGTGATGTTTTGTGGTGGAGTCTAGGACACACCGTGGTGACTCATGTGTATGATTGGGCACCTTTATAGCCATGATCCTGGTGGAGTCTGGGACACGCCAGGCTGACCCACGTGTTATGATTGGGCAGTTTGTTCTGGCTATGGTTGGACATGCACACTTTTGGCCCGGGCTTGGAACTCGAGATGTACATAGCAGCGCGCTATAAAAGAGTTTTCGAAAGTTAAAGGAAAATGAAAATGCATTTCATAACCTCATTCATAAATGCATTCATGCATTGTGTGTCACTACTTACTCAGCTTTCGCTCATTTAGTTGAATTCTTGTGATACAGGTAATAATTCGAGGTATCAGGCATAGGTTGATGTCCGGGACGCTTCTCTACGCCAACGAGCCGTTGTATATGAACATCAGACCTGTGGAGTGTTCTGTGTGTGTTAATTCTAAGTTTGCTTATAAACCTACACATTTGATGTTTTCTTTTGGTTGTAAAATAATAGTCGGCTGATGTGTAAAAGTAACTTTTTATATGTAAAAGGAGTTTCCTCTTAAAGGTTTTAAGTTTTCCGCTGTGCTGTAATATATAATAAGGATATTTTTATATCCGGTATCTCATAGACAAATCTAGGGGGTGTGACAAATATAATGTAATAATAATATAATTAATTACAATCATAATAATAAAAATAACAATACTAATAAATATGCCCCAAATGTCCAAATATTACAAAAGTATCAAATATCACAAACAATAATAATAATAATAATAACAATGATAATAATGATAAATAATAATAGTAATAATAATAAAAATCAACAGCAACAATAAATATTATTATTATTAATAGTAAATATTATTAGTAATAATAATAGTAATTAACAACAACAACAATAATAATAATAATAACAATAATAATCAAGATTAATAAAATAATAACTGAACTGAACTGAACTGAATGGACCTGAACTGACCTGAACTGAACTAAAAAACTGAAAAATAAGTCCAAAAGAACAGGACCTAACTCTCTTTTCAGAGGCAAAACAGATAACTCATCGGGGAAAATATCTAGATATTCTCACACTACCTGCATCACATCCCGCAACCACTCCGTCGTAGCACAATTTTATCATGTTTGGGCAATCTCCTCTCTAGCCCTCACAGTTTTGTTTCTGGGAGCCCTTGAGCAACATTCCAAGAGGTTACCCATTTTGCGATTGGTCCAGCGAAAAACATGCTTAACTTTGGAGTTCCTATCCTTTCGAAGCCAATGGGTCCCAAAAAAGGCGTCATTCTAGATGGAGGCAGATATACACATATAAGGCACATCACCCCCTCTTTGCTGGTAGATGTAGGATATTACGATAACTCTAATACCAAACTATCACATCCTGGGATCATCTCCACCTTACGATATTGTTCGTTTTGGGCACTCTCCTATCGGGCCCTCACGCTTTTATTTTAAGGATCCCACGAGAAACTTCCCAAGAGTTCACCCATCCTGAGATTTCTCCAGCGCTAAGCATGCTTAACTTCGGAGTTCATACCCCTCTAAAGCCAGTGATCTCCCAAAAGGCCTCATACTAGATGGAGGTGAGAATGCACATATAAGGCACATCACCCCCTCTTCGTTGGCAGATGTGGAATATTACAACTGAATATCCGTCATCTCAATTGGTCGATCCTCGGTCCTGGTCATATAGCACCAATAACTAACATATCCATGATTGAGTAGTTTTGTTGCCTTCATTGCACTGATGACTCTCCCGAAATGACTGGGATTCTCATCCTGGAAAACACATTCAACACCATCATTGGGGTCACCATCCGTTTATGGATGTTAAGGACGGCATCCTGATGATCCATCCACTTGATACCCTAGATAACACCATCTTTAGGTAAATCCACCATGTTCAAGTCCGACAACAACTCGCGATCATGCATATGAATCGGACAGTTCTTAACTTCTGGATTCTCGCTAATCTTTATACCATCACGTAGACCAATCCCATATGGGTCACACTCGGTAGTTTTATCTGAATGCAATCTACCCATGCATGACTCGGATATAAATAAATACGAAGTACAAATATCAAAAAGATTACACATGATGAGAAAGGGCCTCGAGTGTACCTCTAATCATATTGGCCTCTGGATCGTCGGCCTTTTTCATCTCGTAAATCTTGGTCTTTCCAGCGCCAGTACTAGATGTACCACTTGACTTCGTCAGTCTATCCCTATGTTTGTCCCTGACATATGATGCGTAGTGGATGGAGTGATAAGGTCCTGGACAACATATTGTCATTGGGCCTAAGAAGCCATTGTATCACGCCTCAATCACCTAGGCAAAATCTAGTCCCGTGTCCAACACTTGCACATGTATTACTTTTAATCGATGGTCTCGTACAATTAAAGCAAATGATGGTGGAGCATGCTCGATGATGTGATCCCACTGGTTTAGGCGACATAGGTGGCCATTCAGAATAATTCGGACCAGTATGGGACTTCTTGAACATACCCTGACTTCCCTCAGGTTGGTTCTGATTCCTCGTTCTCTTGCCAGCAGATGATGGCTCCTTTTTAGCAATCTCTTTAACAGTAAGCTCAAACTCAAGAGCTTTCTCAATGAACTCGGGTAGGCTAATACAATTGTAACACCCCCAAGACGATCAGGGCATATTACAGCGCCGTGGATCCCACACTGTGGAATCCACCAGGCTAACGTACCAACAAGACATTCGACAATGACATATATCAACAACAAAACGACAATTTCACAATCCACGACATCCAGACCAAAGACAGAAATTTGACAATTCAATCTGACATCAAATCTATTTCCCAAAACGGGTACACAACAATAATAAATTCAAGAAAGAGTACTCGAGTACTTAACCAAATGACATAATAAATAAATCACAAACAAGACACCAATAAGTAACTACTGAACAGAATCACGTCTGCCCATCATCCTCGTACGGCTCGCAAGCTCGCTTGCTTCCTTGACCTGTACCTGAAATACAAAAGTATTTCCTCCATTTAAGGGGTTAGCGACAACAGCTAGTGCAAGTATAATCCATTTGAACTACCATTCTAATCAGATGAAAATATGCGCCCAAATCATTTTAGAAATCATTTATATTCCGGAATATTTTATGGTGCACAAGCACAAAACACATTTCTCCAACAAAATATTTCAAAGTTAACCTCGGTATGAGACTCACGGCCATCGTACCCCGCAGAGCCCCGTCGGACATCCCTGGGTGGTTAACCATAGTTCACGATACGAAACTCATGGCAACGTATCCCTAGAGGCCCCGTCGGACCATCCCTAGGTGAACATACACATATACATCCACACAACCACGAAAAGCTATAATTCAAATACTAGAACGCGTAAACAAATGTAAAGTACTTGCCTTTGAGACATCTTCAAAGAGTCGAGAATGAATAACGACTACGAACGATCCGGATGGAAAACGACGGTTCCTAAATGAAGGATTAACATAACTCAGTCCTACGGACATCAATAATCAAATGGAAATGCCCATAACCCCGATTACTAGCTGCGATAATATACGCTCAATCGATACGGGCGAGGGTTTACGCAAAATCTCCCCGAATCGATAATTCGCAGATTAAACTTGATGAAATCAGATTGGGAATCACCCAGTAACAATAATTGGTAAGGAATAATACATCATACATGAACAATTCGAGTTTAAATGAACAAAACCCGAAAACCCCCCAAAATTGACAAAGTAGGGTTCTAAGTCAAAATACCTTGAATTGGAGTGGAGTAGCTGGATTAAGATTATGATGTACTAAGCTTGGAACACAAGAATCGGTCTGCAATGAGACTCCACATATTACTCTCCACAAATCGCCCCAAAATCGCTGGAATCGCCCAAAGGAAGAGAAGAGGAGGAAAAATGACGGAAAATGGGTCTGTTGTCCTATTTATAATGCATAATCAGCGCACGATAACCATCAAAAGGTAGCGCGCGCTAACGGGGGTTGCAAGCAGTCCAGTAGCTGCTGCCCGGCATCACTAGCGTGCGTTAGATATGTTTAGCACGCACTAAATACTACTCGATAGCATACGCTACGGAAGCCTAGCGCACGCTACCTGATGGTCAGAGTATAGGATCCTAAGTTCAGAACCCCCACTGCCCAGTACGCTAAAGTCGTCAGCGCACGCTAATAACAACGGGTTAGCATACGCTAACTGCACATCGATAGCGCATGCAAGGAGATAAGGAGTAGCGTGCGCTACTCACGCAACAGTTCAGTACTCCTTAGTTCAGTACACTACTGCAGAAGGTACGAAAATCGAAATGTAAGGCAAGGCCAGAATCCAGAAACATAAACACGAAATATACAAGACGACGGATCTAAGCGCTGAAATAAAATACAATTCCGACTACCGGGGAATCCGAAATACGACAAAGAATATGAAATTCCCTAAACTTATAGGAAATTACAGAAATGGCCCAAATATCCGAAAATCGCGATACAACGTCGGATTCACAAACCGAAACTCACAACACGAACAACTCAACCATACGAACTTATGCAAATGAAGAAACAATGAAAACGAACGAGTTTAATGCGAATCGAACATACATACGGCAAAACATAACATAAAGTGGAATTACGTAAAAACATCTCCGAAACTCGTCCAAATGGAAAAAATCCAAGAACAAAGTAGATTCAAAACGTCGAAAAAGTTACAAGCGAGTCGATAAAAATAGACATACATCAAAAATGGAAACTGCTAAAAATGGAAAAGTATGGATATTACATTCTCCCCCTCTGAAAAGAAGTTTCGTCCTGAATCTTAAGAATCAAAAAGCTCGGGGTGTCTCGAACGCATATCCTCCTCCAACTCCCACGTTACCTCTTCTACTCCATGCCTCGACCATTGCACTTTAACCAAATGGATGGTTTTGTGCCTTAACTGTTTATCTCGACGCTCCAAATTCTAACGGGCCTCACCTCGAACGTAACGTCCTTTTCGATCTCCACGTCCCTGAAATCAATAATGTGGGACGGGTCCAGAACATACTTCCTCAGCTGAGAGACGTGAAATACACTATGCAGATGACTCAACGACGGGAGCAAGGCCAAACGATATGCCAACTCGCCAACTCTCTCCAATATCTCGAAAGGCCCAATATACCTCGGGCTGAGTTTCCCCTTTTTCCCAAAATGGAAAACTCCCTACGACGGAAACACTCACAATAGAACATGATCTCCCATATCAAACTCCAAAGGTCGATGCCTAACATCTGCATAAGACTTTTGTCGACTCTGAGCTGCCAACATTCTCTTTCTAATCAACTTAAATTTCTCCCTCGGCTCTAACACCAGATCCGGCTCGGTGCCAACTAAATCGGATGGTTCATCCCAACAAATCAGCGATCGGCAACGTCGGCCTTAAAGCGCCTCATACGGTGCCATCTTAATCGACGCGTGCCAGCTATTATTATATGTAAACTCAATCAAGGCCAGATGCTCCTCCCAGTCACTACTCCAATCTAATGCACACGCGCGCAACAAATCCTCGAATGTCTGAATGGTGCACTCGGACTGTCCGTCGGTCTGAGGGTGGAAAGATATACTTAAACGTAACGTGTCCCCATTGCCTTATGTACCGCCTACCAGAAATGCGATACAAACTGGCCATCTCTGTCCGAAATAATAGTCCTCGGCGTACCATGAAGTCTCACTATCTGTGCGATAAAAATACGAGCCAATTTTTCTGGACCCCAAGTATCCTTGATGCCCATAAAATGCACCGACTTAGTCAGTCGGTCCACGATCGCCCACACCATATTCATTCCGGTCTTCGTCCTCGGCAAGTTCGTGATAAAATCCATGGAGATATCCTCCCACTTCCATTCCGGGACGGGAAGTGGTTTCAACAACCCGGCTGGTCGCTGATGCTCGATTTTGACTTGCTGACAAGTCAGACACTTAGCCACAAACTGAACTACCTCATTCTTCATGTTGTTCCACCAGAAATTCTTCCTCAAATCCTTATACATTTTACTCGAGCCCGCATGGACTGAGTAAGGTGACGCATGAGCCTCTCGCATAATACTCTGTCTCAATTCCAAGTCGTTCGGAATACACAACCGACCTCGGAATCTCAACACACCATCCTCATGAATAACGAATCCCGGGGCTTTCCACTTCCCTATATTCTCTCGAAGCTGAATAAACATCGGGTCTTCCAACTATCCCGATTTAATGTCGTCGACTAGAGACGAAGAAATCTTAAGAGTACGCAACTGCCCGGAACTCTCTGGTAGTACAATCTCCACAATCAACCTCATCAACTCCTGTTGAAGCCCTGATTGAGTCATAAGTAACTCAAGCGCCCGAAGCGATACCGATTTCTGTCTCAAGGCATCTGCTACCACATTGACCTTGCCCGGATGATAAAGGATCTCTAGATCTTAATCCTTAATCAACTCCAACCATATCCTCTGTCTCATATTAAGCTCTTTCTGGGTGAAAATGTACTTCAGGCTCTTGTGATCAGTGAAAATCTGACACGACGAGCCATACAAGTAATGACGCCAGATCTTCAACCCAAACACAACTACGGCCAACTCAAGATCGTGGGTAGGGTAATTCGACTTGTACGGTTTCAACTGATGGGAAGCATATGCAATCGTCCTCCCGTACTGCATGAGTACACATCTGAGCCCTTGGCTCGAAGCATCACTAAAAACTGAGAAACCCTCATTACACTCGTTAAAGCCAAAACAGGAGCGGTCGTCAACCGTTCCTTCAACTCCTCAAAACTCTTCTGTATCTCGTCGGTCCACACAAACTTCTCCGACTTTTGTAACAACTGAGTCAGTGGTCGAGCGAGCTTAGAGAACCCCTCGACAAACCTACGATAATACCCGACCAAACCCAGAAAACTGCGGACCTCTTTCACGTTCTTGGGCAACGCCCAATCCAACACTACCTCTATCTTATGTGGGTCCACACGCATACCCTCGGTTGAGATTACGTGACCGAGAAACATAACCTCCCTCAACCAAAACTCACACTTTGAGAACTTCGCAAAAAGATGTTGAGCTCTCAAGATTCCCAACACAATATGCAAATGACGTGCGTGCTCCTCCTCGCTCCTCGAGTAAATCAGGATATCATCAATAAATACAACCACACACTTATCGAGATATTCGATAAAGACTTTGTTCATAAGCTGCATGAACACGGTTGGGGCGTTGGTTAGCTCGAAAGGCATAACCACAAACTCGTAGTGATCGTATCTCATCCGAAAGGCCGTCTTCGGAATATCAGTATGCTTCACTCGGAGCTGATAATACCCCGATCCCAAATCAATCTTCGAAAACACGGTTGCCCCTTGCAATTGGTCAAACAAGTCATCAATTCTCGGGAGCGAATACTCGTTTTTGATATTCACTTTGTTCAACTCTCGATAGTCGATACACAGACGAAGTGACCCATCCTTTTTCTTTACAAATAGGACCGATGTGCCCTAAGGCGAAGTGCCTGGTAGAATATACCCCATGTCTAGCAACTCTCCCAACTGTTTCATCAACTCAAGCATCTCATCAGGCGCCATACGGTATGGCGTCTTAGAAATCGGTGCTGCACCCGGCTCTAAATCTATAGTAAACTCAACCTCTCTGTCCGACGGAAAACCCAGCAACTCGTCTGGAAATACATCTGGATACTCACACACTACCGAAATAGACGAGAGCTCGACTCTCCCTTCCTCCAATCTCAAGGCATAACACCAATAACCCGTGCAATCTCCCCGAAGAAGTCTCACTGCCTTTAAGGCGCTGATCAGGAATCTCTGGCTACTCCGCTTACACCCCACAAAAGAATGCTCGGTACCATCAGAGGCTAACATCGAAATGGTTCTCGTTCTATAATTCATGATCGCCCCATGACGGTCCAGTCAATCCTCACCAAGAATCAAATCCTGATCTTTAATATCTACTGCGATCAGATTAGAAGGCCAATCCCTCCCTGCGATACTCACAGAAAATCTCTAATCTCACAATCCCCCACGATGCTATCCCCACTAGGCAGTTTAACGACAAATGGTTCACACGCAACTAGGCAATCAACATGCAGACGATGCACACAATCCATAGATATGAAAGAATGCGTAGCAACAGAATCGAATAACACGGAAACATGATGGTCAAGGATGTGAACGGTACCTGTAGCCACCGTCGCGTCGGGATCTCCGGCTCGTCTCATCTCATACACATGGGGCGGAACAGACCCCGTACTAGAAGCTCCCCCTCTAGAAGGCTGCCCACGTCCTCGACCTCTACCAAAACTCTGCTGTGGCTGAGAAACTGTCGGTGCCTGATTCACGCTTGGTTCTCCCGCAACTAGGGCTGATATCTGAGTAACTGGTGCCCGAGCTGCATCCGTACAGTACTTGGCACGATGCCCCATCCGACCACAAGAAAGACACTGAATTGGGGGCCTGTCGCACTCACTCATAATGTGTCCGGGGCGACCACAGTTGAAGCAGTTAGGACCACGCACTGAACCAGTAGGAGCAGACCTGGAACCATTTCCTCGCCCAAATGACAGGGACTGATTCCCGAAGACTCGCGAACCAGACTGAGCCTTCGGATACCCTCCAGACTTGCCTCCCGAAAACTGACCGGATGTCTTCTGTTTCTTCCCCTCTATTACCGCATCTGTCGCAGAAAACGACATCTCATAAGCCATTGCTTTGTTCTGATATTCTTTTAGAGTTGTACATCCAAGACTAGACATGTAGTGACGAACTCTCGGCTTCATCCGCATGTCAAAATGGCGGATCTTATCAAGCTCATCTCGAACTTGGTTTCTCACATAATGAAGCCATTGGTTGTATTCTTTGATTGCTTGCGAAATCGGAACATCCTGTGGCTTAGCCTCAAAGAAGGCTCGGATCCTCCCCTATTTAACTGGACAAGGACAAAATTCGTCCTACATCAGCTCTCGAAACTCTGCCCATGTGGCTGCTCGGTCACGCGGTTTCACCACTTGCCACCACGTCGCCGCCTCTTTGGCGAGGAAGTACTGAGCGATGGGTACCTTCCTCTACTCAGAGCAGTAAGCAGCCTCGAATACTTTCTCCATTTCAAATAACCAACTCTCCCAACCGGAAGGGTCGGAAGCACCATCAAACTGCGGAGGACGCATACGAATCACGTCCTGAAATAACTTATCATTGACGGATCCAGTAGGCGGAACCGGGTTAGCATTTGCTTGGCCGACCAATACGGCCTGAGTTAGTAGGGTCATCTGGTTCGCTACTTGTTGTAAAATATTAGCCACCCCGATATTCTCATGAGCATTGCCGGAGCTAGCAGACTGATCCTGTTGGCCTCCGGAACTAGGGGTAACACTGTTCGACAAGAAAGGCATCGCCGAATCAGTTCTCGAGTTATCAGACATGGCCGCCCCACCGGCTGCGCCACGTCCCCTACCGCGTCTGCGTCCTCTACCAGCAGGAATTCTGAAGAAGTAACGGGTGAGTACAATTTAAACGCAAAACGCAACAAGCTATCCAGAAAGGAACAGAACAGAACAACGTAACGAGTCAAGTTAGGAAAAACTTACGAGCACCGGCGTACTAAGATGATGGCGTAGCGACAGCCTAGGTATCCATAAACCTAAGCTCTGATACCATATTTTGTAATACCCCCAAGACGATCAGGGCATATTACAACGCCGTGGACCCCATACTGTGGAATCCACCAGGCTAACGTACCAACAAGACATTCGACAATGACATATATCAATAACAAAACGACAATTTCACAATCCACGACATCCAGACCAAAGATAGAAATTTGACAATTCAATCTGACATCAAATCCATTTCCCAAAACGGGTACACAACAATAATAAATTCAAGAAAGAGTACTCGAGTACTTAACCAAATGACATAATAAATAAATCACAAACAAGACACCAATAAGTAACACGCCTGCCCATCATCCTCGTACGGCTCGCATGCTCGCTTGCTTCCTTGACCTGTACCTGAAATAAAAAAGTTTTTCCCCCATTTAAGGGGTTAGCGACAACAGCTAGTGCAAGTACAATCCATTTGAACTACCATTCTAATCAGATGAAAATATGCGCCAAAATCATTTTAGAAATCATTTATATTCCGGAATATTTTACGGTGCACAAGCACAAAACACATTTCTCCAACAAAACATTTCAATGTTAACCTCGGTATGAGACTCACGGCCACCGTACCCCGCAGAGCCCCGTCGGACATCCCTGGGTGGTTAACCATAGTTCGCGATACGAAACTCACGGCAACGTATCCCTAGAGGCCCCGTCGGACCATCCCTAGGTGAACATACATATATACATCCACACAACCACGAGAAGCTATAATTCAAATACTAGAACGCGTAAACAAATGTACAGTACTTGCCTTTGAGACATCTTCGAAGAGTCGGGAATGAATAAGGACTCCGAACGATCCGGATGGAAAACAACGGTTCCTAAACGAAGGATTAACATAACTCAGTCCTACGGACAACAATAATCAAATGAAAATGCCCATAACCCCGATTACTAGCTGCGATAATATACGCTCAATCGATACGAGCGATGGTTTACGCAAAATCTCCCCGAATCGATAATTCGCAGATTAAACTTGATGAAATCGGATTTGGAATCACCAAATAACAATAATTGGTAAGGAATAATACAATACATGAACAATTCGAGTTTAAATGAACAAAACCCGAAAACCCCCCAAAATTGACAAAGTAGGGTTCTAAGTCAAAATACCGTGAATTGGAGTGGAGGAGATAGATTAAGATGATGATGTACTAAGCTTGGAACACAAGAATCGGTCTGCAATGAGACTCCACGTATTACTCTCCACAAATCGCCCCAAAATCGCCGGAATCGCCCAAAGGAAGAGAAGAGGAGGAAAAATGACGGAAAAGGGGTCTGCTGTCCTATTTATAATGCATAGTTAGCGCACGCTAACCATCAAAAGGTAGCGCGCACTAACGGGGGTTGCAAGCAGTCCAGTAGTTGTTGCCCGGCATCGCTAGCGTGCGCTAGATACGTTTAGCGCGCGCTTAATACTACTCGATAGCATACGCTACGGAAGCCTAGCGCACGCTACCTGATGGTCAGAGTACAGGATCCTAAGTTCAGAACCCCCACTGCCCAGTACGCTAAAGTCATCAGCGCACGCTAATAACAACGAGTTAGCGTACGCTAACTGCACATCGATAACACACGCAAGGAGATAAGGAGTAGCATGCGCTACTCACGCAGCAGTTCAGTACTGCTCAGTTCAGTACACTGCTGCAGAAGGTACGAAAATCAAAACGCAAGGCAAGGCCAGAATCCAGAAACATAAACACGAAATATACAAGACGACGGATCTAAGCGCTGAAAGAAAATACAATCCCGACTACCGGGGAATCCGAAATACGACAAAGAAGATGAAATTCCCTAAACTTATAGGAAATTACAGAAATGGCCCAAATGTCCGAAAATCGCGATACAACGTCGGATTCACAAACCGAAACTCACAACACGAACAACTCAACCATACGAACTTATGCAAACGAAGAAACAATGAAAACGAACGAGTTTAACGAGAATTGAACGTACATACGGCAAAACATAACATAAAGTGGAATTACGTAAAAACATCTCCGAAACTCGTTCAAATGGAAAAACTCCAAGAACAAAGTAGATTCAAAACGTCGAAACGGTTACAAACGAGTCGATAAAAATAGACATACGTCAAAAATGGAAACTGCTAAAAAATGGAAAGGTACGGATATTACAACAATGGTGATTAAGCAAATGCATCTGCATATGAGGCTTCAAGCTTTTATTGAAGTACTTGATCTTCTCAGACTCTGTTCGAACGGTCAAAGAGGCAAACAGCGGAAGCTCTTGAAACTTCTCATCATCAGACAAAACATCACCATGCTCTGAAGGATCCGAGTACAGTAACTCTGGCAACTTGGCCTCTCAAAGAGGGCCCATATAGTATCTCTCAAACATGAGTCTTGAACTCATCCTAACTGCAAACACCGTTGGTGGGCTTCACATATAGCCACATTGAATGAGCGCCCTTATTTAATTAGTAAGCCGCTACAGCATCTTGATTTTCTCCCGGAAACTCAATCATGTCAAAGAGCTTCTCAAAATGCACGAGCCAATGAACAATGTTAGCTGGTTCAAACGAACCCTCAAAATTCGACAGTCGCCAAAGAGAGATGTCGCCAATGATCCGACTCATACTCCGATCCTGCGCTGCACCTGAGACAGCATCTGGGAATCTTGTTGCTGCTGACCGTGAGTCGATGAGGCCTGCGTGGTCTCCATTAATCGGGCCATCTAGGCCATCTGGTCCATCATTCCTGTATAAATAAGCCATAATGATATGTTAGCATTCTCGATCGAGCAGGCGTCGTCACTGCATGTCGAACTCTATTCCCTCATCGCGTTCGCATGCATGTTCACCCTAGGTCCTGGGTTTCGACCTGCTTTACGGCCTTTACCCCTTATGCCACGTCCTATAACACCTCTTTCCATAATGAAAACATAAAATCAAACCACGGCACAACTCAATCACGTCTCACAGTCAATCAATTACTACACTATAAAAAATATAATAACGAGCCCACAGGCTCCAACACAATATATCAACAAATCAACAACACAATCAATATCAAACAAGTTGTTCATCATGGACAACAAGTCGGAACGAACATGAGATCAATAAAAATGATCAAGAGATTGCCAACAAAATGATAGACTCAAACGAGATCAAAGAAGGATCAATCAACAAAATCAATTCATCTTGTTAGTAATTTAAACCATGCCACAAGAAATCACATACCATATTTAGTAAGCAAGGCTCGGCACTTGCACATGCTGCATGTGGCGCGAAAGTTTCTTGATAATAGTCCAATCAATAATGACTCATAAGGAGAAATGATACTCATGCGAAGTAGTTAAAACAACGGTCAGATAACGACTTCTACAACACCCCAAAACTAGGAGGCTATTACTTTGTCGTGGACCCAAATATTGGGATCCACCAGGCGAATCAAAGTAACAGCAATAATCAATAATCAAGATAATATAACTGCAGTATCGGACTACATTATGTTATAGAATACCCCGACGAGGAGATTAAATTACTGAGCTAAAAATGACAATCATTCTACATGATCATCATACTGAACCAACACGAAATACAAAAGGAATATAACACAATGGAACTAAATACACGAATACTATACCGGAGACGAGAAAACTCGGGCCTCTACTAATATCGTTGAGACTCTTCACCATCACCATGCTCTTTCTGTGCCTTGGCCTCCCCTCAATCTAAAGTACGACAAAATACATTTCGCGAAAACCATAAGATCAGCTACACAAGATAACAAATCTCAAGATGTTGAATATAAGCAACCGCACATGAGTATGAATCGCAACATAAACGCTCAACGGTCGGTCATCACAATTTCTCCGAAATAAAAATGTGCTCGTGCACATGCCACCAGCTTATACGGAATCCTCAAAATACACGTTTGATCATGTGACTAATTAGTCTCACAGAAGGTTCTCTCCCGGGTGCAAAATCCAATGTCTACATCTACACACAACACTAAAAATCCTACACATTACCATCTGACACACAAATATGTCTCCAAGAATGTCATAATAGCAAACTTGACAACGAAAATCAACAAGAATAAATGAATTCGACAAGGATAACGACAATTTACTGAAGTGAAAAGAAGGAAAAACATGAAACATGGAACCATGATTCCTCAAACACAAACGATCGACTCAATCAACAATATCACCTCAATATGAATCGTAATTCATATAGCATAAAAAATGTACGTGACAAGTACAACATAAAAAAGAATCACTATCCGCGTACTCAAGCAAGAACTAATTTGCCTCAGTGCCGAAGACGAAAAAGTCTTTCCTCGAACAATTTTCTTCCAACAATTTAACAATCGCTCAGGCAACCTTGGATAAAATACAATTCTTTTAATTGAGAACCTTGCTATCCGGATATCACAATCAACATGATATATACCTCAATTCATTAAGAATCGATTAATACAGCGATTCACATCAACAAGCCTAAAGCTATGAATTCCAAAGCCATTAATCCACATTAATGATCATATTAATGTGGTCGCAATGTTCTTATGAGTTAATCAATCGAATTCTCCAAGAACACCAAGAACACATTATCTTTCTTTCTTCAAGATCATAATAATATCATCCTCTAATTTCATAATTATCTTAAGAACAACATGAACCTGTTACTTATGATTTCTAAACCCGACATTCAACAATCTTCAATAAGAATTCGAGATTATCTCCAATGTATCCGCAATCATCTCTCTAAGTATAACAATCACTTAATAATCTCAACATAATCCTTCATCATTTATCATTATGATTATATCGTTAAGAAATCATGAATTCCTCCAAATATAATATAATTCGACACCATAATCAACAATTACTTCAACAGTCCATTATCATATGAATCAACAATGAATCAACAATTACTTCAACGGTCCATTATCATATGAAGCAATCATCAACACCAAAATCTTGATAAGAAGCAAAAAAATAACCAACATAGATGATGAAGATGAAAAATACAATCAAACACAACAAGAACCAACAACTCCATGTCTCAAGCTACAATCCAAGCTATGATACTCTTAACCAAGTTGGGAGAGGCTAAATATTACTTAGGCATCAAGAACAATTCTAGGTAGAAAAAACAATTTTCGCCCATGAAATGAAAGACCAAACCCCATTTTCTAATTTTCAAATTTCTTAATGACCGTAACCCTCCCCCTCTTACATACGCTAGGCAACATTACCTCGCTATCCGACCTCGATAGTGTACGCAAACTGTCTCGACCTATCAACTTAGCGTACACAACCAGTACATTGCAGCCACTACAAAGGCACTCATAACATTCACTAATCTTCCAAAGCTAGCATACTTTAGTCCATTGACTCTTTTGTCCTACACACCGAACTAAAGTATGCAACACCACCATGTTGGCGTATGCTGCGTACCGCAGGTGGCATATGTTAGCTACCCAAGCATAGCATACATTATGGCTACTGCACTTAGCCATTTCCAACATATCTCAAACACGTAATTCCCAATTGAATAAAAATAATACCAACAATTCCCAAAATCAGTTCAATCTCAATCAAGCCGGTACATATACAATGTACAACACCAAATTCCAATACAACATCAAATGTACATCCCCAAACAAACACATGCAATACACTATAAAAATAGAAAATTACATCTGAATATTATACAAGCTAGCTTACTAGCTTGTCAGCTAGACTTCCAAAAACACCATTGATCTACATTTCTATTCATGCAAGGCCACTTTTGGTCTAGTTAGTACAAGATTTTATTTTTCTCCATTAGTTCCAATTTGACTAAGCATTGAAAATTACGTTGACGTTTACATTAATGTCGATATGTCATTTCATTTTTTCACATCTATTCCATGTCATCCATTTGATTTTGACGCATGAACTAGATCACACACAGAGAGATGGGGGGGGGGGTGACCAGCAGAAATTAAAGATTGAATTTGGGTTTTATGGTTTGGCTGAAACCTCTATTGCCATCCAAACATGCATGATGAAACCTCCAGTTCTGATTTATTTTACATCATTGGGTACACAAAGAAAGTTGATTAAGTGTGTTATATAAAGCACCAAGTACTTTGTAAATTGCCCATCGAAAAACTCAAAACTCATGCAACTTGCACCAAACCGTTGTGCCTTAGCAGCGCCTCAGGTGAGGGCTCACGTCCCCGGAATTGCACAAAGACCTGAGGGACAACCATTTCAGCACAATTAGAGATGAATATTGAAGAAGAAAAATATTCAAAATAATGGTAGTAGCTTTTGATCATCTTCAGAGTAGAATTATCACTTCTAACCTCTAGTGGTGCTTTTCCACCTCCCAGAGCAAGTACCGTTTCTCGAAATCTATTGCCTGTTTCTTTTACCGCCTGTGTAAGTTGTATGAATATATGAGAATAACCAAACTCCAGGTTTACTCATGGGCTTAATTGCAAGATTGGTCTTGTAACTATATGGGGATATACCAATTTTAGTCCTGTAAGATATGTTTAGTGGTGCCCTCTCCAATCATGTGGGCGCCCGCCACTCCACAACAAAAAAAAAATGAAAAAGTTATGGGAAGGCTGACCAACCTTGAGCGCCCACAGCCCTGGGTCGTCCAGCTCTCCCCCTTATTTTTGTGACACTTGCCACATTTTTGTTCCATATATTATATGTGGATATTAAAATAAATAATTGTATTTAAAAACAAAATTTTTTTGCATTCCCCATAAAATGACACCACTATTTGTCATAATTACACACAACAATTATCTCTTCTCTCTATCAATAACATCAATTTTCATTTCCAAAAATTTCATCCCTCTCTTTTTCTATGGATACCAATCAGTTTTTTTTTTCCTGAATTCTCAAAATTTCTCACCCTCCCAAGATTGTTATCCAAAACTTGACAATATCCAAAATTCTGGAGAAATGTGCGACTTTATCATTTATTTGAAGCATCAATCATGTATTTTTTATTTGGATTTCAATTGTTGTGATTTATGTTATTGGTTTTTCGTTTTTTGAATTTTTATTAATTTGTAATTTTTTGAGTTACTTGGATAAAGTTGATTGAAAATGATGTGCGGTTTCTTGGAATTGGAGAAAGTATGGCGATGGAGAGGCAAATGTGGCGGGAAAGAATACGGATAGTGGATGGAGTCTGATTCTTTTTTTTTTTTTTAATTCCTATTTTCTTTCATTTCATGTTATCTTTTTTAATTTATTTTTCAGGATTTTTTTTTTCATTCTCTTTTTTTATTTGCTTTTTTTTCTACTTTTTCCCTCTTTTTTCCTTTTATGTTATTTATGTAACGATTATTGACGGTTTCAAAGTTTGATTCATGTTAGCCGACCCCAAATCATTTTGGGACTAAGGCTTAGATGTTGTTGTAATTTTTTGAGTTTTTTAATTTTTTAATAATTACATATATATGGCTGGTTGGTTGTGGTGGTCACTGATAAATCATAAAAAAAAAGATGTGACTGGGTCGAGACGAATATTGGTGATGTGGACGAGAAAAAATAATTAAATATTGAAAAGGTTGATGGTTGAGTAGTTTGAAGGTTGCTGATAAACTTAGTCTAAGTATGCATGGGAGCAATTGTGGTCCTATATAAGTTCTCAAAATTTTCAATATTGGTCCCATAAGTTCTAATTCCATGAAATTTTGGTCCTGTAAGCTTCGTGTTGCTATTTTGGTCCTGTAAGCTTCGTGTTGCAATTTTGGTCCCGAATAATTGTTTCAATATTCGACCTATTCCCAAATGCCCTAAAATGCCAAAACAACAAACAGTTCCTACGGAAATAACTGGACTGGAATTACTATATTGACAAGGGCAAACTTGTGGACTAGGGGATAATTGTGGACTGGAATTGCCACATCAACTATCAATCCCCGAGAGTTGCAAAGACTAAAATTGCAATTTAGCCTTACTCATCAGAACCGATATGCACAAATACGACCAATACGTCGAAAAGGTTTAATTAAATTACCTTGTCATTATCCAGTCCAGCATCTTCAAATGCTGAAAATGCATCGGCAGACAAAACCTCAGCCCACTGCACAAACATATATATATATATATATATATACATATACATATATATAATAGCAATGTGTCAGAGAGAACCCAAACTAATATTTGGAAAGTTTCCATAAGAATATCTAAAAAAAAATTTATACATAGACCTGAAAAGCCAGAATATGTTTATAAGGAACCAAGGAAGAGAGGAAAATTAAGAAAGGCAACATATTACCTTGTAGCTGTAGTATCCAGCTGCATATCCACCAGCAAATATGTGACTAAAACTGCAAAGGAACTTATCATCTGGAAGTGGAGGAAGTATTTGTGTTCTTTTGGCAACCCTACGATCAACATCATAGATCGACTCCGGACCACCAGGGACGTACTTTGTGTGCAACTCTAGATCAAGAGTGGCAAACCGAAGCTGCAGTATATAAATCAGTTTGAGGATGCACTTAATTTTCTTATGGGAGGTCAATACAAGTAATCAACCCCCAGTCCAAAAGAGACGTATGCAACCAACAACAACAACATCTAAGCCTTAGTCCCAAAATGATTTGGTGTCAGCTAACATGGATCAAACTTTGAAACCGTCAATTATCGTAAGAGAAAAGAAAAAAGACAAACAACATTGCAAGCAGCAGGGGTTCAACTATAACTTCTTATCAGAACAGACCAACTGCAATATCGTAAGAGAAGCTTTGATGTCGCTGAATACAGAAAAGCAATAACTTCCCTAAATAAAGCCAAAGAGAAGAAGCAAAAAGATATTTTGCCAAGAGAAGAATAAAGGCAGACCCTCGAGAATCCTGGGAACAAAATGCATAAAAGTGCACAAACCTGTCGAAGACTTAAAGAGCCGGCACGGAAAGTCCTAGCAGCAAGAAGCTTTTCGTATATGTCATTTGGAATACTTTCTCCAGTTTCGTGATGCTTACCAATACTCATCAAGGTATCTCTGCGATAAGCATCAAAAAAAGGTATGCATCATGACATCAAATTACAACAAAAAGTAGTTACCTAAATAAGAACAACTATATTACAACAATCTGTAAAATGTCAGAGAATTTGAGGAAGAAAATCAAGTTCAACTGCAACGGAAAGGTAACTGCAAGTTATAGATTGATTTCCCTAATACGTTCTAGTGTCCTTTAACAAAGAAAATAAGACTTTTCCCACAAAAACTATCACAATTAGCTCACCCACAATAAATTGATGAGATTATAAAAGTTTGTGATTTACTTTGGACCCAATTCTCTTTCTCAAGAATGAGTGCACACTGCACATAAATTAGAGAAAACAATAGCCAAACAGGGCAGTAAATTTTGATTAAACCTAATCTGACAATGTGCGGTCATAAATATTACATAATATATAAAGTTTCTCAGTTTGTCGAAATTCCCCACCTATGGTAGCACCAATTTTCCATGAATTGTGATGGTAATTCCACAGCGTCCCACTCCACATTCCTTATACCAGCAACCAAACCCTCATCCTGCTTTGTAAGCATATGCTGAAGAGCATGACCAAATTCATGGAAGACAGTCTCAACCTACAGCCACCAGGACTTCAAATATTAAAAATACAATTTATAACACGCTTACCCATTTTTTACTTTCTTTAATCAGATTCAGAATGAAATCCAAATTGAGTAGCTTCAAAAGGAGTTAACAAACATCCAAATTAGAAGAGCTTGTATAGGAGTTAACAAATATCCGAATTAGAAGAGACTTCGCACTAGCAAAATCGTTCTCTTTGATTATTCAACGTAAAAGTTCCTCATCAATAACTGGAGATAAATTCTTTCTAGCTTCTGTTGGAAATATATAACATCGAGACATATTCATCAACACTTGATTCCTTAACATGTATCTAAGGTCGGTCAAAAAGTATGTCTTCTCAAGCTTTGTGCGCAAACTGGAGCAGCTGCAGTTGGCAGAATAACATAATTTAATTTCAGATCTAGGAATATAAAAACCATATTCTAGTCACCCTTGTCAAACAAGTGTGCTTACCTCGTGAAATGTCATAAGACTTGGCTTGTCCCCCACAGGTGGCATTTGGTTGCATACCATGTGAGCAACAGGCAACCGAGGAGAGGAACCATCTTGTGACAAGACATGACTTCTACCAACTACTTCATCCATCCATGCTCCACCTCGTTTCTCAGATGGACGAGAATATGGATCAAAATAAAAGTACGCGGTTGGGCTTCCTGAAGAATCATTGACGCGGTAAAACCGAACATCACTTATCCAAACCTGAAGAACAAAAAATTCCTCGGTGAAAATCATGTACGATGAAATCTGCCCACCCCCTCAAACTCACAGCAAATATTCAGACAAAGGAAATTTCTTACAGGAGCTAAACCATCGGCAGCTTCAATACGGACCCCAAACAACTTATTTGCAAGACTGAAAAGACCATCCATAATTTTAGGCAATGAAAAGTAAGGCCTCAATTCTTCCTGTCAAATTTAAATGGCAACACACTTGGAGATTGTTTATTCACTGAGACAAGTTTTATAGCTAGGAAAGCACATTAAGCAACACAAAATAGTAACCACAAAGTCAGTTTAGTAGGAAAACCAGAGTCAGAAGCTAGTCAATCATAATAGCAATGAGTTGTTACATCAAAGCTCCAATCTCTAAATTGACTATTTCTAAAAAGTAGGCACGAGAGTACTTAACAAAGAGTCAAAATTGAATGCGCTAAGGTATAATCCCACAAATGATGTAAAGGATACAACAACAACAACATCTAAGCCTTAGTCCCAAAATGATTTGGGGTTGGCTAACATGAATCAAACTTTGAAACCGTCAATGATCGTTACATAAATAACATAAAAGGAGAAAAGGAGGGAAAAAGGTAGAGAAAAAAGTAGAGAAAACAGCAAATAAAAAAAGAGAATGAATGTTAAAAAAAATGAAAAATCCTGAAAAATAAATTAACAGATAACATGGAATAAAAGAAAATAGGAATAAAAATACAGAAAAAAAAATCAGATTCCATCCACCATCCGTATTCTTTCCCGCCACATTTGCCTCTTTATCGCCATACTTTCTCCAATTCCAAGAAACCGCATATCATTTTCAATCATCGTTATCCAAGTTTTCTTGGGTCTTCCTATACCTTTCACAACATTACTTGTTCCCCAACTTTCTAGTCTCCTCACTGGGGCATCAACAGGTCTTCTTCTCACATGACCAAACCATCGTAATCGATTCTCCATCATCTTGTCTTGTATAGCCGCAACTCTTACCTTCTCTCTAATCACCTCTCTAATCACCTTTACATCCAAATGATGTAAAGGATAATATAGAAAATTTATCCGTATAAAAGAAATAAATCCAAAGCACATAGATAAGCAATACTAAGAGTCCTTACTTACTCCTCAAAGTAGAACTTGATTTGACAAGCACAAGATAAAAAGAATCAATCTCATTCCTCAAATCTTTCAAAAGAAAAGAGGACAAAAAAATAGCTATCTGCAAGAGAGCAAAGCACTACCAACAATTTCAAAAATATATGACATCACAGTGACATGTTTGTTCATCCACTACATAATGAAGAGTTCATAGAAGAGAGAGAGTGGTAAAAAAAACCTACCTCATTTATTTCATATTTCGTTTCACGTAGCCTCTCACTCCAAAAGCTGGTGTCCCAGTGATTCAAGTCATAAGCTTCTGGGGCTCCTTGATTTTTTGCGAAAAGTTTGAGGTCCTCCATATCTGTAAGATTCAAATGAAAACTACCACCACATCATCTACCAGCCAAAAGTGTCTACAGTAGTGGTAGGAAATGACAAAATACAGATACATAATTAATAGAGATGGTGCCCCTTATATACCAAAGGATGTGAAGTACCTTGGTTTAATTAGAATATAAGTCTCTAGAAAAAGTTTAACGAGTATCGGCTTCAAAAATTTGCCACAGCTTGCTGGATATAACAAAGCGTCATCCTTTCATTTTAATCATAAGTTTACGAAAATGGAAAAGATTCATCAATTTCTTCCTCCAATGGCAGAAAAATTAGAACAAAAGGCATAATGCTGAAGTTTGGCAGCAATTTACCAGCTCCATCCTGATACCAGTGGTACTTATGTTACTAAACATGTAAAATCATTTACTATAAAATTGCAATACCTTGAACTGCAGGATTCCATGATGCAATGCGAAGTTTTTCAAGGAGTTCTTCTGCCTTTTCAACAGTTGCCATCTTGGTGGCCATACTAACCTGATAACAGTCACCTTGTTGAGCATGTCCAGAAACAAAATTTTGAAATGACAAGTCGTACCTCTGCATAGTTATTATAGCCGAGAAGCTTAGCCTTTTCCAACCTAAGCTTCAATATCTGTTCAATAATTTTGGTATTGTCAAGATCTCCACTAGAAGCACGGCTTATATAGGCACGATAGACTTCCTCACGTAAAGTTCTATTTCTTGCGTGCTGCATCACAGCCATAAAACTTGGGGCATCCAATGTAATTACCCAGGGGCCATCCGCTGCAGTAGCATTTTCATGTCCCTGTTGCTCAAGGCAGAAATAAAAATAATGATGAGCACCAAGCTGTTATTACATCAAATTTAAAATAAAGTGATACATGAAAATAACAAATATCGAGAACCTTAGACACGGCTGTTTGAGCAGCCAACCCAAGAGCAGTATCCGGCAAACCATCAATTTCTTTCTTGTCTGTAATTAATTTTTCAAACTTCTTTGTTGAATCAAGAACATTCTCCCCAAACTTCTGTGATAGTTTTGCCAGTTCCTGGGCACAAACATAAATGCAGACAAGGAATTTACACAAATGAAATTGTCGGCAAAAAGTTCCCGAAGAGAGAAAACTACAATATCACATAGTTACTCCCTCCGTCCCACTTAAGGCGGGTACTTTCAAAACATGATTTTGTCCGAACACAATAGTACATCTTCAAAATAAAACCTTAATATCTAATTAAAAATTATATAATACTCCTGAAAGTTAAAGTTTTTCATTATATAAATTACAATATTAGTTGATTGGGGAAAAAAATTAAAAAATAAGTAGATGGTACAAAACAAGTTGTACCTTCATTAAAGTGACTAAAACTAAAAAGTTGTACCTTAACCAAGGTACCCTCTCCAAGTGGGACGGAGGGAGTAACATGTATTTGTGTAAAAAAAAAAAGTAATGGCTGGCATTGAAATATGTACATTTCATCAATTCTTCAGCTCTGCTTTTAATTCAGTGTTGTAGTTTTCGTAATGTCGCATTTTATTACACAAGAAATAAATGACAATGTTAGTCCTATGGTGAAAAATTGAAATTCACAAATTAAAAGATAGCTAGGAATTTGAAGTTTGTCCGAATATCAAAACTCAGTAAAACGATACCTGTTCAATATTGTTGAACTCCTCCCTTTTATCATCTTCAAGGGAAACCCCATTCAGAACAGCCTCCTTTATTTGTGCTGCAATTTTGGTCAGGTAGGAGAACATTAAAATCAAATGCAAAAACCAACTTTTAAAATTGTAAAAAGTGAAAGAAGCAAATTGCCATATTATAGAAAGTCAATCAAAGCTTACCCGAATAGTAAACAACTCTACATTAGTACTGCAATTAGAAACATCATTAGGACAGGTAACCAATATGTACCTTCAACTATCCGTTTGCGGGCGTCACTCAGCACCTCCCAGTCAGAAGATTCCCTTATAGCTTTGAATGCATTATAAAGAGGCTTACTCTGACCTAACTTAAGCTCGAATGCCACTTTTTCCGGCTACAAAACCAAAACAAAAGAAGAAGACATTGAAAACACATCACCCCGGAAACCAACACATATCAATTTGCACGCAATCTGTCTCTACCTGAACTTCTTCAATTGCGGAGCGTAAGTCAGCATTATCTTTGACGGACTTCAGATGCGAAACAACACCCCAGACCACTGCCAGCCTATCGACTATTCTCTCCAGCGGCTCCACCAGCTTTGGCCAAGTTGGCTCCACCGTGCTCTCCAGTTCCTCCAGATCACAATCCTAAAATTCCTCCAATCCAATTAATCCTCGCATACGCATATACTCGATTCCATATGATCAGAACATGTGTGGTTTGGCAAATCAATCAACACAAATAAAAACGAAAAACAAGATTCAACCCTCACCAATTTCTTGAGCAAGGCACGGATGCCGGGACGGACGTGTTTGGCCTCGATTAAATCGAACGGCGGGAAGTAGAAGTCCTTCAGCAGAGGGTTGCCTTCAACGTCCACCATCTCCGCGGCCGTGGATGAAGCTGAAATGCAGATAGATCGAACGGACGGAGTCGATCTGTGGGTGAGCTTAGTTCTGATCGGCTGGGGAAAATAGTGAGGGTGAGCTCGAGATTGATAGCGAGCGCGGAGGAGGCAGATGGAGAAGGAAGAAGACCAGAGGGGACAAGGTCGGGATTTGAGAGAAGTATGGGGGTTAGAGAGGAAATGGGGTTTGAGGAAATAGGGTTTAATCAAGCAAACGGGTTGGAATTGGTGGATTGAGCGCGAGAGCGAAAAGGTCGTCGCCATGAAGAGTATTACAACGGGTTTAAACAGAATATGGGTATATGAGAAATGGGGAAATCGGGCCGGTCGGGGATGGACGGTTCGGATAAATTGGGGTTTCATCTTTCTTGGCTTGGTGTGTGGTGTTGTGGATGAAATGAATTTGTTGGATCTGATGATATTTTAGTTTGAGTTTCAACTTTTTTCTTTTTTGGTAAGGTTTTGACTTGAGTTTGAACTTTGATGTAAGAAATAATATTCGGGAAAAAGTTTGCGCATAATGTCTAGAGGAACGTTCATTTAATCATCAATCGGGAAAAATTACTACTAGTTATTTTTATTGCATATAGACTTTCTATTTTTTCGAAAAAATATTGGTGGAGACTTTCTTTTACACTTGATTTTTGGTGATTGAAATTTTATTTTTATTGAACAACAATATTTTTATTTGATTAGAACGGATTAAAATTGATCGAATTAATTCACTGATTAAAGTTAGTTTTTATGATGCACAGTGTATTTTACTATATGAAGTTACTGATTTCTATCGATTATAACTGAATTTTACTGATTGAAATTGAATTTTACTAACTAAGACTCTGTTCTTTTCAGTTTAAATTTGTTGAATTGAATCAATCAATTGAAACTTTTAATCGAATCGAATCAATTGCGAATCGAACAAAATTGAATCAAGTTGAATAATAATAATAATAATAATATTTATTATTATAGTAATAATAGTTATTATTATTAATATTAGATAATATATATATACATCAACAAGAATAATATATATTTATAATAATAATAATAATTTAACAATAATATAATAACATTAATAATAATATATAATATTATTGATAATGTTAAAGTAAAGAATGATAATACTATCCATAACAATAGGTACAACAACAACAAAATTATATATATTACAACAACAATAATAATAATTATATTAGATAACAATATATATATATAAAAAATATAATAATATATATTACAAAAAGAATAATACTAAATAACTATAATAATAATAATTTATTATTAAAAATTGCATATAATATTATTGATAAATGTCAATAATAACAATAATATCACATAACAAACATATAAAAAACAATAAAATTATTTATCTTAGAACAACCACAACAATAGTAATACTAATAATAATAATAAAATTATTCTTAATACTATAAATTATATATCATACTATCAATAACATTGATATCAATAGTAGTAGTAATAACAATAATAAAATTATTAATAATACTACAAATGATATATAATACTATTGATACTAATACTAATAATAATTGATAATGTAATTAGATGATGACATCACATTAATAATTAAAATTATATTACAATAAAAACAACAAATACAATAATAATAAGATTAATATTAATTATATAATATTATTGATTATATTAATTAATATCAATAACACTCCTAGTAATTAATCGTATTAAAAAATAATATATACAACAATAATAATATTATTTAAATTAAAAAAATACTATAATAATATATTAATAATAATAAAGTAATAATAATACTAAAATAAACAATTATGTTTATTATATATGTATAGTATTATTGAAAATATAAATAATTATAATAAGAATAAGAATAATTAATAATATTGATTCTAAAGTTGTACTGAATTAAATTGAGCTGAACACAATTGAACTGTGCTGAATTGAAATGAACTGAACTGAACTTAAATAAAATGTGCTGAAATTAAGTATAAAAGAACAGGCCTAAAATTATTTTTACTGATCAAAACTGAATTTTACCGATTAGAACTTATTTTTTTACTGGATATTATTTCTTAGAATTGAGAAGTCGTTGAATTCTTACAACTCACTTGATTCAAATATTTTAGGTTATTTTATCCTCAACATAATAAAAACAAATGGCTTCACTCTTTGACTAATCAAAAAAAAAAAAAGAACCTTCGAGTGCAAACCAAATATATTTGTGGTGTTTACAATTGGATTATGTGAACCTTAAGAGGATTCAAAAGTTGGTGGATGATGACCCATTTGATTCGCTCCAAGTTGAGTCATTTCCAATTTGTGAATCATGTTTAGATGGTAAAATGACTAAAAGGGCTTTCAATGCCAAGGGAAATTTGGCTCAAGAAGTGTTGGAGTTAAATCATAATTATGTGTGTGGTCCAACGAACATCCAAGCTAAAGATGATTTCCAATATTTCATCATGTTTGTCGATGATTATTTGAGATATAGATATGTCTATTTGACGTGATGTAAGTCTAAGTCATGTGGCAAGTTCAGAGACTTTAAGAGTGAAACAAAAAAGTGTGATGGTAAGAATATCAAGTCATTACAATCTGAGCGTGGTGGTGAACACCTTAGTGGATAGCTTTTTAACTTCTTAGCTTTTGAGAGGATCGCGTTCCGAAATGGTCTTGTTGAGCGAATTAACCGAACCCTCTTAAAGATGGTTAGATCAATGATGAGTTATTCCTATTTGCCTATTTTGTTTTGGGGATATGCTTTAGACACGGTGGCCCACATTCTAACTTAACGTCTTAAAAAGCTAATACACCCCGCGCGGGAAGAGTCATCGTTTCATCAACATGGCGCTTAGCGTAATCGGTCCTCGCGTGAGTCCCTGACGGGGAACCAAGTCACACATAGTAGGCGCAATGATGACTCAGTAGCTAGCGCCATGTGATACATGGTCATTATCTGGATCGTGTGTAGCGCCGTATTTAAAGCAGAGGCATTTTTCTACCCTTCACATTTGCCCAACTTATGAACGCAACTACCACTTACCCTAAGACTTTGTTGGTGGCTAATAATTCAATTTTGAATTCATGTATGGAGTCTTGTGTAACACCCTCAAATCCACATGGAAATATTAGATGCTCGAGACCCTTCCCACGAAGATCTACCATGCTAAACATCACAGAACGACCACAGACTTGATCGTTCGGGTTAGACAATAAAATAAAACGGACTGCTAAGGTCAAATACAAGTAAACTGCATGGACCGACGAGGTCGCAAAACTCAATCAACACCAAATAACTCTTCACAATAGTACTTGTAATGCCCAGATAATTATGGTGTATTTTATCTGTTTTCAAACTTGTAACATTTGATTATGTGGTATTATTAATCGAAGTGTGGTTTCCCGTATTCGTATTCCTACGTTTTTGAGTTTTCAACACATTCATGCATGCATGCATCTGCACGACTTAACGTATGCTAGACGTTGAGCATAACGTACGCTAAATGTTG
Source organism: Orobanche coerulescens (assembly GCA_033398695.1). Taxonomy (NCBI): domain Eukaryota; kingdom Viridiplantae; phylum Streptophyta; class Magnoliopsida; order Lamiales; family Orobanchaceae; genus Orobanche; species Orobanche coerulescens. Next base: position 184,512,824 of record CM065804.1, on the reverse strand, counting down.
AATATAACGTACGTTATAGTTGTAGCATAACATATGTAAGCTTCAGTCATGGGCAGATCGGATAAGGTCGGCGTGTGGGGGCCAGAGGGAGATTCGACGATATTGCCCGTGTGAACCTGGAAGGCTTTCCGATAAAGCAGGTCAACATGGCTTAATGTACGTTAGGTATGGGTTATAGCGTGCGCTATGTACATGGTTTTACGTACGTAAAGGCTTTGTATAACATACGTAATAGAAGCCAGAATTTGAGGCAATGAGTTATGCCAGACGCTAACGTACGCTAAAGTTTGAGGATAGTGTACTCTAAGGCGATAACGTACGTAAGGCTTTGCCCTTAACGTACGTAACGTGTTAAAATCTATATATAGACCTCAACCTCCATTTCATTTTCTTCTTACTCCTTGGCCGATTTTCGTAACCTGAGAACTCCCCAGCACCATAAATCCCTCATATCATCATCTCAGCTCGAATTAGAGGATCGTAGACCCTTGGGGATTGGTGTTCAAGCTTCCGGTGTTGAGTTTCACCAAGTATTCGTTGTTCTTCTTTATATTGAGGTATGTTGATCCTTCACCAACTTGATTTCATGTTCTTGAGGATGTTTTGAACCTATTTTTGAAATTTCCAAGTTCGTTAATATCATGAGGAGTCAAACACCATGTTTTTAGAAGAATGGAACTCGGTTATACCTTGCTTCTCCTTCGTTGTTAGAGTATTAATTGAACCTTGACGGATAAAGCCCTAGGATGTAGTGTCCTGAGTTTGTTATGAATTATGAGAATGATTCTAGTGAGGTTCTGAGATTACTAAGATATTTGATGCGACCCCCACACGACGTGCCGTGGTAACCGCTATCGCTAGTATGATTTTAGTTCCCAAGATCGTTCCAATATTAAGCAAATGATTGTTTTACTTCAAGCCCTCTACGTGACGCGCCGTAGCAAACCGGAAGGTGCGATTCAAACACGCCACGAGGTTTCTAACGCCTCGATAAGTGAATTGAAATCACAATTTATATTTTGGAGACACACTCAACAAAATAAGAAGAAAGTTTGTTAACACAAACACTCACAATTTTGATAAATTTCAAGGTGTCCTTACAAATGAAAATGAGGGCTATTTATAGCCAAAATTCCTACAACTATTACAATATAAAATTATAAAATAAAGACTAAAAAATTATAAATTCAACATTCAAAGCTCCTAAAATCTGATCCATGACAAATCAACCCATAAGCTAAGGAGTCAACACATTTTTAGGGGACAAAAATCAAGGACCAAGACTTGAGTTTTGAAAATAAGAAAACAAAGTTAAAGAAAAATATGATGTTGTCGTTTTAGTGGAATAACAGATTCTAGACTTCGGATTTTGATCTTTATGTCTTCTAGATAATTGTAGTACTGCCTCTTAGCTTTCCAAATCCACCTGAATCGTCTCAATCGGATATCGGAGTGAAAGTTATGATAAAAATACGAACATGTATCGTATCTGAAATTCCAACGCCTGCTTTCAATTGTATCGTATCTTCAGTTAGGCTTATTGCTTGGAATGATGACATCAACGCTTTTAATCTAACATGTGACGGCTTCAATAACGCAAATTAATATGTTATTATATTTATGATCACCGGTCTGATTAAAATGATTTTGCACGAGCATTGTTAATGAATTCTTTATCGCATTTGCTCGTGATCTTGTTATTGGTCCCACAGGAATGTATAGTTCTTCTTCTGACCGATCGATCGCTTCTTGATTCACATCATTCCTCCATCCTCAAAAGGATTCGCCTCGAATCAAAATTCAAAAGGGCTTAAGTCAAAGAATATCAAGGTAGCAGAAACATTATATTTATCAGGTAGATCCACTTTGTAGGCATTATCATTGACGCGTTCTAAAATTTGAAATGGTCCGTCTCCCCTTGGCATCAATTTGGACTTCCTTTGTGCGGGAAACCTCTCTTTCCTTAAGTGAATCCAAACCTAGTCACCTGGTTCAAAGAATACTTGCTTCCGTCCCTTATTCTTTATTCGGATATTATGTTCGTTGCGTTTTTTAATTTGTTCTCGAACTTTTGCGTGCAGTTGTTTGATCATTTCAGCCTTTTTCTTGCCATCGATACTCCCCATGTCATCTATAGGAATAGTCAACAAGTCTAAAGGAGTTATCGGATTAAACCCATATACAATTTCAAATGGAGAAAATGTAGTGGTAGAATGAACGGTTCTGTTGTAAGCAAATTCAATGAACGGTAAAGATGTTTCCCAATTTTTCAAGTTCTTGTTAACAACAGTTCGTAATAATTGACCAAGTGTTCGGTTAACTACCTCAGTTTGTCCATCAGTTTGGGGATGACAAGTTGTCGAATAAAGTAATTTTGTTCCCGGGCCGCCCACAAAACTTTCCAAAAATGGCTAAGAAATTTAGTATCCCGATCGGACACTATACTTTTGGCATTCCATGTAAACGGACAATTTCTTTGAAAAATAAATTTGCAATATGAGTGGCATCGCTTTGTGACATGCAATGAAATGTGCCATTTTGCTAAATCTATCAACAACGACAAATATCGAATCACATCCAGATTTTACCTTTGGTAACCCCAACACAAAGTCCATAGAAAGATCAACCCAAGGCTCGTTAGGAACTGGGAGTGGCATGTACAAACCATGTGGTAAAACTCGTGATTTTGCCCTTCGACAAATAATGCATGAATTGACAATTTTATAAACATCATGTTTCATTTTAGGCCAAAAGAAGTGTTCATGCAATATTTCAAAAGTTTTGGCAATTCCAAAATGTCCCATTAATCCCCCACTATGTGCTTCCCTTACTAACAACTCCCGTGTCGAACAAAAAGGAATGCAAAGTTTATTTTCACGGAATAAAAATCTATCATCCCGATAAAATTTATCCACACTTTTTGTCTCGCAAGCAACATATGTTTCGCCAAAATCTTTATCTCCCACGTAAGATCCTTTCAAGAGCTCAAATCCCAACAATTTACAAGAAAGCGTATTAAGTAATACATACCTTCTCGACAATGCATCGGCAACGATGTTCTCCTTACCTTGTTTATACTTGATGATGTAAGGAAACGATTCGATCTCCTCTAACCATTTGGCATGTCTTTTACTCAACTTATTTTGTCCCTTGAGATGCTTCAATGATTCATGATCCGTGTGAATCACGAACTCCTTAGGCCATAAGTAGTGTTGCCACGTACGTAAAGCTCTAACCAAAGCATACAATTCTTTATCATATGTAGGATAGTTCAACATCGCTCCTCCAAGTTTTTCGCTAGAGTAAGCAATCGGCCTCTTTCCCTGCATTAATACTGTTCCAATTCCTACTCCTGAAGCATCACACTCAACTTCAAAAGTGTTAGAAAAATCTGGTAATGCTAACACAAAGCGCCGCATAATTTATCCTTTAATGTGTTAAAGGCATTTTCTTGATCATCACCCCAATGAAATTTAGCATGTTTCTTTACAAGTTCATTTAACGGGGCAGCAATCGTGCTAAAATCTTTAACAAAGCGTCGATAAAAACCTGCTAAACCGTGAAAACTTCTTACCTCAGTTGCATTAGTCGGTCTAGGCCATTCACGTATGGCCCTTATCTTTTCTTCATCAACTTTTATGCCGTCAATACTAACGACATACCCAAGGAATATAACCTCACTCATGCAAAAAGTACATTTCTTAAGACTAGCATATAATTGTTCCTTTTTCAAGGTAATTAAAACCAATCTTAAATGTTCAACGTGTTCGTCTGTACTCTTGCTATAAATGAGAATATCATCAAAGTATACGACAACAAATTTTCCAATATAAGCACGCAAAACATGATTCATTATCCGCATAAAAGTGCTCGGTGCATTTGTAAGACCAAAAGGCATTACCAACCATTCATATAATCTGTATTTAGTATTAAAGGCCGTTTTCCATTCATCCCCTTCTTTCATACGAATTTGGTGATAACCTTTCATTAAATCAATTTTACTAAACACACGCGAACCATGTAATTCGTCCAACATATCATCTAACCTTGGAATTAGATGTCGATACTTTACCGTGATATTGTTCACCGCTCGGCAGTCGGTGCACATTCTCCAAGTCCCGTCTTTCTTTGGTACGACAATTATCGGAACGGCACAAGGACTCAAACTTTCTCGGATATACCCAATACTTAATAACTCCTCGACTTGCCGCTGAATCTCCTTAGTTTCTTCAGGATTATTTCGGTATGCTGGTCGGTTTGGAATGACGGCTCCTGGCACAAAGTCGATTTGGTGCTCGATCCCTCTTTTTGGTGGCAAACCGGGTGGTAGCTCTTCCGAAAAAACATCATTGAAGTCCTGCAATAGAATTTTTATAGTACTCGGAACATTTCAGTTTTTATCATCATCAAGAGTGCAAATTCGTTTGGTAAGAAGTAAGTATACGCGTTGCCCCTCCTCAACTTCTTTAACGACTTCCTTTGCACTTATAAATAAACATTTTTTTGATTTTTTATTTTTTTCTTTTTCTTTCTTTTCTTTTTCTTTTTCTCTTTGTTTTTCTTTTTCCTTTTCTTTTTCTTTTTCCTTTTCTTTCTCTTTTTCCTTTCCTTTTTCTTTTTGGTTTTCTTTTTCTTTTTCCTTTTCTTTTTTTTTTCTTAAACTTCTTTTTGGAGTCGAATTTGATCTTCATGGACTTGTATTTTCGTCATGGGAACTAATGTGATTTTACTCCCATCTTTCTCAAATGAGTAACGATTCTTCTTCCCGCTAAGTTGGGCATTTCGATCGTAATGCCATGGTCTCCCCAACAAAATATGGAAAGCGTGCATAGGTACAGCGTCACATAGGATATCATCATGGTATTTTCCAATTGTGATGGTTATGAGTACCTGTTTATTCACCCGAACCTCTCCACAATCGTTTAGCCAATGAAGTCTATAAGGCTTAGGATGTCGCCTTGTTGGTAATTCTAACCCCTCGACTAGCATCGCACTAGCCACATTGGTGCAACTTCCGTTATCAATGATCACACTACAATTTTTATTTTTCACAAAACATCTAGTGTGAAAAAGATTTTCTCATTGTTCGTTATCGTTGCTCTCTTCCTCCTTTGCCTTCACATTCAACACCCTCCTAATGACAAGCGCGGGTGCGAATTCTAGCTCCCCTTCATCACTTTCTTCTTTCACTTCTTCCTCATCTTCATCATCCGTTTCATATTCTCCGTCCTCCCTAAGTATCATTGCTCGTTTATTAGTGCATTGGGATGCAATGTGTCCTCGCCCGTGGCATCGAAAACACTTGATGTCCCTGTTTCTCGTGTTTGTATTTTCTACGGATGTAGATTTGACTTCGGGTTTTGTTCGACTAGTACTCCCCACCTCAAACTTCCCCTTCATAGTGCTTTTATTAAAACCGCCTCGATACGTCTCGATTTCCCGCTTGAGGCTTCCAAGGAGTCAGTGTACCCCGTGGAGTAAGTATTGTTGCCTCCCTTTCGCAAATTCCTCTCAATTTTGATCGCCGCATATACCATGTCCTCGAACTCAACATAATATTGTTTATCAACTTCTTTAGAGATTTCCCCTCATGCCATGTAGAAATCTCGCCATTGTGGCCTCCTCGACTCCCTCACATCGGCCGGATCATTAACATCTCCATTTCCTTTCGAAAATCTTCTATGCTCCTTGAACCTTGTTTTAAGGATCAAGGCGAGAAAATAGTTCCTTATGATAATAATTAGGAACAAATCTTCTACGCATTACAATCTTTAATTCCTCCCAACTATTAATTGGCCTCTCTCCATTCCTCCTTCTATCCGTCACAAGTTGGTCCCACCAAATGTCAGATACTCGGAAAATTCGGTTATTGCTAACCTCATTTTCTTAGTACTAGCATAGTTGTGGCCAAATATAGTTTCCAACTTCCTCTCCCACCAAGGTATGTGTCGGGATCACTCCGCCCTTCGAAGGCTGGGATTTTCATTTTTATATTTCCCATACTTCGGTCTTCCTCGTTTCGTCCTTCCCTTTCATACCGTCTACCTTGTTCTCTCCAACCTCCTCGACCACTTCCTCCTCGATTTTGGTAAGTTCCATCCTCAGGGAATGTTTCATCCTCGTACTCTCTATATGAGATGGGACTCGGATTCCTTCTTCTACGGTGATGCTCATCCTCTTTATTTTTTTGTAAATTTTTGATCGCTTCTTCTTGTCGATCTTGTCTTCTAATTAATTGGGTGAGCATTTCTTGTATGTTCTGAAGGGCTTCGTTTCCTTCATTTTTCTCAATATCGGATTTCGACATTTTTTTTTTTTGCTCTTTTTTTTTTGGCTTTTCTTTTTTTTTTGCCCTTTTTTTTTGCTTTTTTTTTTGGCTTTTTTTTTGCCTTTCTTTTATTTTTTATTTTTTTTTGCCCTTTTTTTCTCTCTCTTTTTTTGACACACACACACAAATTAGTCCTCACAAGATCCTCACGTATATCGCTCGATCACTCAACGCTCGTGTATCACTCTTTTTTTTTCTTTTTTTTTGCACTGTTCTTGCCTTTAATCACTCGGCTTTATATAAATGTCCCACAACTCACAAGGTGATTATATAGGCTAGTATTGTGACAAGTATTTAATTTTACAGGGGCGGTAATCCGCACTCCAGCTTTATATTTATTTTATAATTCAATGTGGTGGTAGAACTGACCTTCGTGATAGATATGTATATGTATATATATATATATATAATATATAGATATTTTATAATTCACTGTGGTCGGTTCTACCACCACAGTGAATATATATATATATATATATATATATATATATATATATATATATTCACTGTGGTGGTAGAACCGACCTTCGTGATAGATATGTATATGTATATATATTCATTGTGGTGGTAGAACCGACCTTCGTGATAGATATGTATATGTATATATATTCACTGTGGTGGTAGAACCGACCTTTGTGATAAATAGGTATATTTATATATATAGGTATTTTTTTTATACTTTTTTTTGTATACTTTTTTTTTTGTATATATATATATATTTTTTTTTTGTATACTTTTTATTTTGTATACTTTTTTTTTGTATATATTTTTTTTGTATACTTTTTTTTTGTATACTTTTTTTTTTTATATTAAGAAGACGGAAGGTTTAGAAGATAGAAAGAAAGATGTTGTGCGGCGATTAATACGCCTCGATAGGCGATCGGCATCACAATCAGAGAAGCCAACCATGGAAGACATACTCTGGACAAACGCCTAGAGTTCGGCACAATGCGGCGACCGTCTTTTGGTACCCAGCGATCGTCTTTTGATGTCTGACGATCGTCTTTAATGAGCGAACCAGAGGCGATCATCTCGTGCCACGTATGGATCCAGCATCCGTCAAAGTCGTCGAAGACCAAATCTTGGACGGTGGACCGCATGCGGATCTTCAAAGGATACCGACAGATAGGACCTTTGACCCCAGCCTGTCACCTACCACACCTACCGACAAGGCCGCCGAAAGGTACAAAGTGGGTCCTCTCCGGACAGCGACTCAAGACGCGTGCTAGCTTCCCATTGGTTCGCCCAGCTGGCCACCCGCAGCGACCTCGGACCTCAAGGGAACAGGCCCACGTGACGGGACGATCGGCCATTTTATTTTAATATAGAAAACGGCGGTCGCCCGCGATCGCCTGAGGAATCCCAACTACCTTGTCCCCTATAAATAGAGAACTCACTGCTATGGCCAAGGGGACGCGAATTTACTACGAATTCAGTGCAAAAAACACACAAAAGAGAGAATCAAATACTCTTTTGGGAACCACTTATACATTCATAGTGATATTCATACACATTCATCATATATCCCAAGCAAGAACTCACAGATTTATCTATCTGGTTCTTCCGGCAATCTACGCGCTCTAAAGCCTCGATAACTAGAAGTCTTTACACTCCTTGTAATAGATTCTAACATTAATATTTGTACTCGACAGTATTTTTATTAATAACATCTCGCGAGAGCATTCAAGCCCGGGATTAACAACCCCGACAAATCTTGTGTTATCTATTTTCTCACGGAAGTGTTCTCGCATTTGTTTGTTACTCGATCATTCCAGCAATATTATCTCCGGATAATATTTTGGGTAACAACAATTGGCGCTAGAGGAAGGACATCTAAACCTTCATTTTTATTCCTACCGTCTTGAAGAACACTCACTGTTCTCCAGACATATACTTGAAGAAACACTCACTGTTCTTCAATAGAAAAGCCTTCAGAAAAATGACATCTGCAACAACATCCAAGAGAGCCACCCTAAGATCTGCCGGAAACCTCATTCCGGCCTGGACCGAATCCCAGCCCACGGCGGAAGGCGACCGTGGCGACGCTAGGCTCTCACTCCCACCCCCGAGGGACGGTTCTAGCCTCTCACTCGATCAGTTCCAGACCGCGGAACATATTGAGGAGGCTATAGCTATCCTCAGGGAGCGACGTAAGGCCTACGACTCGCCCACCATCACTCCATCGACCATCCGCCGGGCAGGCAAGCGGAAGCTTAAGGGGATCTATGTCGAGAAATCGACAGAAAGCCCCGAGCCACAGGAGAAGGATCTCGTGAGGAGGGACGATTCCGTCTTCAGCCGCCTGGGGAGCGATCCCTCATGGCGACCCGGGCACTCAGGCCCCAGCCGGGAGACATCGGTATCCGAATCCTTTACCAGAGTTCGGCATATCCGACTCCCAGGAGACAGTCGGTCACGAATCCCTGCCGCCCGAGGAAGGAACCCACGGGTAGGGAGCTCTTCTTTCACCACGTAGCTAGGGATCGCACACGATCGCCTCGGTTCGCGTTCGAGAGCCAATCGGCGAGCAAAGGCGACGACGATGGCCGCCATGCAACGCCAACTCGACGAGATGAAGGCGCTCCTAGAAACTGGGGCAGGTGCCAGGAGATCGATCGCCGGGCTAAATGAACCACTCGCGGTCCAGATCGAGATCGCCCCAATTCAAACAAAGATCGCTCCCCCACAAACGCCTCTATATGAGGGGAGGTCGGATCCAGAGACCCACTTGGGCAAATTCCGGATCTACATGACCGGATGCGGAGCCTCAGATGCGACGAAATGTCGAATGTTCCCGTTAACTCTGGGCGATCTCACCCACAGGTGGTACATCTCACTACCATCTCGCTCAATTAATTTCTTTGAGAAGCTGGCGAACGACTTCACGTCGTACTTCACCACCAAAGTCGCTCGCCCGGAAGGTCCCCACCGCATGATGAAAATCAGGCAGGGGAAGGACGAATCAAATGAGGATTACATCGACCGGGTAGACGAGATAGTCCTCACCGGTGAGCCCATCAGCGACGAGCTCGCTCTCCACGCAGTCCTGAACGGATTCCACGGACGCTCGCCCATGTTAAGGCACCTCACAAAGGATTTTCCCCCGACCTATACGGTCTTCCGCGTCAGAGCCGCCGATTTTCTGGCCAGGCAGAGGATTCTCTCCCTCCGCTTAGGCGAGGAACCATCCGGAGAAGGGAAGACACCTTCCCATGTCCAAAAGAAGGCGGTCGCCAAGCCCAGAAACGCGGTCGCAAAACCGCCTGGTGAGTTCAAAGCCTTCGAGGATGTGGAGGTCCACCTCCTCCACAACCTCAACTTATCTCCGGCCCACATCTTCAACGCAATCAAAGGTCGCGAGTGGCTCTCCAAACCAAAGCCGATAAGGGACCACGGTCATCTAGACCGTAGCAAATTATGTGCCTATCATAAGAGTCCCGGCCACAACACCAGCCAATGCCGCGACCTCCTCGCATGCCTCGCGAAGCTTGAGGAGGGCAAACTGGACAACTTGGTCACCAAGCCAGAGCCTAGGACGGAAAGGACCGGAGGGCGCGAGCGCCGACCAAACGAAAGAACTCCTACCAATCCGGTCGCCAGAATCGAGCATGAGCCGGAGTACTCTGATGAGTCGATCCCTCCGATCAACCCTGGCGGTCGGATCAACATGCTTCAGGCAGGAGATGAAAACCTTGGGGGCCTTTCCTCGGTTTCCACCATGTCAAATAGGAAACGAAAGGCCGAGCTGAGGGCGTTCACCGGGGTCCATACCGTGGTACCTCCGGAGCCGACCATCTCTAAAGACGCACTCATCACCTTCTCCAACAAAGACAGGGAGGGAGTGAAATGCCCCAAAGAGGATGCACTGGTGATCTCCGCCTGTATTCTTGGGAAGACGGTCGATCGCGTGCTGGTCGACAATGGGAGTTTCTGCAACATCATATTCAAATCCGCCCTAGACCAACTCGGCAACTTAGTCAAATTCATCAAGCCATTCGACACCGTGCTCCAAGGGTTCGGCGACAACACAGTCCAAGCCTACGGGAGGATCAAGCTCTCCGTCGAGCTAGTATGCTTTTATGATCCCAAGGTTAGGATTACTAGGAACCTAAGTTTTGTAATCATAGATAGGCCCAGCATCTATAATGGGTTCCTAGGTCGCCCCTTTTTAGAAACCTTTGAGGCGGTCGCCTCATCTTTCTTTTACTGTATCAAATTCCCCACTGCCGATGGGACGGTCGGTACTGTAAAAGAAGATCAACTAATGGCAAAAAGATGTTTGAATTACTCCTATGTTGTTACTTCTTTCAATACTTCCCATACTATATGTAACATTGAAGCGATCGACGATCAACCCATGGAGATCGACGAGCCAAACACATCGTACCAACCCAACTCAGGGGACGCCATCTCTCATCAATTGACGGACGACATCGATCCAAGGATCGGTTTCGAGCCAAGTCTCGACATCGATCCAAGGACCGAGTCTGGAGATCGCACCAAACGAGAGGCGATCGTCCCTGTCGAAGAGTTGGAAAGCATTATGATGGATCCAGTTCATCCAGAACGGGAAGTACAGATCGGCGCAAGCATCGACCACGAATTAAAGGGAGATCTGATCAACTTGCTACGTAGGAACATCGGAGTCTTTGCCTGGTCGCATCAAGATATGGTTGGCATAAGTCCCGAACACGCTTGCCATTATCTAAAGATCGACCGAGCAATGAAGCATGTTCACCAGAAGCGTAGGAAGTTCGGCCCCGAGAAATACGCGGCGCTCGACATAGAAGTCCAGAAGTTACTCAACAACAAATTGATCGGAGTAGCCACAGACGAACCACAGTGGGTCGCCAACGCGATGCTCGTCAAAAAGCCAACTGGCTCCTGGAGGTTATGCATTGACTTCACCGACCTCAACGCGGCATGTCCAAAAGATCACTTCCCGATGCCTCATATTGATCACTTGGTCGATAGTACGGCAGGTTGCGAAATGATGTCATTTATGGATGCCTTCGCCGGGTATCTTCAAATCCCAATGCGGAGGAAGACATAAAACACACATCTTTCCACACGGAAAAAGACATACTTTTGGGTCCGAATGCCGTTCGGCTTGAAAAACGCAGGGGCGACCTACCAGCGACTAGTCAACAGAATGTTCGCTAATCAGATCGGCAAGACCATGGAGGTCTACATTGACGATATCGTAGTCAAAAGCCTCAAGAAGGAAGATCACCTCAACGATCTCGCCGAGACGTTCGCCATCCTTGAGAAGTTTAACATGAAGCTGAACCCCAAGAAGTGCAACTTCGGGGTGGGCTCCGGGAAATTCCTGGGGCACATCGTGAGCCAAAGGGGGATTGAGGCGAAACCCACCAAGATACAGGCGATCCTTGACATGTAGGAACCGCGAAACATCAAGCAGGTGCAACGCCTCACAGGTTGTCTAGCCGCCCTCAACCGTTTCATATCACGGCTCGGCGATAAAAGCAAGCCTTTCTTCGCAACCATCAAGAACAAGAAGTTCGCATGGACGAAGGAAAGCCAGATAGCGTTCGCCAAAATAAAGGAATATCTATCTAACCCCCAGATCCTGGCAAAGCCGATCCCCGGTGAGAAACTATTCCTTTACCTGGCAGCCTCGGAGGTCGCACTAAGTGCCGTTCTGGTGCGAGCGGAGGGACAAGCCCACTTGCCCATCTATTATGTTAGTCAGGCGCTCCACGATGCTGAGACACGCTATACACCATTGAAGAAGATCGCCTATGCCCTTGTCATGAGTGTTCGTAAGCTGAGGGCTTACTTCTTCGATCACCAAGTGGAAGTCCTAACAACTCTACCTCTATGGCAAGTCCTACACCGGCTGGACACTAACGGGCGACTCCTCAAGTTGTCACTGGAGATCGCCCAATATGGTATCACATACGCTCCTTGCATGGCGATCAAGGGCCAAGCTCTGGCGGACTTCGTGGTGGAATTAACTTTCCCTCACAGTCCAACCCAGCTCGGCCGACCTGCCTGGAAGTTATATGTGGATGGCTCGGCGACCAATTCGCGAGCAGGGGCAGGGATTGTCCTCATCAGCCCCGATGGACAAAGTTTCACAAATGCTGTGCATTTCGGTTTTCGTGCGACCAACAATGAAGCCGAATACGAAGCCTTGGTAGGCGGGCTCGATCTAGCCCTCGCCCTAGATGTTCGTCGCCTCCATATCTTCATGGACTCCCTTTTGGTCGTGAACCAAGTTAAAGGGGAATATGAGGCACGCGGCGAACAGATGGTCAAATACCAAGAGCTGGTCGCCGAAATGTGCACAAAATTTGACGAAGTACTAATCGAACAAGTCCCGAGAGAGCACAACTCCCAGGCCGATGCTCTTTCCAAGCTAGCTTCATCGGATGGGGCAGCCGACTTCTCCAATATCTAAATCACAAAGTCAGCAAGGCCGGCGATCTACAGAAGCCTGGTTACCACGGTCGCCATCGCCGAGGAGAACTGGATGACTCCGTTCATCAAATACCTAAAGGACGGAACGGTCCCTGACGACCGTGTTAAAGCTCGCCAACTCCAGCTCCGTGCGACCAGATATACCCTATTGAACGACCGGCTTTACAAGCGAGCCTTCAGCCTTCCCCTCCTCAAGTGTATTACACCGGAGGAAGGTCGGCTCGTTTTAGCTGAGATCCATGATGGGATTTGTGGAAACCATGCGAGCGGGCGAGCCCTCATCCATAAGACAACCAAACAAGGGTTTTTCTGGCCATCACTTCGGAAAGATGCGATCGCCTATGCCAGATCGTGTCATAGGTGTCAGATAATGGGCCCCAACATTAAACTATCACCCGAACAGCTCACCTCCATGTATAGCCCTTGGCCATTTGCGCAATGGGGCATCGACCTTATAGGTCCCTTGCCGACGGCTCCAGGGGGCTATAAGTTCGCCATCGTAGGGGTCGACTATTTCACCAAATGGGCTGAGGCCGAACCGCTCAACAAGATCGGCCAAGAGCAAGTGATCAAGTTTATATGGAGAAACGTCATATGCCGATTTGGTTTGCCCCAGGCCATCATCTCCGACAACAGAAAACAGTTCGACGGCCTAGAAGTCATGCAATTCTGTGAAAAGTGGGGAATCAAAAGGTTATTCTCAGCGCCCTATCACCCTCAGACGAACGGGTAGGTAGTGGCAGTGAATAAGATCCTCAAACACACGATTAAAGCGCGACTCGAATCCAGGCAAGGACGATGGGCGAGCGAGCTCCCAGACGTTTTGTGGTCCTACCGAACGACGACCCGCAATTCAACCGGCGAAACCCCATTCGCCCTTTCCTTCGGAACAGAAGCGGTGATTCCTTCAGAGATCGCCATCCTCAGCCATCGAACCGAACGGGAGATGACGACCGAAAACGATGTGGCCCGACGAATCGACCTAGACATGCTCGAAGAACGACGGCTGACCTCAGAAATGAAGAATACAATCCACAAAAGGAGAGCCGAGAAGTTCTTCAATTCGAAGGTCAAAGAAAGAAGGTTTCAAGTGGGTGATCTCGTCCTCAAGAAGATCCAAACCCACACAGGCGTTTTCGGTCCGAACTGGGAGGGACCATTCAGAGTATCCAGATGGCTAACTAAAGGAGCCTACGAACTGGAACATCCTGACGGTACTCCGGATCAATACCCCTGGAACGCCGTACATCTGAAAAAAATACTACCAGTGATAATTTTGTATTCAATTTCAATGATGTACAAGGAATATAATGAGATTTTTTCCTATCCCATCTATTCTGGCGATCGCCCCACCAGGCATATCGCATACCGCCGACAATCGTTGATCACGACGATCCTAGGCAAAATCAATGCAGCCATGGTCCTGGAGGTCGATGGAACCGACAACTTCGCCCATGCAAGGTTCCTTTAGGCTAAGATTGCCCACCCTTCGTTTAAAAACGAGGCCGGCGTAGCCGAAGGACCCTCCAAAATAATCAGTGGACACGATCGCACGTCCTCAAGGTACATCATCTAACATGGTGGACCCGGACAATGCGACGTGCCACTACACCCGTCTCAACGTACACCGTCGAGGGTCGCCATCTTCATGGAGGGCCGAGGTGGAAGCAGAGCTGACAAGCCGCGGACGTGGAGTCGAATAAGCCGACGACACTCCGCGCAAGGACTCCTCCATACCAAGATCGCCCGCCTTTCGTTTTAACACAAGGAAGGCGTAGCCTAACGGAGGACCCTCACAAAAAGTGAGTCGTGGGATACCCAATATCCCTCGCACACAAAGACACGAATGGGGAGGTCGGTCCATCGAACACCCCAACCGTACATGATTCTTCAGAATCGGCAAAACTGAAGATAGCTCGCCAGAAAAAACTAGTTTTTGTTTCCTTACTTACAATATGTAAACAAAAACAAGGGGGCAGAGATGGGTCGAGCTAATCCCAAACACGATCGGCTTCGCTCAAACACACGCAGGACGATCGGAGTCTTTCGACGAAGATTACAAGTAAGAATTCCGATTCAAAACATATCAATGCTTTCAACACTCAGGCGATCGGTCGGATGAACAAAACGTCGAAAGCAATCATACACGTACTTGTAAAAATTGCACGCAAACATTCAAAGGCGATCGTATATAAAGAGACAGTATGAAAAGAGGAACATTTTATTCATAACGCAAGTTTCATACATTACGGGCCCAAGGCATTACAAAAGAAAAAGTACAAGTTACAGAGGAAAACAAAATGCCTCTCAAGGCCCCGCCGCCGGTCATCGCCCTCGGGTTGCGGATCGGATTGGGCCCCCATCGGCCTCGGGATGAATGAGTTTACCAAGATACCAACTCAAGTCGATCCCAAGTCGACAAAGTCAAGGATCGGCAAGGAGAACTCGATGCAGAGGATGCTCGAGGGCATAGGATTTGAAGCTCTCCATCGTGGACCGATCTCAATCCCCGCCTTTTTAGCGGCTCGAATACAAGATAGGCCACGTAATAAGCGAATTCGCCGATGAGCTCAACGTTGAGGTAGGATCGACTCGATCGCCTTCACCGCCCTTCAAATCGCGGCCGTCTTCTCACCTCCGCCACCACCGGGCGGCATTCTCACCCTCGCCTTCTCGGCTCCTTCTTCGCGCTCCACCACCACCGAGCCGATCCACCATCACCTTCAGCCCGGCCTCCTCCTCGCGGCCGCGAACTTCTCGCGGGTTTCCTTCTCCTTATCACGGACCGGTCGGCAGCCTCCTTAGAGCGGCTCACCTCGCCTAATCGGCCAACGTCTGTTTAGCCCTTTGGCCGTCTCCTCATACTCCTTCTCCATAGATCGGATCCGGTTGGCAAACTCGATATTTTTGTTCCGGCGGCCTCAAGTCGCTATGGAGACGAGCAAAGGAGGGTCGCCTCAAAATCCCTAGCGGCTGACGACCATCATCGCCGTCTGAGAGCCGTGGCAAGGGTCGCCGCATGGCATCTCCAGATCGACGACGAGCGATCGCATCAAGATCGGCCGTCCGTGCCTTGGGCGTAGAGGAGATAGCCTGCTGGATATAAGTGGGGACGTCGAGAGATGTTTATGAGCCTTGCTCGACAAAAAGTCCAGACCATAGGAGCAACATCCGGCCGGCAAGACGAACCCCGCAAAGACAAACCAAAGAAACCAAAGAGTTAGCCTATACCTTGCCCAATGCCTAACTCGTAAAAATTTTGATCTGTCTTACTCGTTGACCATCGGGATCGCGTCCAAAATAAGGCTTGCCCCGAGAGGTTTCGCCTCGGCGATCGCCACCTTCTTCATCGAGCCGCGGATGACCGGGAGCGGGGCCGAAGGCCTAGGGCCTGATCGCTCCATCATCGGGATGGCAGAGATAGGTGCCGCAGAACCGGAGGCTCAAGAATGGATACATCCGCCTCGTAAATCGACGGGGACTCCTCCGACCTCCGCCTCTTGCGGCGCCAAGCCGTTCCTCCCCGAACCACCGGCTCGGCGACGGCACTCGGCAGCCTCGTCACCGGAGCAGGCGAGACGTCGCCGCAGAACGCGACCACCGCGCTTACCCAAGTGAAGGCGACCGATGAGTCCCGGGTTTGACATGGCGATCTCTGGCGGTGGCTCGGCAAATCGGGGAAAATGAACCTCTGTCAAATAAGAGATACAAACAAGTTAGACAACAACTTAAACGATACGACCTCCTGGAGACGATCGTCAAGCAAGGAAGCACCACTTAAGCTCATACCTGGAACTTTCAAGTGACGGGGGAAGCAGAACAATCGAGCCCCCAACCGATGAGCTTCGGTACCAAGCGAGCGAACGTCAATAAAGGAGTTTGGCAAGGCACAGATCAGCTCCCAAACAATCAAGAAATCGAATGAAAGGTCGCCGATCGCTGGAACAAGAGGTCCTGCAAAAAGAAAACAAAATTAGATCAGTCCAAGACAAGCTCAATCAAGGGGAGAGTTAAAATCCTTACTCGGATTCCTCTCCCGGAAAGTGGTTGGGATCTCCAACTCCTCATTCGGCCTGTCACTCGATGCCGCTCGCCACGCCCTGCCGACTCCAAAGACCATTTAGCCAGTCACCTCGGTCTTATTCGGCACACCGAGGACCACTCTCCCGATTCGGCTTTGATATGATTGCCGCGATCGACCCTTTCTCGCGGCTTTAAACAGATAATTCATCTCCAAGTAGCTTAAAAGGCGGAACAACCGGTGACCGCCAAACAAAGTGTCAACGTGCAGATGATCTCGTAGCTGCTGCTCGGCGGCTTGAAGAGGCACCAAATTCCGTGCGATCGGCAAGTAGGAGACGGCGAAGGGCGAGGAAATCGCAGACCCGCATCCATAATCATCTCGCCGACGCAACCATATCCTTGGCGGTTGGTCGGCACGCTCATTCTCCGAGGGCACGTGCAAGGAAACGTCGGAGGATGTGATATTTGGCCCTCCAGCGGCTCAGGTCTTTCTTGGTCGCCGTACTCCAGATCTTTCCGAGAGTCCACGGAGACGGGACGGCGGCCTGAAAAACCGTCTGCTTCACATGTTCGTAAGGGTGAGCGGCGGAGTAGGCTTCGAAGTCGAATTCCGGACAGGGTCCGGCGATCGCTTCCATCATCTGAGCAAAAGCCACATAGGCAGGGCCGAATCTACTCTCTCGTTCCCAGGCCTCCCGCACCAAATCATCCTCGTCCACCGGCGAGCCCCCCTGCTCCGCCGTCGCCACCGTCCTCACCACTTCGGCCTCGTTGAAAAGTTCTTCGAGTTCTGCGGGTGCAATCCCCGCATGAATAGCTTCAACGGCCGTCTCCATATCCACTCCAACGGGAATCTCCTCCCGTTCAGGCGACGCGGCGGCAGCGGAAGAACTTCCGGCCTCGAAGGTTCTGGATCCTCCCGACATATTAGAAATTAAAGGGAGAGAGAAGATTAATTTTTCTTACCTAGAGAAAAGAAGGAGGTCGGCACAAGAAGCTCCAGAAATTTTTGCAGAATTTCGGCTATGGATGCAAGGACGCGTAAAAAGTGAAGGAGAAGAAGCCCTGGCCCTTTTATAGATGGAGACGAGGGTCTAAATGCAAATAGGAGAAACATCGAGGGCTGGATCGCAACCGTCACGTTGGGACGCATTAAATGCTGCCCTCGAATCCCGCATACGCGTCTTTTCGAGGGCATGCCAACCGACAAGTCCGACAAACCGTCGGACTCCCCCAACAGCGGCACGACGCGTGTCCCTGCCACTTTTAGAAAGCCCGCCTTCATTTCCCGCTGCTCCCGACGCGAAAGAAGATCGTCCAGATTTGAATTCAGATCGGCTGATCGATTAAAACATTGGCGATCGCCAACAGTACCACCTCACCCCGTGTTTTCAATATCGAGGCGAGCTGGGGGGAAATTATTGTGCGGCGATTAATACGCCTCGATAGGCGATCGACATCACAATCAGAGAAGCCAACCATGGAAGACATACTCTGGACAAACGCCTAGAGTTCGGCACAATGCGGCGACCGTCTTTTGGTACCCAGCGATCGTCTTTTGATGTCTGACGATCGTCTTTAATGAGCGAACCAGAGGCGATCATCTCGTGCCACGTATGGATCTAGCATCCGTCAAAGTCATCGAAGACTGAATCTTGGACGGTGACCCGCATGCGGATCTTCAAAGGATACCGACAGATAGGACCTTTTACCCCAGCCTGTCACCTACCACACCTACCGACAAGGCCGCCGAAAGGTACAAAGTGGGTCCTCCTGACAAATGACTCAAGACGCGTGGCCGGCTTCCCATCGTTCGCCCACCGCCACCCTCAGCGACCTCGGACCTCAAGGGAACAGGCCCACGTGACGGGACGATCGGCCATTTTATTTTAATATAGAAAACGGCGGTCGCCCGCGATCGCCTTAGGAATCCCAACTACCTTGTCCCCTATAAATAGAGAACTCACTGCTATGGCCAAGGGGACGCGAATTTACTACGAATTCAGTGCAAAAAACACACAAAAGAGAGAATCAAATACTCTTTTGGGAACCATTTATACATTCATAGTGATATTCATACACATTCATCATATATCCCAAGCAAGAACTCACAGATTTATCTATCTGGTTCTTCCGGCAATCTACGCGCTCTAAAGCCTAGATAACTAGAAGTCTTTACACTCCTTGTAATAGATTCTAACATTAATATTTGTACTCGACAGTATTTTTATTAATAACATCTCGCGAGAGCATTCAAGCCCCGGATTAACAACCCCGACAAATCTTGTGTTATCTATTTTCTCACGGAAGTGTTCTCGCATTTGTTTGTTACTCGATCATTCCAGCAATATTATCTCCGGATAATATTTTGGGTAACAACAAAAGAATAGGATGGTAAGATAAGAAGATTATGAAAATGAAGGAAAATAGATACCACTTAGTAATGGAAAAAACCGAGCTCTGAAGCCAACTGATGCGACCCCCACACGACGTGCCGTGGTAACCGCTATCGCTAGTATGATTTTAGTTCCCAATATCGTTCCAATATTAAGCAAATGATTGTTTTACTTCAAGCCCTCTACGTGACGCTACCAGAGCAAACCGGAAGGTGCGATTCAAACACGCCACGAGGTTTCTAACGCCTCGATAAGTGAATTGAAATCACAATTTATATTTTGGAGACACACTCAACAAAATAAGAAGAAAGTTTGTTAACACAAACACTCACAATTTTGATAAATTTCAAGGTGTACTTACAAATGAAAATGAGGGCTATTTATAGCCAAAATTCCTACAACTATTACAATATAAAATTATAAAATAAAGACTAAAATATTATAAATTCAACATTCAAAGCTCCTAAAATCTGATCCATGACAAATCAACCCATAAGCTAAGGAGTCAACACATTTTTAGGGGACAAAAATCAAGGACCAAGACTTGAGTTTTGAAAATAAGAAAACAAAGTTAAAGAAAAATATGCTGTTGTCGTTTTAGTGGAATAACAGATCCTAGACTTTGGATTTTGATCTTGATGTCTTCTAGATAATTGTAGTACTGCCTCTTATCCTTCCAAATCCACCTGAATCGTCTCAATCAGATATTGGACGTGAAAGTTATGATAAAAATACGAACATGTATCGTATCTGAAATTCCAACGCCTGCTTTCAATTGTATCGTATCTTCAGTTAGGCTTATTTCTTGGAATGATGACATCAACACTTTTAATCTAACATGTGACGGCTTCAATAACACAAATTAATATGTTATTATATTTATGATCACCGGTCTGATTAAAATGATTTTGCACGAGCATTGTTAATGAATTCTTTATCGCATTTGCTCGTGATCTTGTTATTGGTCCCACAGGAATGTATAGTTCTTCTTCTGACTGACTGACTGCTTCTTGATTCACATCAATATTTCACCGATGATAATTCATGTTTTGATATAGGTGTTTGATTTGAAAATATTCTTCATGTTCATGCTTGAAATGAATCGGCTATGTCGATAGAATCAAACCCGGATCACCGTAGTATCGTTCCCTTGCGAAGTACACTTGGTATGCTTGTATCTTGAACCACACTTTTGATATGAATCGTAAGATCCGAACCATATATGAATTGGAAGTCGAAATCAATATTGAAGTTTAGATTGTGATGATTTGTATGTCCATAAATCCGTAGACGTCGACATTTCACCTCCGATATGGTCATTCGATTCATTTGAAGTATATCATTATTTCCGACTTAGCTTTCATCGAGTAGACTAACCGTGAACCGGCCTTACGCTAATGTTAACTCCATTATGACTTAGGTCATTCAATGCTCATACATTAGTTTCGAGTAGTATGTTGAATTCCTTGTTATTTCTTTTGAATAAGGTCCAAGCCTTGCAAGGTGATCGATCGAGGGGCGGCGACCTTCGGATGTATTGACAGTCATTGGAGTATTTAATTCTTGCCATCTTTAAGGCAAGTATCGTAATTTGACTATTGGTTTAATGTTGATGATTTTGATCATGCATATTGCTATTCATATTGTTGACCATGCGATTGTTCAAGTTGAATTGTCCTGATGTCGTTCAAGTTATTGATTCATATGTTGTTCATGTTGATGGACACATCGATTTGAATATTTGTATGCATAATTGTATTGTATGTGTTGTATTGATCCGAAGGGATCGTGTGATCTATGTTGAGGGCGCTGGACTAGTTGTTCACCTCGTGTTGGTCCGACGGGATCATCTTGGGATCTATGCTGAGGGCACTGGATCATTAGATGGGTTTTCCACCTCGTGTTGGTCCGACGGGATCATCTTGGGATCTATGCTGAGGGTGCTGGGTCATTGGATTACCGAGTGTTGTGTTGATGGAATCGTGTGGATTCGCATCGTTGGATTCCAGTAGAGGAAGTCCGTGTTTTGTATTTTGCTATGCATCGTTGTTGCGTACCTAATTTTGTTTATTATGATACTTGTACTAGCATCATTTTGCTAACCCCTGTGGGGGTGGACATTTATTTTGATGTTGAGGTAGCCGAGGAGTGGGGAAGTAACCACAGTATCGACATGATGACGAAGGGGCTCGGTGATGTTATCCGTTGTATTGTTTTGTTATTCTGGTTTGGTTTTAGTACTCGAGTACGTGTGTTCCTTTTGTTGATTTGTGAAGTCTGTAATAAATGGATTGTTTTGGGATGATTAGACCGGTCATTAAATTACTCCACTGTTAATGATATTGTTGTGTTGTTCAGCATTACTTTTAATTTAGCCTTGTAAATTCTTATATTAAGGGTTTACGGCGCTGTAATTATTCCGAATATCTCGGGGTGTTACAGAATATGGTATCGGAGCTAAGATTCATGGATATCTTGGTAGTTGGCTTTAGTTGGGTATGTTTATGTCGTTGATTTCTCGGTCACACATAACATCACTGTTCAGCCAGCATTGTCGTCTGGACCGTGGTTGTAAGTTTCCTAATCTAATATACTACTATTTTTAATTATTTCGTGTTTTGTGGATATTGACGAATTTTAGAAGATTTTGCTCTGGGTATTGAGTATTTGTGCTTACAGTATGTTGAGAGGAGGTCGTGGATGCGGACGTGGTAATGCGAGATATGAAGATTCGTCGTCTACCCCGGATTTGTCGGCTAATCGAGCTGATTCTCGTTCTGGCGAACAACAAGAATCAGTGAATAATGACCGAGCACGAACTATGGAGGAAGATGCAAATCCTAACATGCCAGGAGTGCTTCATCAAGTGGTCACTCAGATGACCCAATTTGCTCATGTGGTTGACCGCATGCAAGCGACGATGGGCCAACTGTTAGGAGTATGCCCTCGAATGCCACTCAGAGGATGTTGAGTGAGGGCATTGTACTTGTTATTATGTAAATCATCAATATAAGGCAATGAATGTTTCTTTATTTACTGGTAGTTACTGGAATTCCTAACTCGTAAATATACATATAGAAACTAGTCCGTGTATTTGAGAGCAAAACATTCCACTCCTTATTGGATAAGGGGGTCGGCACTGGAAAGGTTTATAGCTCAAATACTTAATCGTTCGCAAGTCGATGAAACTTGACTATGCGTTAAGTTTATGTGAGGACTTGTATGACGTGTTCTTTGACAAGGAGAGTGCCTGTCGAACACTAATGGTTAGTGGGAGCACGCGTTATAGGTATGCTAATTGGATTAGTATACTCGAACCGACTCACCCTCGATTCGTCACACGGATTTCACTCCGGGATAGTCAATGATGGAATCGAAAGGTTGTGATAGGTATTCGTGAACCTTCGACTTGAGGATTTAGTAGGGATGTGCTTGTGACATCAAAATTTTCATTAGAGTAGTTCGACCCTGTAAACCGGAAGGCGGGGGTCAACCTCGACGTGCATCTTGACGGGCAAGTAGCAGGTCCTACTGAATACCAAGATAGAATTCTTTCTCCCGTTAGTGAGCGGGTTATATGTCCTATGCGGTTATTGGCAGATTAGATCATAAGTCTTTGGCCAAAGCATTGGAGCTAGTTGTATTGGATACACGAGAGCTCGATGATCTCGATTTGCATTAACGCATGCATAGCATCAAGTACAGATAGGTTTTGACTGACCGTGACCCTATAACTTGATCGGGACATTTGAAAGAAGGGTTTATATGTATACTTGTATTCACGACAGAATGGTTCTTGAATGATCCCAATCATTCGTTCTCAGTTGGGGTACAGTGTAGGCCGCCAGGCTGGCTAGGTGGTGCTACTACTCTTTGGTTCCTCCCATTGCTGACTGAGACGGACCTATCGAGTCGCGCAATAGGATTGACGATGGAATGTATCAAGATTATTATCTCATTATGAATATTATATATTGGATATCTAATTTGGGACATTAGATGTTTAAACCGATTTATTGGATAAATTGATTTACGGCCTAATGAATTAAATAAATTACTGGGTGATTAATTTAATTCATGGATATAATTATTTCTTGGAGAAATTAATTATGTTGTTATGTATTTAATGAGATTAATTGATTGGATTAATTAATCGACACAAATACATCGGAACGGAATATGAGTTTATCTGTTTGGACTCACGGGAGTCCGAAACGAACCGAACTCGTCCCGGATCCTTCTAGATTGCCGCCCCATTTTCCCTCCTCTTTCCTTTGGTCATAGTCTCCACCTTAATTGGTGGATGACTTGAAGTATCAAGGGAACAAGATCTTTTAATTAATTCATTTTAATTATTTGGTCTTGATTTGGTAGGATTTCATGGAGAATAAAATGAAGACTCTCATCACTTGTTTTGGGAGGCTTTCCAACGTGAGTAAAGAGAGAGAGAGATAGACTTTAAGTTTAACACTCATCTTCATCTTCTTCATTCACTTCTTCTTTATTTTTCTTGGAGAATATTGAGAGAACATATTGAGAGAGTAAGATTAAAACACTTAGAGTGTAGTAATCTTAACATACAAAGCTTCATCACTTGATTCTAGCCGTAACCTTAGAGGTTAATCGGGTGTTGTCATTCCGGTCATTTCTCCAGTGTGTTGTTACCCAAAATATTATCCGGAGATAGTGTTGCTGGAATGATCGAGTAACCAACAAGTACGGGAGCACTTCCGTGAGAAAATAAATGACACAAGATTTGCCGGGGTTGTTAATCCCGGGCTTGAATGCTCTCGCGAGATTTTATTAATAAGTATACTGTCGAGTACAAATATTAATGTTAGAATCTGTTACAAAGAGTGTAAAGATTTCTAGTTTTCTAAGCTGTGGAGCGTATAAAATGCCGGAAGAACCAGATATGAAGTTCTATGAGTTCTTGCTATGGGTGTTCTGTGTATGAGAATGTCTTTCTCTTTCTCGTTTTCTGTATTTTTGAAGCCATTATTCTGTGTTATGGGCCTCCTATTTATAGGAGACAAAGTTCCTGGGACCCCTGCCACGATCGCAGGCGATCGCCGTTATTTATATTATAATAAGACGGCCGATCGTCCCGTCACGTGGGGCTTTTCCCTTAAAGTCCGCGGCCAAGCATCGACACATGCGGTCCGATGGGGAGCCTACACGCGTCCTGAGGCACTGTCACCTACCTTTTCGGCGGCCCTGTTGGTAGGTGAGGTAGGTGACAGGCTGTGGTCACAGGTCTTGTCTGTCAGCACCTTTTGTAGATCTGCGGCCCTGTTGGTAGGTGAGGTAGGTGACAGGCTGTGGTCACAGATCTTGTCTGTCAGCGCCTTTTGTGGATCTGCGCGTGGGTCCCAGCCCGAGATTTGGGCTTCGATGACTTTTGACGGATGTTGGATTAATACGTGGCACGAGACGATCATCAATTAACAAGAGACGATCACCAATTAACAAAATACGATCGCCGTACACCGAAAGGCGATCGCCGTGGGTGCCGACTTCTGGGTGTTTGCCAAGAGTATATCTCTTATGGCAGACTCTCCGATCGTTATGCCGATCGCCTTCGAGGCGTATTTAAACGCCGCACAACAATTGCCCCCCAGCTCGGCTCGATGTTGAAAACACGGGGTGAGGTGGCACTGTTTGGCGATCGCCAATGTTTAGACGACTGGGCGATGTGATTTCAAATTTGGACAATCTCCTTTTGCGCTGGGAGCGGCGGGAAATGAAGGCGGGCTCTCGAAACATTGCAAGGACACGCGTCGCGTTTCTATTGAGGGAGCCCGACGGTTCGTCAGACTTTGTCGTTTGGCGTGCCCTCGAAAAGACGCGTACGCGGGATTCGAGGGCCGCATTTATTGTGTCCCCCTACTGTCGGTTGTATCCCAGCCCTCGGACTTTCACCTATTTGCACAGAGACCCCCGCCTCCATCTATAAAAGGGGCTAGGGCTACTCCATTTTTACTCTTCACGCGTCCTTGCCTTCCTGCTGAAACTCTGCAGAAATTTCCGAAGCTTGCTGTGCCGACCGTCTTCCTTTCTTTAGGTAAGAAATCCAATTTTCTTTCTCCCTTACTTTTTAAGAATATGTCGGGAGTATCTAAGATCTTCGAGGCCGGAAGCACTTCTGCCGACGCGGCTTCGCCGGACCGGGAGGGAATTCCCATGGGAATCCCCATGGAAACGGCCGTAGAGGCTATTCGTGCGGGGATTGCACCCGCAGCGCTTGAGGAGCTTTTCAACGAGGCCGTAGTGGCGGGATCTGCGGCGGCGGAGGAGCGAGATGCATCGCCGGTGGAAGAAGACGAACTGATGCGTTTGTCTTGGGAAAAGGATAGCGTCTTCGGCCCCGCCTATACGGCTTTCACTAAACTTATGGAGGGGATTGCCGGGCCCTGTCCGGAGTTTGATTTCGAAGCTTACTCCGCCGCTCATCCCTACGAACATGTGAAGCGGACGGTGTTTCGGGCCGCTGACCCGTCTCAATGGACTCTTGGTCAGCAGACGACGCACATAATCCATAGATATGAAAGAATGCATAGCACCAGAATCGAATAATACGGAAACAGGATGGTCAAGGATGTGAACGGTACCTGTAGCCACCGTCGCGTCAGGATCTCCTGCTCGTCTCATCTCTTATACTCGGGGCGGAACAGACCCCGCACTAGAAGCCCCTCTCTAGAAGGTTGTCCACGTCCTCGACCTCTACCAAAACTCTGCTGTGGATGAGGAACTGTCGGTGTCTGATTCACACTCGGCTCTCCCGCAGCTGGGGCTGATATCTGAGTAACTGGCGCCCGAACTGCTTCCGTACAAAACTTAGCTTGATGTCCCATACGACCGTACTCAAGACATTGAATCAGGGGCCTATCACACTCACTCATCATGTGGCCGGGACAACCACAGTTAAAGCACGTAGGACCGCGAACGGAACCAGTAGGAGTAGAATTAGAACCGTTTCCTCGCCCAAATGACAGGGACTGATTCCCGAAGACTCGCGAACCATACTGAGCCTTCGGATGCCCACCAGACTTGCCTCCCGAAAATTGGCCGGAGGTCTTCTATTTCTTCCCCTCGGCTGCTACCTATGTCGCAGAAAACGACATCTCATAAGCCATCGCCTTATTCTGATACTCTTTCAAAGTTGTGCATCCCAGACTAGACATGTAGTGACGCACCCTCGGTTTCATCCGCATATCGAAGTGGCAGATCTTATCAAGCTCATCTCGGACTTGGTTTCTCACATAATGAAGTTGTTGGTTGTAGTCCTTGATAGCTTGAGAGATAGGAACATCCTAGGGCTTAGCCTCAAAGAAGGCTCGGATCCTCCCCTCTTTAACTGGCCACGGACAAAACTCGTCTTCCATTAAGCCCGATCACGTGGTTTCACCACTTGCCACCACGTTCCCGCTTCTTTGGTGAGGAAGTATTGAGCGATGGGTACCTTCCTCTCCTCAGAGCAGTTAGCAGCCTCAAACACCTTTTCCATCTCAAACAACCAATTCTCCCAACTGGAAGGGTCGGAAGCACC
Source organism: Orobanche coerulescens (assembly GCA_033398695.1). Classification (NCBI taxonomy): domain Eukaryota; kingdom Viridiplantae; phylum Streptophyta; class Magnoliopsida; order Lamiales; family Orobanchaceae; genus Orobanche; species Orobanche coerulescens. The sequence goes on along the minus strand of CM065804.1, from coordinate 184,486,084 downwards.
ATCAAACTGCGGAAGACGTATACGAATCATGTCTTGAAGTAGCTTATCATTTCCGGATCCAGTAGGCGGAACCGGGTTGGCATTAGCTTGGCCGACCAGGATGGCCTGAGTTAGTAGCGTCATCTGGTTCGCTACTTGATGCAAAATGTTTGCCACTCCAACATTCTCATGTGCATTACCGGAGCTAGCAGACTGATCCTGCTGAACCCCGGAACTAGGCGGAACACTGTTCGAGAAGAAGGCATAGCCGAATCGGTTCCCGAGTTGTCGGACATGGCCGCCCCACCGGCTGCGCCGCGTCCGCGTCCTCTGCCAGCAGGAATTCTGAAGAAGTAGCGGGTGAGTACAATTCAAACGCAAAACGCAACAAGATATCAGGAAAGGAGACAGAACAGGACAACGTAACGAGTCAAGTTAGGAAAAACTTACGAGCACCGGCGTATTAAGATGATGGCATGGCCGCGATACTTTTCAAAAACGACACTCGACTAGACCCAAATAACCGACAGCCTAGGTATCCATAAACCTAAGCTCTGATACCATATTCTGTAACACCCCCAAGACGATAAGGGCATATTACAGCGCCGTGGACCCCACACCGTGGAATCCACCAGGCTAACGTACTAAAATAACATCCGACAAAGACATACAACCATCAACAAAATGACAATTCAAATAAAAGACTACAATCCGTCAAATAAAATCTGACATCAAATCCATTTCCCAAAACGGGAACACAACGTTAACAAAATCAAAAAGGAAGTACTCGACTACTTAAACCAATTTCATAATACAGAAATTCCAAAACAAGACATCAATAACAACCGACATAACCGAACACCAACAAATGACTACTGAACAGTATCATGCTTGCCCATCATTCTCATACGGCTCGAGTGCTCGCTTGTCTCCAAGACCTGTACCTGAAATACAAAAAGTATTTCCCCCATTTAAGGGGTTAGCGACAACTGCTAGTGCAAGTACAATCTATTTGAACTACATTCTAATCAGATGAATATATGCGCCAAAATCATTTTAGAAATCATTTATATTCCGGAATATTTACGGTGCACACGCACAAAACACAATTTCTCCAACAAAACAATTCAAAGTTAACCTTGGTACGAGACTCACGGCTACCGTATCCCGCAGAGCACCGTCGGACATCTTTGGGTGGTTAACCATAGTTCGTGATACGCACACACACGGAAATACGTATCCCTAGAGGCCCCGTCGGACTGTCCCTAGGTGAACATATACATATCCATCCACACAACCACGAATAGCCATAATTCAAATACTAGAACAGGTAAACAAATGTAAAGTACTTGCCTTTGAGACATCTCCGACGAAATGGGGACGAACAACGACTACAAATGATCTGGATGGAAAACGACGGTTCCTAAATGAAGGATCAATATAACTCAGTCCTAACAGATAACAATAATCGAATGGAAAACACCCATAACCCCGATTACAATTCATGACAATAAACGTTCTATTGATACGGGCGAGGGTTTACGCAAAATCTCCACGTATCAACAATTCACGGATTAAACACGAGGAAAACAGATTGGGAATCACCCAATAACAACAATCGGTAAGGAATTTCGTAACATACATGAACAATTCGGAATCAATCACGAAAAAACCCCGAAAACCCCCCAAATTAGACAAGCTAGGGTTCCTGAAGAAAATACCTCGGATTCGGACGATGGAGGATGATTACGCTGATGGTAATAAGCTAACACGACTCTACAGTGATGGAATTTGAAGAAAACTCCGAGCAATACCGGTGGAAATCGCCTCTGAAGTCGCACGTCGAAGAAAATGAAGAGAATGGATGAAAACTGCTGTTTCTGAACTGCCCGCTGTTCTTAAAGTAGCGGGCTGTTACGGCCGTAACAAAGGCTACATTACGGCCATAACAAGGCTAACATTACGGCCGTAACTAATGGGGTGTTACGGCCGTAACACCCTGCTGGACAGCAGTCTGGCAGCTGCTGTCCGAACCATTCCGGACGACTCCGAAACCCGGACCTGCTATCGAACCGAAAGTAAAGCTACGAAGGATATTCGATGACGAGTCTAACCATTACATGAAAACATCATTCCGACTACCCGGGAATCCGAAATACGACAACGAATATAGAATTCCCTAAACTTATAGGAAATTACAAAAATAGCCCAAGTGCCCGAAAATCACGATACGACATCGGATTAACAAACCGAAAGTCTCAACACGACCAACTCAATCATACGAACTCATGAAAACCAAGAAACAACGAAAACGAACGAGTTTTATGAGAATCGAACGTACGTACGGTAAAACATGATATAAAATGGAATCACGTAAAAAAATAACCAAAACTCGTCCAAATGGAAAAATTCCAAGAATAAAGTAGATTCAAAATGTCGAAACAGTTACAAACGAGTCGATAAAAATAGACACACCAAAAATGGAAACTGCTAAGAATAGAAAGGTACGGATATTACAGTGATATTCTCCGAATATCTCGGGGGTGTTATAGAATTTGGTATTGGAGCTTATGTTTATGGATACCTAGGCTGTCGGTTTGTTGGGTCTAATTGTACTGTTCCGAGAACACAGTATCATCGCGCTGCCGTCATCTCGTACGACCAGTACTCGTAAGTTCCCTATTTTCATTACCCTCTTTATTTCCTCATTGTTATTCGATTATGGGACATGAGAAATCCATATCCAAGATGGGAATGCTTCGAGTTATGCTTATGATTTTACTTCCGTTTTCTCTTTAGAATGTCAACTGGTAGAGGACGTGGACGCGGCCGTGGTCATGGCACAGCCGGTGGAGTGGCCATGTCCCTCAGCTCGGTAGAAGGCTCAGCTATGCCTAGCTTGTCGGACTCGATTCAACCTAGCACCGGTAGTCATCAGGAGCCGTCGGCCAGTCTGGGAACTTCCACAGGGAGCCAATCAGACGTGGGCGTTGCCACCATACTGCAGCAAGTGACGAACCAAATGGCTCTTTTAACCCAGGCGGTCCAGCTTAACCAACCACCTCCTGTGGCCGATACTGGGGCAAAGAAGTGGTTACAAGATGTTATCCATATGCGCCCTCCCCAGTTTATTGGTGCAAATGATTTGATCGATTGGGAAGATTGGATTAATGAGATGAATAAAATTTTCATGGCCGTGAATTGTCCAGAGGCACGTAAGGTGCCAGTTGCTCAGTACTTTCTATCAAGGGATGCGGCTAGTTGGTGGCAAGCTGTTGCAACTCAGGATCGCGTGGTTTCATGGGACGAGTTTAAGGAATTGATGGAGGCCGATTTATGCCCGTGGCCTATTCAGGAGGCCAGGATTCGAGCCTTTTACGAGGCTAAACCCTAGGATGTCCCTATATCTCAGGCAAGCATCGAATACAGCCATCAACTCAACCATGTGAAGAGTCAAGTGAAGGAAGAGAGAGATAAAATCCGTCATTTTGATATGTGAATGAAGCCGAAAGTTCGACACTATATATCCGGTTTCGCTTGCACCACATTGAAGGAGTATCAAGACAAAGCATTAGCCTATGATATGTCCTTCACTAATACCGAAATGGCAAGTGAGAGTAAGAAGCAGAAGACCACTGGAAAGTTTTCTAGCAGTAGAGGTGGCAACCAATGGGGATCTCAGTCGGCAAGTTATCCAACCAGAGAGTCCTCCCGTGCATCGGGAGGTAAACGGAATTTCAGAGCTGGTACTAGTGTGTCCAACCGAACTGTGACGTGTTTTAATTGTGGCCAACAAGGTCACCTTAATCGTGATTGTAGTCTACCCCCTTTGAAGTGTTTTAATTGCGGCCAGGAAGGCTATAGAGCCATGTACTGTACGGAAGAAGAGAATCCACTTGGAACTCAGGCATCAACCCCTACGCCTGGAGAACCGAGTGTTAATCAGAAGTCATCTGTGTGTCAGCCAGCCCAGAGTTATGGTTGGGGTAGAGGCCATGGTTAGTCTGTTAGAGGGGGAGCCCCCAGTGCTGGTTCGGTGCAACCTCGTGTTTATGAGATGAGGAGAGCTGGAGATCCAGAGGCTACTGTGGCGACAGGTATCGTTTCTCTTTTGTCTCATCCAGTTAGAGTGCTTTTTGATTCCGGTGCTTCTCATTCGTTCATCACTTTGGATTGTGTGCGTTAATTGAATATTAAGTGTTTGTCTCCTTGTGAGTCCTTTGTGGTTAAGTTGCCCAGCGGTGATAGAATCGTGGGGAAGGAAGTTAGAGATTATCTGGTGTTAATCACTGAGAGAGTGTGGCTTTCGAATTTGATCGTCGTGGATATCATTGATGAAGATTTAATCCTCGGCGACGTCTGGCTCGATAGACACGGAGCAGTAATGAATTATCACATGAAGGTCATATCGATGTTGGCCAAAGATGGTACCGAGCATTCTTTTACGGGATACAAGAGGGGATGTCAGAAATTCTTAATTAGTGCCTTGAAGGCGACAAAACTTATTAGAGAATGCTGTGTTGGGTATTGGTGTTATGCCGCGAAATTCGAGGACGGGAAAGTCGAAATTCCCTCGATTCCTGTAGTAAGTGAATTTCCGGATGTTTTCCCAGATGATTTACCGGGACTACCACCGGACAGGAAGTTGAATTTACAATTGATTTGGAATCGAGTGCGACACCGATTTCTAAGGCACCGTACTGTATGGCACCTTCAGAAATGCAAGAGTTGAAAAGACAGCTGGGAGAATTGTTGGATAAAGGGTATATTAGACCTAGTGCTTTGCCTTGGGGTGCACCGGTCTTGTTCGTAAGGAAGAAAGATGGTTCACTACGTTTGTGTATCGATTATCAGGAGCTGAACAAAGTGACCATTAAGAATAAATACCCTTTACCGCGTATTGATGATTTGTTTGATCAATTGCAGGGAGCCGCGGTGTTCTCAAAAATTGATTTGAGGTCCGATTACTATCAACTTCGCATAAAGGAATTCGACTTTCCTAAAACCGCTTTCCGTACGAGGTATGGGCACTATGAGTTTGTGGTTATGCCTTTTGGGTTAACCAACGCACCGGCGATATTTATGCAATTGATGAATAAGATATTTATTGAGCATCTTGATAATTGTGTAGTCGTTTTTATCGACTATACTATGGTCTATTCTCGTGATGATGAGGAACACGCTCGGCATTTGCCATTAGTGTTGGAGATTTTGAGGACTCAGCACCTCTATGCAAAGTTTTCTAAGTGTGAATTTTGGCTGAAGGAAGTCATGTTTCTCGGGCATGTGATTTCAGCGAAAGGGGTCTGAGTAGATCTCCAGAAGATTTAGGCAATGTTAGATTGGGCACCGCCTAGGAGCGTGAAGGAAGTTCGTAGCTTTTTGGGTTTGGCTGGGTACTACCGAAGATTCGTCGAGGGGTTCTCTAAACTTGCTCGACCACTTACTCAATTACTCCAGAAGTATGAAAAGTTCAAATGGAATGAAGAGAGACAATGGAGTTTCGAAGAGCTGAAAAGGCGTCTGACTACCGCTCCGGTTTTAGCCCTGCCCCCAGGGAATCAGTGGGTATTTGGTTTATTGTGATGCATCAGGACAAGGACTTGGGTGTGTACTCTTGCAACATGATAAGACTATCGCCTATGTTTCACGACAACTTAAACCGTATGAGTTGAATTATCCTACCCATGATTTGGAGTTAGCTGCCGTAGTGTTCTCATTGAAAATCTGACGTCACTATTTGTACGGTTCTTCATGTCGAATTGATACTGACCACAAGAGCCTAAAGTACATTTTTAGCCTGAAGGAACTGAATATGAGACAGCATCGTTGGTTAGAGTTAATAAAGGATTATGACTTGGAGATCCTTCACCATCCAGGAAAGGCCAACGTTGAGCAGGAAATCGGTATCTCTTCAGATGCTTGAGGTCCTTACACCTCAAGTGAAGATCAGATCGGAATTGATTGAGCAAGGAGTCGAAGTATGGATCCAGCGAGTTCAGGGCCAAATATCTACTCTTGAGATGATTCCGTCCTTGATCGATGATGTCGGGGAGAAACAGGGGAATGACCCAATATTTGTCCAACTGAAGGTGGATGTGGAGAAAGGGAAAGCCCCTGGTTTTATGATCCACGAGGATGATATTTTGAGATTCCAAGGTGTTGTTACCCAAAATATTATTCGGAATGATTTGCTGGATATGGTTATAGGTGAGTAACAAACAAAATGTAAGAGCACGAGCGATGGAATGAAAATAACACAAGATTTGTCGGGGTTGTTAATCCCAGGTTTGAATGCTCTCGCGAGATATTATTAATAATAATACTACTTTGAAGTACAACTATTAATGTTTTAATGTGATTACAATGAGTGTAATAACCCTAGAGGCTTAGCTGCTTAAGAGCTGATGATTGCCGGAAGAACCAGAGTTAATGCTCTGTGAGTTCTTGTTACAAAGAGTAAATATAGTGAGCGTTCGTTTCTGCCAAACGTCTTTCTTATCTCTGGGATTACTCTTGAGGGGAACTGAACTCTTACTCCCAAATGCTGGAAGTCTCCTATTTATAGAAGAGGAGGTAGTTGGGATGTCTCAATCCCAAACGGGCGATCGCCTTTCCTGCATTAAATGCTCATTTAATGCTTCCGACACGTCATTAATGGCGACCAGGGCGATTGTCTCAGCATGTGGGTTGGTTTCCTTAAAGTCCGCGGCTGTTATAGATAGCCAACCGTGTGAGCCAATGAGAAAACAACACGTGCCCCGCAACTCAGACTTGTGAGGTCCCACCTAGTCCATTGCGTGACCAGGGCCTGCTCTTATGGCGTCATTTTGCGGGTCTTGTCGGTAGGTCTGAGCCTGTCCTTGTCACTAAAAAAACTTTTCCTGCTGCGCCGTTTGCAGGTCTGCAGGTGGGCCATCTTCCCGAGATTCAGTCTCCATAGACTTTGACGGAGGTCGACTTAGGACGATCACTAGGTACCTAAAGACGATCGCCCTGGACGTCGATCGCTTGGTACTTGATCTCGATCTGACATCTTTGTTTGGTAAGACTGCCTTGGTTTATTTGACACTTAACTTAGGCCGACCGGCCTTTGTGGCCATTGGCGGACTGTTGATGTTTCTTGGCAGTCGATCGCGGTTGAGGTGATCGCCTCTTCCGTGGCGTATTAATCGCCGCACAATAATTACCCCCCAGCTCGCTCTGATGTTAAAGACGTGGGGTGAGGTGGTTCCACTGGCGATCGCTTGAATGGACTACGAGCGACTCATCACTTTATGGAACAGGCGATCGTCTTCTCGAGCGGATTTCGATTTTGAATTCGGACGACCTACTCGGCCGCTGAAAAGAGCGGGAGGAGAAAGTTGACATGAGACGTCATTGGGGCATGTGGTACGCTCCTGTTGGGGGAGTCTCACGGTTTCTCAGAGTTATCTTCTGGCGTGCACTCGAAATGACGCACACGCGGGACTCGAGGGCGGCAATAAAGGTAGTCTTTTCCGACCTTTGCGCTTCCACCCTTGAGACTTTGCTTATTTGCCCAGAAGCCCCTGCCTTCGCCTATTAAAAGGGGCTAGGGTTTCTGGGTTAGCACTTTATTCGCACTTTAGTCTGAGAAGAAGATATCGCCGGACTCCTTTGAAGCTCTGTGTTGCCGAGCGTCGTTCGACTCAGACTTTTTAGGTAAGGATAAACCCTCTCTTTTTCCTTTCTTTTTGAAGATGTCTAGAGGAAAACCGACGGTGTTTGAGATGGGTAGCACTTCCGCCGCCGGGACTTCGACCGTCCGGGATGAAATCTCTGTGGAGTTCTATGTGGAGACGGCCGGCGAGGCTATTCGCGCCGGGATTGAACCCGCGGAGGTCAAAGAACTTTTTAACGAAGCTGATGCGGCCAGGGCGGCGGAGGCCGAGCGAAAGTGTTCGCTGGCCAAAGAGGAGATGGAAGTGAAGGCGTACTGGGAGCAAAACAGTGCGTTCGGCAAGGCCTTTTCAGACTTTGCCGAACTTATAGAGAGTTTGTCCGGCCTGATTCCCAAGTTTGACTTCCGCGAATACTCGATCGCCCATCCCCATGAACCCGAAAGGCAGACGCTATTCCGGGCCGCGTGCCATTCCCCTTGGTCCCTTGGCCAGATTAGAAGCTCGGCGACCAGGAAGGATCTGGAACGCTGGAGGGCGAAGTTCTATGTCCCCTCTGATGTTTGTCTCTATGTGCCCGCCGAGAACGAGCGTGCCGATCAACCCCCTGAGGGCATGGTCGCCGTCAATGAGGCGATAATGGAGGCCGGGCTGCGGTTTCCACTACCGTTCGCCGTTTCCTACCTGCTGACCGCCTAGAATGTGGTGCCACTTCAACTGACGTCGAACGCCTGGCTACAGATCGTCTGCACCCTTACTTTGTTCTGCGGTCACCGGCTATACCGTCTTCCTTCGCCACTGGAGATGAACCATCTCTTCAAACTGACGGCTCAAAAGGGATCCATTGGCGGCTAGGCCGGGTGGTTCTTGGAGTCCCAAACAAAGTCCAGGGTGATCTGTCGAAGTGGTTCTGGGTCGGTGGTGCGTGGAAGTCGACCGCGAGCGACAATCCTTCTGATGACTTGGATATCCCCACCGGCTTCCGGAAGAGGAATCCGAGTAAGGGTTTTGACTTCCCCTTCGCTCGGATATATTCTCAACTGATCTAATTTGGCCTTCTTTTTGCAGGTGCCCTTATTCCGGCGGCAGGAGAGCTAGCTTTTGATTTCGCGATCGTCTGTAGCGGATACATAGTCTTCCCGACATCTATAATGACGCTCTCCAGATCAACAATGAAGCCTGTTGGTTGGCCGCTCGGCTGTTTCGCTTTCCTCGCCACCTAGGGGTTCCAGGTACGAACTTTCATGATCTTTCTTTGCTTGACGATCGTCTTTACTGAGGAAGGTGACTAACCTTTGTCAATTGCTTTCTTTGCAAAAATCCGCTTCCCTCGCTACCAGGAGCCCCCGACCTAGATCGCTATGTCGAATCTCGGGATTATGAGTCGCCTTCGTCAAGTGAAGAAAATGATCCGAGCTCCTACTGCGATGCTCCGACCCATCCCGGAGGTGAGGCGTCTCCTGGAGCCGGTCCCTGAGGAACAAGACCCTCGGGAGGAGAGACAACTTCAGCTCAATTGCAAAGACATGGAGGACGGAGGATCCCTCGGCCTCTGATACTGTTGACGACTCGCCGATCCCCGCACCTCCACTTTCTGCGATTCCTCTGGTGGAGGGGTCCACGCCCTCCTCGGCTTTCCTGGACGCCATGGCAACCACCAATGATGAGACCCCGCGCGGGAGGCCGTTCTTCGGCCGCGGCCCAGAGAAGGTTGCAAGGTAAGCTTGGTCTGGGTTATGTCACTTATGTAGAAAATATACCAACTCTTTTGTTCTTGGCACAGGCTCCGTCGCAGCGACCCGAACTGCTCGCCGCTGGTGTTGGATTTTCTTGCTAGCAGAGCTCCTCGCGAGGCTTGCGACGTCCCCCACTATGTCGCTCGGGCTGCCACCGCCCTGCCGAAGACCTAGACAACCGACTTAGACGCGATCGCATGCCGGCGATCTTCTGATGCGATGCAAGCGACCTTCGCCTTAACCTTTCAGACGGCGACGATGTCTGCCCAAGTTGTGAAAGACTATGAGGGGCGGCCCTCCACCACTCATCTCCAGGCGGACCTCGAAGCTGCTCGAAAACAGAATGCCGAGTTTGCCGACAGGCTCGTTGTGCTGGAGAAGAGCTCCGTGGAGGCGGCCAACAAGGCGAGTCATGATCTCGAATGGGCCCAGGCGGTGAAAGACCAGATGCGAGATCAGATGACGGATGCCCGCAGGTTGCACGCGGCCGTACAGAAGGAGGTCGCAGAGTTGAAGACGGTCGTCGATCGGTTGACCGGCGAGCTGACATCGTCGAATGAAGAGATGGCTACCAAGGTTGCCGAGCTCCATGGCACAAACCACACGCTCGCGAGGCTGAGGGAGAAACTGGAGGCGACCGAGGCTGATCCCTACCTCAACGTGGAATATGTCTGCGAATTTGCCTATTATATGGCTTATGCTGATGCAATCCGTGCTGCTAAGAAGGGAGGGCTCGAGTTCGGTCCTTTGGTTGATAACTTCAAAGCATACGTGCTTGAGCACCCTCTGCAGCCAGCCTTCATCGTGCCGATCCTCAACCTCTCCTCGGATCATGGGGTAGATTTTAGTTGATATCCGTTGCCGGACAACCTTGTTCACTCGGATGCCCCAGAGGATGGGAGTGCAGTACCTGTTGCTGGCGAGGGAGCAATTGCCGGTCTCTGAGCTTTTCTTGTTTTTTACTTGTAATTTTCTAGGCTTTTGTTGTATTTTGCCCTCGGGCGATCGTGCTTGTACATCAGATCCAAATGAAATGAAATGAAAAAATGTTTATCTGATTTCTTGTGTTTGTATTTTCGTCTTTCCAAATCACTCGCATTGACCTGGCATCGATCGTCGTATGTATATCTGAACAAAGCCGATCGTCGTATGTATAGCTCCGCTCTCCCCCTTGTTTTTGTTTACTTAGTGAAAGTAAGGGAACGAAAATAAATCGTTTAGCAAGCGATATTTGGTCTAGTTCTTGCGACCTTCAATTTTCCAGATTCCTCGAGGAAGGCCGACCATCTCGGCCTAGAGGAACCTTGCACGGTCGTGGAGTTCGATGGAACCGACCTATGTGACCATGTCTTGTGTACGAGTGACATTCCGTCTGATGGTCTACGTCTCGCGACTCACTTAGTTGTGACGGTCCTCCATAGGCTACGTTTTGCCTCGCACTGTAGCAGTGAGGCAGGCGATCTGAGCCTGGAGGTGTCTTTGCACGGGGCGCCGTCGGATTAATCGACTTCGCGACCATGGCTTGTTAGCACTTTTCCGCCTTCGAGGGCCTACGTTGTGACGGGGGGAGGGACGCGTCGCATTGTCCGGGTTCACCATGTTAGATGATGGACCTTTGTGGGCGGGCAAACGTGTCCACAGATCTGTTTTGGAGGGTCCTTTGGCTATGCCCACCTCGTATTTAAACGTAAGGGCAAGCGATCTCCGCCCAAAGGAACCTTGCATGGACAGGCTGTCGGTTCCATCGGCCTCCACAACCATGGCTGCACTTTTCTACCTGGGATCATCATGTTAGATGGCGATCCTTGACGGTATACGTTGTGCTGGGGGAGGCGATCGCTTGCCTAGGTCTATCATGTTAGATGACGAACTTTAGAGGGCGAGCGAGTCATCCTTTTTTTTTTGAGGCATTGCTCAGGCAGTAGCCTTTGGTTTGTTTTGTTGAAGCAAATCACTTGGGAAGAATTGGGAAATCTCATTAAGCACTTTGCACATTAAGTAAATGAATACAGGATGTTTCTACTGAGCGTTCCAGGGATATTGGTCCGGAGTGCCGTCTAGGTGTTGGAGCTCGTAGGCTCATTTGGTTAGCCATTTGGATATCCTAAACGGGTCCTCCCAGTTTGGACCAAATACTCCGGTGTGGGTCTGGATCTTCTTGAGGACTAGGTTGCCCACTTGGAATCACCTTTCTTTGACCTTTGAATTGAAGAACTTTTTGGATTTCCTTTTGTGGATCGTGTTCTTCATTTCCGAGGTCAGTCGTCGCTCTTCGAGCATATCCAAGTCGATTCGCCGAGCTACATCATTGTATGTCGTCAGTTGTTGTGCAGTTCGGTGGCTGAGGACGGCGATCTCCGATGGGATCACTGCTTCTATTCCGAAAGCGAGGCGAATGGGGTTTCGCCGGTTGAATTTCTTGTCGTCGTTCGGTAGGACCACAAAACATCCGGGAGCTCGCTCGCCCAGCGCATTTGCTTGGATTCGAGTCTGGCTTTGATCGTGTGCTTGAGGATCTTGTTTATAGCCTCTACCTGCCCGTTTGTTTGAGGGTGGTAAGGGGCCGAGAACAACTTTTTTATTCCCCATTTCTCGTAGAATTGCATAACTTCCAAACCGTCGAACTGCTTTCCGTTGTCGGAGATGATAGCCTGAGGTAGACCGAAACGGCAGATGATGTTTTTCTAAATGAACTTAATTACTTGCTCTTGGACGATCTTGTTGAGTGGTTCGGCCTCTACCCATTTCGTGAAATAATCGACCCCCACGATGGCGAATTTACATTCCCCTGGTGCTATCGGCAAAGGACCGATGAGGTCGATGCCCCATTGGGCGAACGGCCACGAACTATACATAGAGGTGAGCTGCTTGGGGAGAGCTTGATGTTCGGACCCATTATTTGACACCTATGACAAGATCGGGCGTAGGCGATCGCGTCCTTTCGCAGGGTAAGCCAGAAAAAACCTTGCCTCGTGGTCTTATGGATGAGGGCTCTCCCTCCCGCGTGATTTCCACAGATCCCATCATGGATTTTGGCTAAAAAAAATCGACCTTCCTCCGACGTGATGCATTTGAGGAGAGGAAGGCTGAAAGCTCGCTTGTAAAGCCGGTCATCTGTGTATCTGGTCGCTCGGAGCTGAAGCTGGCGAGCCTTGACCCGATCTGTGGGTACCGTTCCGTCCTTCAAGTATTCAATAAATGGAGTCATCCAGTTCTCTTCGGTGACGGCAACTGCAGCGACCAAGCTTTTGTCGATCGCCGATCTTGCTAATTTAGTGATTTGGATGTTAGAGAAATCCGCTGCTCCATTCGACGATGCGGGTTTGGATAGGGCACGGCCTGGGAGTTGTGCTCTCTCGGGATTTTCTCGATCAGCACTTCTTCGAAATTTGTGCACATTTCGGCGACCAACTCTTGATATTTGATCATCTGTTCACAGCACACCTCATATTCTCCCTTGACTTGGTTCACGACCAAGAGGGAGTCCATGAAGATGTGGAGGCGACGAATGCCCATGGCGAGCACTAGATCGAATTCCCGATGAAGGTTTGATGATCTTCTTTCAAGAACTCACAACAAAATTATACAAGGAATTATTATATCTCAGAAAAGTATTTTTCACTCCAAGAACATACAAGGAAGATGATGAAAATCTCTCTCTTTCCACTCTTTTTGGTGTTTTTCCTCCCTAATCTTGTGTTTTTCCACAAAATATCTTTTCCACAACCTAGGGTCTCCACACTTTGTTTTATAGCCAAAAAATTAAGACAAAGGCTTAAAGGTGTGCAAAAATGTCAAGAAAAGTGACATGAACCGAAAAGTGACACGGCCCGTGTCCTGGGACACGGCCGTGTCGCACTGCGCTGGATAAGAAAAAGGGTATCTGTCTTGAGACTCGGCCGTGTCCCATGACACGGCCGTGTTGTACTGCGCCAGGAAGTGTAAATGGCCGATCGTGACTCGGCCGTGTCCCAAAAGGCACGGTCGAGTTCTTCTCATCTGGAAAATGCAGTTTTGACTGGAATGAGACCCGTCCGTGTCCCATGGCACGGCCGAGTTGCCTGTTGCAGCCGTGTGCCTGGTGCAGCCTAGTTGAGTCGCCTGGTGCAGCCAAGTCCGGTTTTTGGTCTTCTTCAGCTTGATCCTTCGTTCTTGTATCAATACACCTCGGATTTTAACATATGATATACCGTTTCGAAGCTAATTTCACGAGGAATTTATATCAAAGGAGAACACATCTCAATTGGGAATGGAGATTCTGGAATTTAGAAGATTTGACCGATACTGCTTCAATCTTTTATCGTTTTAGGCCCCGTTCTAGCTCTTGATCGTCATAAACCCCAATATTAGCTATGAAAACGCATATTTCACCACAATCTTCGTCCGGATACTTACAAAACAAAAACACAACATACCACGCGTAAAAAGATCAAAAACACTCGAAAACAAATGAAAGTGCGACTCGATAGAACAGAATGAGACGATCAAAAATCGACTCATCAATTACCCGAGTAACGTGCGCTAAGGCGGGCAAGGCAGAGGACAGTAGGTTATGTACTGGGCACCAACTATCACGTAGCGCACGCTAATTCTCGGCTAGCGTATGCTAAGGGAAGGCGTTTGCGGACCCTACGATATGCGTAGCGCACGCTAACGACGTTGGCAAAGGCCACTGGACTATCCGGTGAACCCGTTAGCGCGCGCTATTCGTAGATGCTAGCACACGCTAACCCCTATTTAGTATAAATAGGACAGTCCAGCCCCAAATCCATCACTTTTCCATTTCTTAACCTTCCTTGGGTGATTTCGAGCGATTCTGGGCGATTTGTGAAGAGTTCTTCGAGCTGCAATCATCTAGCAACATCTTTGAGCTTCTAGTTTGAATTAATCAACGTTTAATCCTCTCCACCGCTCCAAATCAAGGTAAACTTCTCACAACCCTAGATTTTCGGGATTTGGGTGTTTTCCACCCGATATCTTCGATCCAGCTTGTTGTTATGATGGAATATGTCGATTCTAAATTATCTACCTTGGATACATGTCTTCCTACGGATTTATTGGTATATTTCCGGAGTTCTTGAGTATTTGGGATGGTTGACTTGCGATTCGCCATCTAAGAGATTTATTCCCGGAACACATGTATCGTGGGTAGTAAATTCGGGTGAATTCCAACTTTTTTTCATACCGATGGGTTATTGATAGTTTACTACGAACTTATCTAGGTTCGGAGTTGTCGATTCCTTCAATCTTGGTACCTTGTCGTTCGTACCCTTTTCTCTCGATTCCAGGCAAGTGATTCTTGTGAAAGTTATGTTCTTAAATGTGAAAAGTAATGCATGTGAGTGTGAGAGTTATATTCGTTCACTCCGATAGGGCCTGATGGGGTCGAGGAGGGTTCCGCTTATGACGGTTCCGCAAAAATTTGGGTTAGCCACTCCGAGATGACCCGACGGGGTCGAGGAGGGATTCGCGCATTGTCGAGTCCATGGTTAATCAAGAGATATTGTCATTGTTGAGACATGTTTGGATAATTGCATTTTCCGGAAAATCATTATCATGGCTTTGAATTAGTGCATATGCTTTTATGTATAAGACTTGACGTTTCACTTGTAATACTTGCCCTAACCCCTCTCGTGTGGGGAAAATTCCTTTTGTATTTTTCAGGTTCTAAGGATCCTTACGAGCGAGCACCGGGACGGTAATATGAAGATGGCGAGGCGTGATACTATGGCTAGTTGTATCCCCTTTATTCTGAACATTATTCTCTTCGGTCCGTTTCATCTTTGTAATAATAAATGGTACTCGAGTACCTTAGGTGTAACACCCCTGATATATTCAGGAATATTACAGCGCCTTAAATCCTTTACATAAGGATTTACAAGGCTGAAGAAATGAAAAGACAATACCAGATACCAACGTATTGAAGTAACTGAAATAAAATACAACAGTTCTGACCAATACTGAAAATACAAATGTCCAAATGAAAAGTATTAATACATCACCAAATCCAAATCATCACAAACGACGATGTACTCGAGTACTTATTAAAAATAACACACCAACAGACAATCAAACACGGCCGGAACATCACTCTGCACCCTCGTCGTCATGCAGCTCTAGTGGTTGTTTTCCTGCTCTCCTGGATCCTGAACATACACAAATGTTCACCCCCGAAGGGGTTAGCACAATGATGCCAGTACAAGTACGATAATCATATAACAATGATTTAATCAACACTAATCATGACAAATTTCTCCAACGAGAAAATAATAACAACACATATCACATCATAACAGTCTCAACATACTCATGGTATTCCAACAATCCAGCGCACACAGCTATAGATTCCCATGATGATCCCGTCAGACCAAAACATGGTGGAACTACCTGTCCAACGATCCAGCGCACACAACTATAGATTTCCCATGATGATTCCCATCGGATCAACGCATGGTGGATAATTAATCACAACACATGTACACAGTACAATCATAACATAACGGACGTAATGCGAACAATTCTAATTATAGTACTTGCCTCGATTCGATGACAAGGATAAAACTTTCACGAAAAACAAAACACTCGAAGGTCGCCCCTTCGATCAATCATGTAGCAAGCCCGAACCTTAAACAAAAGAAATAATATAGAGTTCATCTCACGTTATACGAACATCTAACAATCCAAATTTCGGTCGGAAGTTTATAAAACGTATACTGCCTGAACTGCTTAACGTACGTTATGTACCCTAGGTAGCGTACGTTAAGCCTACTCGTTAGCACACGTAAGCTACGAAGTCTAGCGTATGCTAACCATGTATAGACAGTCCTCTCTGATCAGCCCACTGACTCGCCTGATGCCATAACGTACGTAAACTGCAGAGCATAGCGTACGTTAAACAAGCATCCGACAGTCTCTCACTGGTCAGTCGACTGTTCTGATGGATGATGAAGCGCACGAAATCTTTAGTGATTAACGTATGTTATCCTTCTACATAACATGTTCATCAAAACTATGAATAATCTTACGGATTCAAACATCTTCGAATTCAAGGAAATGTATGTCATCGCGACACTTATATCCAATCTCGATTATCATTCTCATGTGAAGTTCAGGTGATCTAAGGTTGATGCACTAGATTCTAATATCATCCTTACTTTCAGACTTCATCTAAAAGAACTAACAAATCCAACTTATAAGAAAGGATACAACCTTCGATGATTCTTTCTTAAGTCCGTTTATCAAAAGTGATATCAATCTCCAAGTCTAAGATCAATATGGAAACGCTATTCAATACGGTTAATCAATCTCAGAACCTTACTCTCATCATTTGACGTAATAGGATTCTACAATGATGTTTATAACAATGATATCTTAAGCATAATCATCCCAACTTCTAAATGTGATGTTTGGTCGAATAATTCATCAATGGAACTTAATATCTTGATAGCATGATCATCATATCCTTAAGAACACGAAACCAAGGTTGGAGATAGTATAACATACCTTAAGATGAAGAAAACACCGAGACAATAGGTAGAATCCAACTCTGGTTGCTTGTGTGTCAATCCAAAATGATTCTCCACTTCAATGAGTAATCTCCAATCTTCAATGATCAAGAAAAGGTGTTCTAAAGGTGTTCAAGGGGCTGGGATATCTCTGGGCACGAAGTATGCTGAAGGGTAGGTGAAATGAACGAGCTGAAATGAAATGGTGTGATGTCTTATTTATAATTTTCTATCCTTAACGTATGTTAGCCTCTTAGCGTACGCTACCCAGCATAATTTAGCGTACACTATCGTCCTGATAGTTAACTGTCCTGATTCTGACCTTGATTACGTATGTTACACCATCAGGTTACGTATGTAAGTAACACATATTAGCGTACGCTAGACACAATCCTTAGCGTACGTTAACAATCGTTGACCTCAAAAGTGTCCAGTTTCATCCAAGGGAATCTTATCCGGACCCACGTCCGGCTGGCGCATGTGACAGCCGCCCAGCTCAATTATTAGATGGTTAACGCACGCTACGCTACATTCGTAGCGTACGCTAACTTCGACAGATATCATACGTTAAGCTTCCATGTTAACATACGTTATCACGTATTTTGCATGGGAAATTTACATTTTGCCATACTCATGTACAAGGATACAAATACAAGAATTATCATACTTCAATTATCGATATCATATTCCTGAATAATACAGAGTTCAAATATAGATGAAATACTCAATAATAATCCGGATATTACATACTCTCCTACTAAAAAGGAGTTTCGTCCCGAAACTCAAGACGAAAATAACTATGGATATCTGTACTTCATGCTATCTTCCGTTTCCTAAGTGGCTTCTTCCACTCCGTCGCATGACCACTGAACCTTGACCAAAACGATTGGTTTGTTCCTCAAATGCTTAACTCGACTCTCGAGTATCCTGATTGGTCTCTCTTCAAACGTGTTATCCTGAGCAACTTCGATCTCGCTAAAATCAATGACATGACTAGGATCTGGTATATATCTCCGTATCTGGGATACGTGGAACACGTTATGAACATGGCTCAATGACGGCGGTAATGCCAACCTGTATGTTAACTCTCCAACTCTCTCAAGAATCTCGAACGGTCCGATATATCTCGGACTCAATTTCCCCTTTCTTCCGAAACGAAAGATTCCTCGAGTAGGAGAAACCTTTAAAAGTACGTGATCTCTAGTACTGAACTCCAATAGGCAACGGCGTACGTCTGCGTAAGATTTATGTCGACTCTGGACGGTCAATAGCCTTTCGCGAATCAGGGCTATCTTCTCGCGTGTCTGCACGATCAATTCCGGTTCCGTCCCGATCAAGTCAGATGAATCATCCCAACATAGAGGTGATCTGCATCTCCTCCAATATAATGCCTCAAACGGTGCCATCTTAATGGAAGCATGCCAACTATTGTTGTAGGTGAATTCAATCAACGACAGATGAACTTCCCAATCAGCTGACCAATCTAAGGCACAAGCCCTTAGCATGTCTTCCACCGTTTGAATAGTCATCTCGGATTGTCCGTATGTCTGCGGGTGCTAAGCTGTGCTGAAGTTCAATTTGGTTCCCAAGGCCTTATGAACTGCTTTCCAAAAATGAGATACAAAATGTCCGTCTCGGTCAGAAATAATGGTCTTCGGCGTACCATGCAATCGGACTATCTCGGAAATAAATATTCGTGCCAACCTCTTGGGTCCCCACGTGTTCTTAATGCTTAGAAAATGATCCAATTTGGTTAGACGACCAATTATCACCCAAATCAAGTTCATTCCTGTCTTGATTCTCGGCATATTAGTGATAAAGTCCATCGATATGTCCTCCCACTTCCATTCAGGAATCGGGAGCGGCTTCAGCATTCCAGAAGGTCGTTGATGCTCGATCTTAACCTGCTGACAAGTCAAACATTTCAAAACATAATCCGCTGCATCTTTCTTCATGTTGCCCCACCAAAAGTTCTACTTCAAGTTCTTATACATCTTACTGGTGCCCGGGTGGATAGAATAGGGCGTGCTGTGAGCTTCCTTCATAATCGTCTATTTCAGAACATCGACATCGGGAACGCAAAGTCGGTTCTGAAATCTCAAAACTCCATCATCATGAATTACAAATCCTGGGGCCTTTCCTTTAATCACTTCATCACGTAACCGAATCATCAGAGGATCATCTACTTGCTTAGATTTGATTTCTTCGATTAACGATGCAGTTATTTCCATCACACTCAGTTGTCCTTGGACTCTTTGCAACCATACTTCAATTCCTTCTCGAATAATCTCTCGTTAAATGCTGAGCTGGGAGGTCAGAGTCTCCAGCATCTGGATAGAAACAGGCTTGCGGCTAAGTGCATCGGCCACTACATTTGCTTTGCCTGGATGATAAAGAATCTCCAAGTCATAGTCTTTAATAAGTTCCAGCCATCTTCTTTGCCGCATGTTCAACTCTTTCTAACTGAAGATGTATTTGAGACTCTTGTGATCCGTAAAGATCTGACAGTGAGTCCCGTACAGGTAATGTCTCCAGATTTTCAAAGCAAAAACTACTGCTTCCAGCTCCAAATCATGCATTGGGTAATTCACTTCATAAGGTTTCAGCTGTCGTGATGCATAGGCGATCACCTTCTCATTCTGCATCAATACACATCCGAGTCCTTGGTTCGAAGCATCACTGTAAACTATGAATCCTCCAGTTCCCCGTGGGAGTGCTAAAATCAGTGTCATCGTCAATCTCTTCTTCAATTCATCAAAGCTATTCTGGAACATCTCATTCCACTCAAACTTTTGAGTTTTCTGTAGTAGTCGAGTAAGTGGGCGGGTAATTTTGGAAACCCTTCCATGAACCGATGATAATATCCAGCAAGTCCTAAGAAACTCTGGACTTCTTTCACGTTCTTAGGAGGCTTCCAATCCATAACTGCTTCGATTTTCTAGGGATCTACTCGGACTCCTTCTGCTGATACCACATGACCGAGGAATATTACTTCATTTAGCCAGAATTCACACTTAGAAAGCTTGGCGTACAATTGCTCGTTCCTCATAAGGTCTAGAACAATCCGCAAATGCTGTGCATGCTTTTCCGGGCTCTTAGAATACACCAGAATGTCATTAATGAACACAACCATAAACTTGTCCAAATACTCGATGAACACTCGGTTCATCAATTGCATGAATACGGCAGGTGCATTAGTGAGACCAAACGGCATCACTACAAACTCATAGTGTCCGTAGCGAGTTCTGAACGCTATTTTTGGAACATCGGATTCCTTAATTCTCAGCTGATGATAACCTGATCTCAGATCGATCTTAGAAAACACCGTTGCTCCTTGTAGCTGCTCAAATAAATCATCGATCCGTGGTAACGGATATTTGTTCTTGATCGTCATTCTATTCAGCTCCCGATAGTCAATGCACAATCGAAGAGATCCATCATTCTTCCGAACAAAAAGAACTGGTGCACCCCAGGGCGAAATGCTTGGCTGGATATAGCCTTTGTCCAGTAACTCTTCCAGTTGCTTCTTCAATTCATACATCTCCGTAGGTGCCATACGATACGACACTTTAGAAATTGGTGTAGCTCCGGGTTCCAGCTCGATGGTGAATTCTACATCCTGTCGTGGAGGTAGTCCAGGTAACTCGTCAGGAAATACATCTGGAAATTCGTTCACAATAGGAATGGATGAAAGTTCCACTATCCCATCTTCTTTCTTCATTGCATAGCACCAGTATCCGGTATAGCCCTGTTTCAACAATTTGACAGCTTTCATCGCCTTGATCATCTTTCCTGAGCTTCCTGGTTTCCATCTTTCAAATAGTATTTCGGAACCATCGTCAGCGATCAGCGAGATATTCCTATTTCGGTAGTTTACAATAGCTCCATATCGATTAAGCCAATCATCTCCGAGTATCAGGTCGTCTCCTTGCATTTCTATCACAATCAGATTTGAGAGCCACTCTCTGCCTCCAAATGATACAGGGAAATATCTAGTTTCTAAGTTTCCAACAATCCTCTATCCGCTCAGTAAACCACAACATAAGGTTCACAATTATGAAAACCAAAAATATTCAAACGATTTACATAAGACAAGGATATAAATGAATGCGTAGCTCCTGTATCGAATAAAACGCTAACTGGCTGGGAAAGGATCTGAACAGTACCTGATGCGACAGCAGCATCCTGATCGCCTGTTCTCCTCATCTCGTACAGACGTGGGGGAGCGGATTCGACACTTGAGGCTCCCTTGTAGTCGAATTGTCCTCTGCCTCGACCTCGACCGAAATTTTGGGGCAGCTACACACTCTGCTGCGTCTGCTGATTACTTGCTTCCCTCTGAGCTGGCTGTGATGTACGGTTCCATTAAACTTTGTGGCATCCTAGAAAAACGTCACACAGTGCCCTTCCTGTCCGCAATCAGAACATGTAACTGGAGTACGAAAACAATCACGCCAAAGGTGGCTTGGGCGACCACAGTTAAAGCACTTTCTAGATGTGTCCGTCGTGGCTGATACTGCTCCGAATTTCTTTCCGCTCTTGGATGGGTGCGGAGGTTTCTTAAACGAATGAAAGGATGACTGGGCCTTGCGGGGCCCGCTGCTCTTGTGCTCTGTGAAACTACCAGAGACTTTCTGCTTCTTGGATTCTGTAAACTTCTCCATTGCTGCTTCCTTGATTTCATACGCCAATGCTTTATCCTGATATTTACGGAGAGTGGTACATTCAAAACCGGACATGTACCTCTGGATTTCTGGTTTCATTCTCATATAAAAATGGATCATCATTTCCGCATCTGTTCTGACCAGGTGTGTAATAAACGCCATCTATTGATTAAATGTTTTAATTGTCTGGGATACTGGTTCGTCTGACGGCTGTACGGAGAAAAACTCCTGAACCTTGGCTTCCTTCACAGGACGAGGGCAATACTGAGCTTCCATCATCAATTTAAATTCGGTCCAATCAGCATCATGGTCTACAGGCCGGATGGCTTCCCACCATTCGGACGCTTCTCCTATCAGAAAGTACTGAGCAATAGAGGCTCTCCGGTCGTCAGGGCAATTAATCCCGGCAAAAATTTTCTCTAGTTACTTCAACCAATGATCCTAGGTGGGAGTCTCAGAAATACCATTGAACTTAGGTGGTTGCATCTTTGCCACCTCTTGCAGCCATCGGTCGACTCGATTTCCCATGTCTGGGATACCTTGCTGTCGATCTCCCTGCTGTAATCCCACCGCCACCTGCATTCGGTCCACGACCTGGGCGAACTGAGTCACCTGGTTCACCACCTGACGAAGGATTTCGGGCACAGCAGGCTCCGGTTCATTATTAATAGATCTCTGTAGCTGGAATGATTAGAAGGCGAAGCTTCTCTTTCGGCATTCCTTCGTCCGCGTCCGCGACCGCAACCACGTCCACGTCCACGTCTCAACATACTGTAAGCATAAATACTCAATATACATGAAACAGTATCGTTCAAATGTTCAAGTATAAAGAGATACAACATGTAAAGGACGAGATAGAGTTTAGGTACTTACAACCACTGCTCTCATGAAGTCGTAGGCAGTACAGTGATGTTATTCGCGGCCGGTTACTTCAAAAGACATACATGACCCCTATTTTAACCCAATGGCCAAGATATCCATAATCTTAGCTCTGATACCATATTCTATAATAACCCCCGATATATTCAGGAATATTACAGCGCCATAAATCCTTTACATAAGGATTTACAAGGCTGAAGAAATGAAAAGACAATAACAGATACCAACGTATGAAAGTAACTGAAATAAAATACAACAGTTCTGACCAATACTGAAAATACAAATGTCCAAAGGAAAAGTATTAATACATCACCAAATCCAAATCATCACAAACGACGACGTACTCGAGTACTTATTAAAAATAACACAACAACAGACAATGAAGCACGGCCGGAACATCACTCTGCACCCTCGTCGTCATGCAGATCTAGTGGTTGTTTTCCTGCTCTCCTGGATCCTGAACATACACAAATGTTCACCCCCGAAGGGGTTAACACAACGATGCTAGTACAAGTACGATAATCATATAACAATGATTTAATCAACACTAATCATGACAAATTTCTCCAACGAGAAAATAATAACAACACATATCACATCATAACAGTCTCAACATACTCATGGTATTCCAACGATCCAGCGCACACAGCTATAGATTCCCATGATGATCCCGTCGGACCAAAACATGGTGGAACTACTTGTCCAACGATCCAGCGAACACAACTACAGATTTCCCATGATGATTCTCGTCGGATCAACGCATGGTGGACAATTAATCACAACACATGTACACAGTACAATCATAACATAACCGACGTAATACGAACAATTCTAATTAAAGTACTTGCCTCGATTCAATGACAAGGATAAAACTTTCACGAAAAATGAAACACTCGAAGGTCGCCCCTTCGATCAATCACGTAGCAAGCCCAAACCTTAAACAAAAGAAATAATATAGAGTTCATCTCACGTCGTACGAACATCTAACAATCCAAATTTCGGTCGAAAGTTTATAAAACGTATACTGCCTGAACTGCTTAACGTACGTTACGTACCCTAGGTAGCGTACGTTAAGCCTACTCGTTAGCACACGTAAGCTACGAAGTCTAGCGTATGCTAACCATGTATAGACAGTCCTCTCTGATCAGCCCACTGACTCGCCTGATGCCATAACGTACGAAAACTGCAGAGCATATCGTACGTTAAACAAGCATCCGACAGTCTCTCACTGGTCAGTCGACTGTTCTGATGGATGATGAAGCGCACGAAATCTTTAGTGATTAACGTATGTTATCCTTCTACATAACATGTTCATCAAAACTATGAATGATCTTACGATTCAAACATCTTCGAATTCAAGGAAATGTATGTCATCGCGACACTTATACAATCTCGATTATCATTCTCATGTGAAGTTCGGGTGATCTAAGGTTGATGCACTAGATTCCAATATCATCATTACTTTCAGACTTCATCTAAAAGAACTAACAAATCCAACTTATAAGAAAGGATACAACCTTCGATGATTCTTTCTTAAGTCCGTTTATCAAAAGTGATATCAATCTCCAAGTCTACGATCAATATGGCAACGCTATTCAATACGGTTAATCAATCTCAGAACCTTACTCTCATCATTTGACGTAATAAGATTCTACAATGATGTTTACAATAATGATATCTTAAGCATAATCATCCCAACTTCTAAATGTGATGTTTGGTCGAATAATTCATCAATGGAACTTAATATCTTGATAGCATGATCATCATATCCTTAAGAACACGAAACCAAGGTTGGAGATAGTATAACATACCTTAAGATGAAGAAAACACCGAGACAATAGATAGAATCCAACTCCGGTTGCTTGTGTGTCAATCCAAAATGATTCTCCACTTCAATGAATGCAGAAGCAGCAACTCGTCCCATTAATCCTAGACTTCCTCCTACGTAAACTACATGAATGCATTTTTCTCCTAAGGTACGACCCAAGTTGTGGGCTGCTTCAGTAAAGCATGCCTCTTTTCCATAACTAGCTCCACCAAAAATGCAGACTGTGCTAAATTTTTTTGTGGAAGATGATGACTCCATTTTTGAAAAGAAATTTATTTGATAGAAAAAGAGAGAAGTACAAGTTTGAGGGATGAAAAAAAAAAAAAACAAGCACAAAGCTTATTTATAGAAGAAAAATGAGGAAAAATTGTTTAACAAGTTTGTGATTGCGTTGATTGCGCTTCAACTACTCAATATAATAATGAATGCATTTATTGTGTATCACCTTTTTTATTCATAAAATCTCACCTTACGACAAAAATAAAAGATATGTGTATGTACATTAGTTGTGATTGTGGCTCACATCTTCCTCTGATTTTACGTTCAGAAACGGCCTAAACGCCTTCTATGAGTCGGGGAGAAGCTTCCCATCCAATTTCTTACAAATTGGCAAACAGGGTCTTTTAACGTCAGATTCCCAAGACGTTGTTCATATTATGGTTTGAATTTATTCCACAAACATCGAATTCCGTAATGTACGATTCCACTAGGATGCGTGTCAAGAGAAATTTCGATATTATCTAAATTCTCTTTATTCAAACCATCCTTAATGAACTGAATTTTATCTTCTCTGTTTGTAGATTGAAATCCTAACGATCGACATTTTAAATTACAGTTCCATCTAGCACATTTATAGCAAACGGCTATTATCTTTGCTCGTCGTTTCTTGGCATATGAACTTTTTCCTAGCCCTGGTAAAAATCTAGTAGGTATTTCTGTGAATTCACCTGCTATTCTCACTTTGGCTTCAATTATGAATCTAATATCAAAAGGTATGATTTTATTCATAAGCAATCTCATCCTTTCAATTCTTGCTTTGTAGATTTTTAAAATTACTTTTTTGCTCAGAAAGGGAAATCTTTTTCAATATTATTCAAAGTTTCATCCATGACATAAAAATAAAAAAATAAAATGAAAATAATTGAAGAAAATTTCTACAAATATCAGTTGTTGTGGGAAACTAAAAATTCCGATTTTAATAGTCACGGAGTACCGTTATCCGCCACTTGACCGGACAAACACAATTGAGTACTAAGTTACAACATCGAGAAATTTGTACCTATAAAAATAGTTTACAATGTAAGATTTCAAATATAACACTTATACTTCCCCGGCAACGGCGCCAAAAACTTGACACGTCTTTTGTGTAACTAACGCAAGTGCACGATATCATATCAAGTAGTAAGTGGACTTTTTGATTCCGGCTTATCGATCCCACGAGGAAGTTAGGTTATATATTGAATTATACACTATTTAGCTATTTGTTATAGAGATTCATATGATTGAAACACACAATTTTAGAGTTTGGTTTGACAATTGTAATGAAAATGCAATAATAGTTCTAAAATTCAAGGAAATATAAGATTGCACTAATAATAGATTAATAGAAGATAAAATGAAATAGTTGGGATTACAAACTTAGTTCATCATTAGTTATAGAAGATGTATAGGAGATCATAAGATGAATTTACTTATTATGTTGTGTAGATTCGATTTTCCTTAAAAAGACGGTTTCTCTTTCGAACTATAAAACGCCCCTTATATATTGAATCAATCCACTATATTTCTATGTTGATTAGCTTCAATACATAGCATTAGGTTTTATGAAAATAACTCAAAGAACCATCTAAGGTCTTGAGGTATATTTCTATCCCCTAGAACAACTTAGAGTGAAGATCATTTGATCTAATCAAACATATTTTCTTTCGAAACATATGAAGACCATAAATATCGTCATTTATTGGCCAAATAAATAAAGATTGTTAAAACAATGAAAATCACACACAATAATAAGTAATTCATAATAGATCTTTATACAAACTTAAATAACATGACTAACCTTGTTTATAATCCCAACTAAGGTAACTTAGCCCATGAAGGGTTTAATAAACATAATACAAGCTTGAGTGGTCATTATTAGTTGAAAAAGAGAAAGAATTGATCCTAACTCCCTTAGTAGATAAAGGAGAAAGAAGCAATAAACTCCCTGAACAACATATGCTATACCACTATTACACAAATCACTCAAGAACACAAGTGTGTTCTTCACACAAAAAGAAAATATTACAAAAAGTGGAAAAATATAAGATGAATGATTCTGGATGATGGATCTAAGGGGTCTATTTATACACCTAAAGTCATCTAATAGCTCCAAAACTCCAGCATTATTATATTAGATCGGATCAATGCCAGTCATCCCCTCAATAATAGACCAAAAGTATAAAAAATTAGACAATGATCAAAAATCTGTCAAGAGTTACGGCCATAACTTTGAGGAGTTACGGCCGTAACTATGAGGACTTACGGCCGTAACATGAGTTACGGCCGTAACATGGCTACGGCTTTTTGCACATTAGTTGCTTTGTGAGTTACGCCCGTAAGGAGTTTCAGACTTCATTTTTAGCCCAGAATTTCTGACTTTTGCGTTTTCGCCCCAAATCTTCTTCGGATGATAACTTTTGATATATAACTCTGATTTTGAATCCGGAAAGACTGCCGAACTCGTCTCGGAAAGCCCTACAATGTGAATACATAAAAATTCAACAAAGAGAATATTTTATAAACATGTTATTTCTTGAATAAATTAGTAATTCAATCCGATTAAGACTAGATTTACATCTTCATCCGATAAAAATAAAACTATTAAAAACTAATTAATTAAAAGCAAAAACGAGTAGACTAGCTCAATTATGGGTGAAATATATCGATACAAACTATGGATAGGTGTATAAAATTGACACTTATCAAATAACAATGGAAATCACATCAAACTCTCGAAGGAAAACTCATTCGAACATTTAATCGAACATTAAATGTTCACATTTCTTCAAGAACACCAAAATAACCCGTTGGGCTGAACGAACCGAAGATATGGATATACAATCCATAAAACATGTTCAAAACAACATTTTTACGACAACCGATTCATCAAAACTGGATCAATTTCGAAATCACGAACAAAACCTAGAAAAAGTCAACTTGAAGAAAAACCCAGGAATTACCTCGATCTGATGAAGAACAATAGATTAGATGATGTTATAATCACCCAGGAATCTCTAAAACACCTTGGAATGGAAGAAAATCGGCCCAGATCACGAACTCTAGTCGCCCTCGTCTCAAACCTGCGGAGGAAGAAGGAAATGAAGGTGAAATGATGAAATACGACTGCTGTCCAGTATTTATACTGGACATAATTTAGTGTGCACTAATAATACTGGTTAGCGCATGCTATCCAAGCTGTTGGAATATTTTATTCCAAATATTCATTATCTAGTTTTGATAATTAGTTATTAAACAAAAAAACAATAAGGAAGCAAAACAAAACAACGAAGAAGTCAAAGACGCAAAAAGCTGGACAAAATATGATTAACGCACGCTAAGTTATAAGAATAATGCACGCTATCGAAGGAGCATAACGTACCTAACACATGGTTGATAACGTACGTAATGAGTTGTTTCAGAATTCAAACAAGATGAACATTGAGAAAAGTCCGGGTCAAAGTCAAGGAATCAAACAAACAGTTTGACAAAAGCATACAATGGATATACGGTTAACGTATGCTACAACATATAGTTAACATACGCTAAATAGGGAGCTTAACGTACGCAATTGGGAATCCATAACATACGTAATAGTATGGACAGAAGCTACTGGATTAAAATTGAAAGCAGTTAACGTACGTAAGCGAGAAGCCTTAACGTACGTAACGAGGTTAACGTACGGTATGAAGGAAGGCTAGCGCATGCTAAAGAGTTAAGAGGAGCTAATGGCCAGTTGGAGGAAAATTCCTATAAATACCAAACCATTTGATATCAATCCACACAACAACCTTGAGCAAATCATCTATACTTGTGATATCATTGTAATGATTCTTGTTGTTGTATTTGAGCTTATATTGATAAGTGTTTGAGTGTTGTGCATGAAAACATACACGAGAGGAAAAATAAAGGATAAGATTGGATTCGGTGTTATTAGGATCAAGAATCCGAATTTATTAGAATCGCAATCTATATCCACGTGAGGTTTGTCTAGTACCCATAGAAAGCTAGATAGGTTGATTCCTTGTCCGATAGAAAAGGAAAACGGTTTAAGTTGGATCGACAAAAAGACAAATGTGTGAATGGTTATCTCGGACCGATAGAAGACGAGATTGTAATGGTAATTCCTCGACCGATAGAAGAGAGGTGCAGAGGTTGATCTTCATCCTATAGATAAAGATTAAAACACTGGACGTAGGCACGTTTGGCCGAACCTCTATAAATCATGTGTCGATTTATTTTCTTCACCTTTAAATACGCTTCCGCACAATAGTGCGTATACCAAATATTTCTCCAACAATTGGTATCAGCACGGTCCGGGAAGCGGCTTAACATCCAAGGAGAAGAAGATCCAATGGCGTTTCAGATCACACCAGTCGAAGGTCTTGCTCTAAATTGACCTCCATTCTTTGATGGATATAACTTCATGACACGGAAGAAGAAGATTTCGATATTCATTCGAGCCTACGACATAGAGCTATGGAAATTTATATGCCTTGGTCCTAAAATTCCAAATCAAATCCGACGGTACGCTTAAATATTTTGAAGAATATGATGATTCCGATTGGAAAAACGACCACTATAATTGCAAAGCTATGCAATTATTATATTGTGCTCTAAATCCATAGGAACACAACTGGATATCCTCTTGTGATAGCGCCAAAGAGGTGTGGAATTGTAACACCCCCAATCCGCTCAGAGATATTACACACCGTAGAACCTTTCCTCAAGGATCTACCAGGCTGGTAACAACATATAACAACTCAACCATGCCTTTAAGGCTAAAATGACTCAGTAGACCGATTTGGTCTTTCAATAAATACATACAACTTAAATACAACTCATGCCCACGCAGGGGTCAAAATACAACCACACCCGTACAACGGGAAAAATATAGCAGCGGAAAATAAAGTACAACTGAACAAATAAACCAGGTACGGTTCATCTTTCATCATCCTTCGTGTCGACCATGTGTTATGCTCCAAAACCTGAATGCAAAAATAGACATCCACCCCCCGAATACTCGGGGGTTAGCAAAACTCCACTGTTTTGCTAGTGCAAGGACAAAGTGCAAATACGAGCCATACAATTCACATTCCACGAATAACAATAACCAGGAAATCCTCAAAGATTCAAACGTGACGAAAAGTACTTCCCGAGGCAAGAGTTTGGTAAAACATTCTAAAACCGAAAGGTCACAAATCAAGGGAAAACAATTTATAAAACAGTTTGAATTGCCATCGAGAGTTTTAATAGGAAACAATTTAGGATTACCGAATCCTTCGCTTTCCAAAAAAATTAACAGGGTCACAGCCCAAAGGTTTTGTTTTCGCAAATAAAACCAACCATAATACACAAGGTTAAAAACCCACGCCATGCGTCCTCGACGGACATAAAATACACACGCACCCGTGAAGTTTCACTCGTGAATCCAGGTCGAAGCCAATGGAATTCCCTCCGTGGCCCCGTCGAACCCTCCCGAGGTGAGCAAACACATTCACAAAACATAAGCAACCGCACTCGTGAATCCAGGGCTATACCATTGGACTCCCTCCGTGATCCCATCGAACCCTCCCGAGGTGAGTGAAAAACAATCACAAAATATATACACGTAGCGGTGAAGTTTCACTCATGAACCCAGGTCGAATCCATTGGAATTCCCTCCGTGGTCCCGTCGAACCCTCCCGATGTGAGAAAACACATTCACAAAACACGTACTCGCATCGCCTAGGACCGGGACGAAGCCACAAATCCCACTCCGTGATCCCGTCGGACCCTCCCGAGCTGGCTAGCGAAATACTCAAGCACCACACGTCACCTAGGACCGGGACGAAGCCACGAATCCCACTCGAGGCCTCGAAGGACCCTCCCGAGCTGGCTAGCGAATCAATCATGCACAAATAACATATCGCAAAACAACACAAGCACCACACGTCACCTAGGACCGGGATGAAGCCACGAATCCCACTCGAGGCCTCAAAGGACCCTCCCGAGCTGGCTAGCGAATCAAACTCAAGCACGAGTAACATATCACACCAAGGATATCTAAACAATTCACCCAGAGGCATCAAACACTTAGTAAAACAACACGTCAAACCACAATGCACCGAAATGAAACAATATACGTCCACACACAAATACCAAGTGCATCATCAACACCAAACATGTCCATAAGATTCACATACTCGTTCATGAATCACACCAATCACAAAACACACACGGTTTTGAAAGAGGGCCTTTAACAAGGCTAACCAAATCTTTTGAAAACTCATTTCAAACAAACAAACAAACACACCAAGATGATCACCAATCATCATATCCACAAAACAAGAATAGTATGGACAAGGTACTTGCCTCAAATAAGAACAACGCGGAGAATCGACTGAAGTAGGTTGACACGAACCGACTACGAACCCGCCGACTCCACCGATCGCCAACTCACGTTCATAAACTTGATTCGCTGGATCAAAAGATGATAACGGATGATTGATTGATGTTATGAACTCAAGAACTTCGTGTATTTGTTCTTCAACAACATAGCTTCAAGATCCCCAAGACCACATCCGCGGAAGAGAAAGAAAAGATTGAGAAAAAAATGGTGAAAACCCGTCCGCAGGGCCTTAAATAGGCAGCCTGCCGGCCGAGTTACGTACGTAACCGGCCAAGGGCTTACGTACGTAACCGGCCAAGGGCTTACGTACGTAACCGGCCATGGCTGAGACGCTGCCCAAAAATGCCGGCATCCTTACGTACGTAACCGGCCAAGGGTTACGTACGTAACCGGCATTACGTACGTAACTGCCGAGCGCTACCGTACGTAACTCAGCCAGCCCAGACTGCCCGGCCATGACTCGGCCGGGGCCAACTCCGATGGCCCGAACGACCCCGAAACCCGAACCTGAATACGAATCGAAGATACGGTTATGAAGTATTCGCAAAGACGAATTCGAGCACTAAGAGAACACACGATTCCGACCACCATAATGCTCGAAATTCGACAACGGAAAGTAATTACCCCAAACTTTGGGAAATTACGAAAATGGCCCAAAACGTCCGAAATACACGATAGATGATCGAAACACCAAGCCGAAGCTTGCAACATGAATAATAATATTAAATGAACTTACGAGAAAGTCGAAACAATAGTTTCGGACGAGATTCGCAAGAATCGAACTCAAGTGCGGAAAAACCGCTAAAAAAGCACGGAACTCAACAAAACAACACCGAAACGAACTCGGATGTCAAAAAGTGTAGAATTAATCATTCTCAGAATGACGAAACGGTCATAAGCGAGTCATCGAAATGGACCTCCGTCAAAAAATGAAAATTACCGAAAATCCGAAATTGCGGATATTACATTCTACCCTCCTTAAAAGAAGTTTCGTCCCGAAACTTAAAACAAGTAGAGAGAAGCAATATCCCGCCAGGAAAACTCAATGAGATACACAAGAAACGCGTAACTTACGCCCATCGGCGAAACGCTACAAGCAACGCAAAGGAATATACTTCGTGAAAACACGCTCCACGACGACTAACACAACGCCACCGGTAGAGACATAATAAAATCAACAAGTGACAAGAGTCATCAAACAGATAATACAATCGAGTCGATTATCCGAATAATCACAAAACACAACGAATGAAAATCAATACGATTGACCAACCCAACGGTTCATCAATCAAAATGCAAGCCAAACGCTGAACAAATACGGAATTCCACCGCCTAAGGGTTGGAAGATAAAAAACGAGACTAATTTCCCGAACTGAAGGGAATTATGAAGGAGCCTGAATGTTCACCAATCACGGAATGAGATCAACAAAAATCGAACAATCAAACGATCGAACCACAACGATCGAGACAACAAAAATCGAACAATCATGTTCGAACCACGAAGAACAATAAAGTTCAAACAATAATTCCAAAGTTCGCATCTCGACTCAAGACAATATATGATCCGGTGAAAACAACAACATGTGCATTCACATGAGATCCACAGGAAAGTGAATAGAAATTGAAAAGTCACAACGACAAACGAGTTATTCCGAAACAATACCACACTCGTTCGATCAACAAAAGTAAGGGATAAGGAAAGTTCAGAAAATGTTAGCGAGCATAAACGAGTCGACAGAGTCGAAAACACAGGAGTTTCAAATCCGATCCACTTCGAATTAAAGAACTAATAGAACCAAATGATGTCACTTCCGAACAAGGTTCACAAGAATCGAACTGAATTCGAAAAAGTCACAGCGATAACCAGATCGACCCACAATAAGATCACAGTTCGTTCGGACGATGAAACCGAAATACAGAACAAGTTCAGAAAGTATCAACGAACACGAGCGAGTTGAAAGAATGGAGAAAGATAAATTACAAAAGTCAAAATAGTACGGGTATTACCTTCGACCTCGCCCACGAAATTCACAAAAACAGAAGCAAGGTAACAATACATTAAACAACCGACACATAATGGAATAATCACCGATGCACACGGTCGTACCAAACAAGCTCTAACAGTTCGCACAAGAGCGATAACGCAGAAATCACTACGGGGCAACAATATTCAACACCAACATCCCACCTCTCACAGAGGGCTAACACGACAAATGTGTGGAAAGCGACTCAACGCTCACACCGCCAATTCGATCATACTCGGGAGCAAACATCATAATGAGAACGCGAACATCATACATACATACCCAGCCCTTAAATGGGAATGGATATGTTTTAAAAACGAAAACCTCATTTTGAAAATAATTTAGAAGAACACCGGTTGATCTTGAGTATCACCTTTCAAAAAAGTACAAACGTGAAACATCGTTACCGAGACTTTGAAAACCATCATGCATTTGGTAAAATGAGGACATTATCTTTTAGCGAAAGACTTTCAGAAATATTCGACCCTCGGGTCTAAGTATAAGTGTTTCTAAACATCGAAAATATCTCAAAACATTTTGATCCTCGAGGTAGAAGAATTTTGAAACATGTTGTGGCACCTTGGATGTACCACGAGAAAATAATTCATTTTAAAAGTACGTCTCGAAATTTATTTTCTAAGATACTCAAGGTTTTCAAAGATACTTCAATGGGCTAGAATGCCCAAAAACTTCAGGTAATTACACAAAACATTATAGCGCCGTGGGTCCCGTGCCGGAACTCACCAGGCTAAAAACCATTTACAACGTTAAAAAGGCCGATGACGGTAATATTTCAAAAACTTACAAAAGCCATTAACAAAATACTAAATACCGTCATAAGAATTTCGCCAAAACGATCAAGGCCATAATGCCAAAAACTCGGTTAAGGGAATCGGTTTTCAAAATAAAACTCAGTCGGTAAAATACCGAAAGTCATTACAAAAGAACTCATGCAGCGGATAAAAGAAATACAGTTCAACATGCACAATCCAGCAACACTACTCCTCATATGAACGAAATATTAGAGTCAAATAACCACATATCACGAAATCAAAATCCATAAGAGGATTCCGTCACTTAACAAATAATCATAAAAATAGCTCGTGTCACACGAGGCACAACACAAAGAAGGGAGACTTACATCCACAGGTCGCACGAAGATGACGATCGCCCACGATACTAATCATGACCAACAAACTCAGACGACGCGTCGCGACACGACTCAGTCAGATAAAATCCGACAAGACAAAACTCGACAGACACCACTGACCCGACAACCTAGGTTTCCACAACCTATGCTCCGATACCATTTATGTAACACCCCCAATCCGCTCAGGGATATTACACGCCGTAGAACCTTTCCTCAAGGATCTACCAGGCTGGTAACAACATATAAAAACTCAACCATGCCTTTAAGGCTAAAATAACTCAGTAGACCGATTTGGTCTTTCAATAAATACATACAACTCAAATACAACTCATGCCCACGCAGGGGTCAAAATACAACCACACCCGTACAACGGGAAAAATATAGCAGCGGAAAATAAAGTACAACTGAACCAATAAACCAGGTACGGTTCCTCATGTGATTAATATCGATCATCTTTCATCATCCTTCGTGCCAACCCTGTGTTATGCTCCAAAACCTGAATGCAAAAATAGACATCCACCCCCCGAATACTCGGGGGTTAGAAAAACTCCACTGTTTTGCTAGTGCAAGGACAAAGTGCAAATACGAGCAATACAATTCACATTCCACGAATAACAATAACCAGGAAATCCTCAAAGATTCAAACGTGACGAAAAGTACTTCCCGAGGCAAGAGTTTGGTAAAACATTCTAAAGCCGAAAGGTCACAAATCAAGGGAAAACAATTTATAAAACAGTTTGAATTTCCATCGAGAGTTTTAATAGGAAACAATTTAGGATTACCGAATCCTTCGCTTTCCAAAAAAATCAACAGGGTCACAGCCCAAAGGTTTTGTTTTTGCAAATAAAACCAACCATAATACACAAGGTTAAAAACCCACGCCAATGGAATTCCCTCCGTGGACCCGTCGAACCCTCCCGAGGTGAGCAAACACATTCACAAAACATAAGCAACCGCACTCGTGAATCCAGGACTATACCATTGGACTCCCTCCGTGATCCCATCGGACCCTCCCGATGTGAGCGAAAAACAATCACAAAATATATATACATAGCGGTGAAGTTTCACTCGTGAACCCAGGTCGAAGCCATTGGAATTCTCTCCGTGGTCCCGTCGAACCCTCCCGAGGTGAGCAAACACATTCACAAAACACGTACTCACATCGCCTAGGACCGGGACGAAGCCACAAATCCCACTCCGTGATCCCGTCGGACCCTCCCGAGCTGGCTAGCGAAATACTCAAGCACCACACGTCACCTAGGACCGGGATGATGCCACGAATCCCACTCGAGGCCTCGAAGGACCCTCCCGAGCTGGCTAGCGAATCAATCATGCACAAATAACATATCACAAAACAACACAAGCACCACACGTCACCTAGGACCGGGATGAAGCCACGAATCCCACTCGAGGCCTTGAAGGACCCTCCCAAGCTGGCTTGCGAATCAAACTCAAGCACGAGTAACATATCACACCAAGGATATCCAAACAATTCACCCAGAGGCATCAAACACTTAGTAAAACAACACGTCAAACCACAATGCACCGAAATGAAACAATATACGTCCACACGCAAATACCAGGTGCATCAGCAACACCAAACATGTCCATAAGATTCACATACTCGTTCATGAATCACACCAATCACAAAACACACACGGTTTTGAAAGAGGGCCTTTAACAAGGCAAACCAAATCTTTTGAAAACTCATTTCAATCAAACAAACAAACACACCAAGATGATCACCAATCATCATATCCACAAAACAAGAATAGTATGGACAAGGTACTTTTCTCAAATAAGAACAACGCGGAGAATCGACCGAAGTAGGTTGACACGAACCGACTACGAACCCGCCGACTCCACCGATCGCCAACTCACGTTCATAAACTTGATTCGCTGGATCAAAGGATGATAACAGATGATTGATTGATGTTATGAACTCAAGAACTTCGTGTATTTGTTCTTCAACAACATAGCTTCAAGATCCCCAAGACCACATCCGCGGAAGAGAAAGAAAAGATTGAGAAAAAAATGGTGAAAACTCGTCCGCAAGGCCTTAAATAGGCAGCCTGCCGGCCGAGTTACGTACGTAACCGGCCAAGGGCTTACGTACGTAACCGGCCATGGTTGAGACGCTGCCCAAAAATGCCGGCATCCTTACGTACGTAACCGGCCAAGGGTTACGTACGTAACCAGCATTACGACGAATCGCCGAGCGCTACAGACGTAACTCGCCAAGGCCGCTGGGCCTGCATCGCCCGGCCATGACTCGGCCGGGGCCAACTCCGACGGCCCGAACGACCCCGAAACCCGAACCTGAATACGAATCGAAGATACGGTTACGAAGTACTCGCAAAGACGAATTCGAGCACTAAGAGAACACACGATTCCGACCACCCGAAGGCTCGAAATTCGACAACGAAAAGTAATTACCCCAAACTTTGAGAAATTACGAAAATGGCCCAAAACGTCCGAAATACACGATACATGATCGAAACACTAAGCCGAATCTTGCAACATGAATAATAATATCAAATGAACTTACGAGAAAGTCAAAACAACAGTTTCGGACGAGATTCGCAAGAATCAAACTCAAGTGCGGAAAAACCGCTAAAAAAGCACGGAACTCAACAAAACGACACCGAAACGAACTCGGATGTCAAAAACTGTAGAATTAATAATTCTCAGAATAACGAAATGGTCATGAGCGAGTCATCGAAACAGACCTCCGTCGAAAAATGAAAATTACCGGAAATCCGAAATTGCGGATATTACAGGAATATGTTAGAAATCACACACGAAGGCAAAAATCAAGTTAAGGAGACGAAGATCAATATGCTTCTCCATGACTATGAGTTATTCATGATGAAGGGTGACGAGTCCATCACCAAAACACTCGACCGATTTTCGGTCATCACCAATGGACTACCTTCGTTCGGAAAACTGCTATCAAGTAGTGAGAAAGTCGAGAAAATCTTACGATCACTACCTAGCGAATGGGACGGCACCGTGATGGTGATTATGGAATCTAAAGATCTCAATACGCTCGACTTTAGCGCCCTCGTTGGTTCGCTAATTAACTTTGAGATAGTTCTAAAATCACGGAACACCAAACCGAAGCCGAAGGAAAGAACGATAGCCATGAAAGCAAAGATGTCAAGAAAAGAACCCGGTGGATGAAAGTGACGAAGAATCGGCATATTATGCCAAAAATATTAATGAGTTCCAAAACTTAATAAACCAGAGAAAGAAAGACATCAAGACGGGCGAATCTAAGAAATTCGACAACAACTATCGAATCTGTGGTAAACCAGGCCACTTTGCAAAAAATTGCCGGAACGCAAATCCAAAGAAGGAAGTTCTCGTTGCAACATGGAGCGATGAAGATGAAGATGATGATTTCAATCAAAATAATCTCGCTCTCATGGCACCAAGTTCATTCGACGAAAGCAATGTCGAAAGTCCGGTTAGTACATTCTCTCAAGATGAATTATTTGAAGCATTCGAATGATTGCAAACAGATTTTCAAAATGCTTTATCCGAAATAAAATCCCTACAATCTAAAAATAAATCATTGGAAATTGAAATTTCCAAAATTCTTGAAAGAGGGAAATTTATCGAAACCAATCATTCAAAATGTCTTGAGATTGAAAATAATTTAAAGAATGATCTTTTGAAAGTTCAAGACGAACTTAAAGGTTTAACAAAATTTTTTTCATGCGGAAATGATAAATTTAAACAAATGCTATCGGTTCAAGAATTTGCATTAAACAAACAAGGCTTAGGATTCAAACCTCATTTTAAAACCAAATCCTTAAATTTGAAAATAACCCCGTTGTGATAAATGTTTAAAAATTGGGCATCATATTTCGAATTACAAAAGCTCACGTCGGACGATCAAAATTAAAAAGATTTGGATTCCTAAAGGACCCACTATCCCGAACATCGTCCATATTAGTGAAAAACGACCGACTTTCGATTGGATCCCCATAAACAAAAATTAATTTTCATCAATTCGTATTTAACTCAGGGGGAGTTTATGTTTTTTAACGAGAGATTTTTGTCAGAGGGAGTTTACCCTTTATGAACATTTTATTATTATATCATGAATTGGTATCATTTATACACTTTTTGCTGATAACAAAAAGAGGGAGAATAATGAAATAAAAGAAGAAGTGAGAAAGGAGGAGAAGAGATGAAGAAGTTGAAAAATGAAAAGAAGTCGAAAAGAAGAAAAAAAAGATAGGAGAAGGAAACTAACGAAACGGACAAAGTCGAAAACTTTAATCTGTATGTATGTATATATATATAATATATATATATATATATATATTGTAGGTTTTATCCCATTCAAGGTGTTATTTTGTAATCATCAAAAAGGGAGAGATTGTTGGAATATTTTATTCCAAATATTCATTATCGAGTTTTGATGATTAGTTTTTAAACCAAGAAAAACAACAAGGAAGCAAAACAAAACAACGAAGAAGTCGAAGACGCAAAAATTTGGACAGAATATGATTAACACACGCTAAGTTACAAGAATAACGCACGCTGTCGAAGGAGCATAACGTACGTAACACAAGGTTGATAACGTACGTAATGAGTTGTTTCAGAATTCAAACAAGATGAACGTTGGGAAAAGTCGGGGTCAAAGTCAAGGAATCAAACGGACAGTTTGACAAAAGCATACAACGGATATATGGTTAATGTACGCTACATCGTATAGTTAACATACACTAAATAGGGAACTTAACGTACGCAATCGGGAATCCATAACGTACGTAATGGTATGGACAGAAGCTACTGGACTAAAGTTGGAAGCAATTAATGTACGTAAGCGAGAAGCCTTAACGTACGTAACGAGGTTAACGTACGCTATGCAGGAAGGCTAACACATGCTAAAGAGTCAAGAGGAGCTTACGGCTAGTTGGAGGAAAATGCCTATAAATACCAAACCATTTGGTATCAATCCACACAACAACCCTGAGCAAATCATCTATACTTGTGATATCATTTTAATCATTCTTGTTGTTGTATTTGAGCTTATATTGATAAGTGTTTGAGTGTTATACACGAAAACATACACGAGAGGAAAAAATAAAGGATAAGATTGGATTCAGTATTATTAGTATTAAGGATCCGACATTATTAGAATCGCAATCTATATCCACGTGAGGTTTGTATAGTACCCATAG
This sequence comes from Orobanche coerulescens, assembly GCA_033398695.1. Lineage (NCBI taxonomy): Eukaryota > Viridiplantae > Streptophyta > Magnoliopsida > Lamiales > Orobanchaceae > Orobanche > Orobanche coerulescens. The sequence goes on along the minus strand of CM065804.1, from coordinate 184,446,832 downwards.
AAAGCTAGATAGGTTGATTCATTATCCGATAGAAAAGGAAAACGGTTTAACTTAGACTGACAAAAAGCTAAGTGTGTGAACGGTTATCTTGGACCGATAGAAGACGAGAATGTAACGGTAATCCCTCGACCGATAGAAGAGAGGTGCATAGGTTGATCTTCATCCTATAGAAAAAGATTAGAACAGAGGACGTAGGCACGTTTTTCCGAACCTCTATAAATCTTGTGTCGATTTATTTTCCGCACCTTTAAATACGATTCTGCACAATAGCGCATATACCGAATAGAAAAACACAAGCAATACAACAACACGGTTTGCCCAAACACACAGCTAGTGTGCGCTAACGAGACCCCAGTCCTAGTCCAGTAGCTTCTGGACTGTCTCGGCCTAAACAAGTAGCGTGCGCTACCCTTCCCATAGTGTGCGCTAACAACACACCTTAGCATGTGCTATAGAGCTATATAGCGTGCGCTAACTCCGCACAGTAGCGCGCGCTACATCACCTAGTAGCGTGTGCTACACCTATTTTGAACCAAAACTCCTCACAACAACAATACTCCCCACCGGGACGACAAACACGCAATGATCTGAATCGCAACCAAACACGTGTCTAAACATGATACACGATCATATAAGCACGAACAACATACCATCTACTAAACAATAAAGAAAAAAATTGAACGCAACCGGAAATGAAAATCTCGGGTATTACAGCTTGAATACAAGAAGTCAAGATAATAGAGTTCACTTGTGAATTAAACAATCCACAGAGACCATGGAATTCACCTATAAAATGAGGAAGAAACCATGCATGACGAACACACATTCTCTTGGAAAGATACATGTCTCTTGACAAGAACTCTCTATATTAATCTTGTACCCATTCTTATATTTCTCAAGTTTTAATAGATTAAGTTGTTCTTCAATTTAGTTTGTAATTGTACTTGATCAATGAGCACTTATCATTTTATTTTCACTTTTCCTAGTTTTGAAACCAAATTTGGAGCTCCATTTTGAATATTGTTTGTTACACTTTGATACCTATTAGTTAAGTAATTTTTTCTTACATCTTTGTTAAGCTCTAGTCTTTAAAGTTTTATATTATTTATATTATATTTATAACTGTTATCATTTTAATTTAAATATGTCTGAATCAATTAGTAGTTAATCTTTCTTCATAGATGAAGGAGGATTTCTATTAGGTTTTTATACAAGTTATTGGATTGGTTTACACTTATTTCATTTAAAGGATTTAACTGGTATCATTACCATAATAATAGATATTGATCATATTCTATGGTTCTCAACTAAATCTACTTGATAAATTGATAAGTTGATTGAAAACATATCTTTCAGTTTGGCAAGTGTCACCTTGTTATCAAATATTATGACTACGAAAGTTATTAATAAGCCTACGAATATAAAAATTATTAGTGAAAAGTTTGATTAACTTGGTAACAACTATTTATATACTTGTGTAAATTATCTCATTTACATAAAAACCTAACTCAGTGAATCCATAACTCCCTAGATTTTTATAAATAATTTTGCATCCTTAAATACTAAAGTTTTCATTTATAATCGTAAAGTATTTTCAATTATAATAGTTGTAATTTTACTCGATATTCAGAGTCAAATCGGAAATAGAATGTTTAGTATTTGTTTTTATTTCTTTTGAATCACATAAAATATTATACGAAGTCTTGTCAAGCTTTCTCCAAGAGAATTGACTTTGATAGAACTTCCTACAACTACTTCTACCTCATATGTAGTTGTGAGCGACTCTTGACCTCTATTTTATAGAAAAAGTTTCGAGCTGTCACACAACTCTCAATGCAACAGCCATAAGCTTTGAATAATCGCCCTAATTAATGGCAATCTCGCCCGTACTAAGCTGTATAAATACTTAAAAACCTTGCGAGTCGAAGTAAACATGATTAATAGAGCCCAGATCTAATATCCACTAAGTGGTAGGAAAATCTACCAAATATGTTTTGAGTAGTAGTGCACGAGACATACCTTTGTTTAGAGTAGGTCAATCCTTTTTATTTATCATTTCTTGCCGCAGTTGTAGCCACCTCATTAGGCATAATATCTGCATCTGGAGTCAATGGGCAATCCTGAGTTAGAATAAAATTATATTTTTAAGCATTCAGGACAATATTAAGATTTTTTTTTTCAATAAGCAAAGTTAGTTCCATCCCAATTTTTTTTGAGAATAATAGCTAGTGGATCGAAAGATATTTGAGAAAATGTCACATATAGGTTAGAAGTAAAACATATTGAAAAATCTTAAAAACCAACAAATACGCTTTTAATCAACACCCCAAAAAATCGTACATGTAAACCACAACAGTGTGGACGTTTACACATATATTTTCAATTAGATTTTTATGTCTTTAATTTTATTATCTAGCCAACCATCGTTTATGAAAAGCAAAATTATAGTACGATAATTTAACATAGACTTCAATCAGAGCTTAATAAATAATACAAGTGGAGAGGTCCTATAATAAAAAATCTTATTAAATTTACATAGACTTCAATCAGAGCTTAATAAATATTACAAGTAAGTGAATACAATAATTTAACAACTTTTAAATATTATTTTAAAATAAAAGGACGACACATGGAGAGGTCCTATGATAAAAAATCATATTCAACTCTTGTTTTTGAAGTTTAAACTAGTTAACCTATAATTAGCACATTCAATATGGAGGAAGATCCTAATGTCAATGCGCATCCTAATTATTTCACAATCTACACCAATTATGGAGGCCAATTTAACTTTTATTTTGAAAAAATAAATCGATCTTGTCACTTAGTTAGTTTGCCTTGAGGTTCTTATTTTCTCATCTTAGCATGAAAGAAATATATTATATATTCATTTATACATGCCATACATCCAAATGACAAAAACTAAAAATGGGTAAAGAGAAAATCCAATTATCATGATCGTTCTTCCTCGTTTTGAATATGAATAAATCTTCGGCTCTATATCTTATACTAGATCAAGCATCTCGTCACACTCTATCTGTTCGGGCCATAGATTTTCAAATTTAGAATTTTTTTATGCAAAATTATTCACATAAAAAGTTTCAAATTAAAATCGTAGCTCACTAGCGTATACAACGAACGACTATGAAAACAGATGCGATAATACAACGAATGTCCTGATCCAAAATAGCCCCACGCACGGCCTAGAAGACGGCTCGGGACTGCTCGTCGGGCAGCTGTGTGCTGCTCGGCAGTCCCGACGAGCACTGTTCGCCAACCTTGCACTGTTGTCTCGGTCAGCCGCGTCTGACAGTCCTGTTTCTTTCAAGAATTCTCGTCTGTTTTGTCTTCTCCAACTCAGTTACAATTTTATACAAAATAAAATCCATCGAATTACAATAAACAAAAAAAGACCATATTCTACCACTGGATTTTCTCATAGAACAACCATTATATACCACAAACCCGACATAAATCAATAAAGATGTAAAAATAAAATAAACCATTTATATATATAACCACGATAATTGGATTATATTTTTTCTGCAAGACAATTCTATCAAAATACTCCAAAAATCAACAAATATGAATTTTTAAATTGCTAGCAGCTAATCATCAAAATTAATTAAAAATTAACAAAGCCTAAGACTAGCTCTGATACCAATTACTGGAAATAAAATGCAGCAAAAACGTAGAAAATGGGCGTTCGATCGATTAAGAGTGCATGATCTTTATGTTAATTTATTAATTAATTAATTTTCCTAGACTAATTAGCAGTTTATATATACTATTTATCTACATAATATATATTGGTAATAAAATTTAGCTACACGAGATCTAAAGATCAGATAGTTAATTATCCTTGAAGCGTAGTGGTTGATCTTAGATTCGATCTCAAGATAATCTACAATCTACAAGATCACCTGGACTTTGAATATGGATCGACCGAATACACTCAATGAGCACCTCTCGATTTTATTTTATTTTTCTACGATATTTTGGTATTTTAGAAGAATTGAAGAGTTCCTCAAATTATGGAATCAAGTATACAATTCAAGATTCGTACTCAAACATGTATAAAAATCGACTTTTTGCACAATCAAGAATATTGCTCCGGCCAACCTCTATAATTCTTATAAAGGTATTTTGGTTACCTTGATGGTCTTAAGGGGAATTAAGTAAGGACTCCTAATAGACCTCAACTTTCCATACTAAAGCCTTATTAATATACATAAGTCTATTGATATTAATTCACTCCGCTAAATGATTAATATTGCACTTCTTACATAAATCTTAATTTATGAATTGAGCTCCTTTTAAAATTAATTATTCCTTATGTTTATGATATGCATGTTCATTAATTAATTTAACTTACTCACAACTTTCATTAATTATTTTCTTGTTCAAAAATAGTACCACTCAAACTTTATTATTATATCAAAAATTAATATATCTGTAGAATTTAATATAATAATTATTTTGAGTTTCTCAAGAGGACATCATCAATGTGATGAGTTAGGGCATGATTTATAGCTATAATATTAATTATAATATAAATAATATTATTGCATAAAATATCGGTCATATTGAATAATCAATGTGACTTTCACACATGACATCTAAGTTACATACAACGGGAAGAGCGTAGTGATATACTTAGATGGATCTAAGTTGCATACTGTATATGGGTAGAAATTTATGAGTGTTTTTTTTTCAAAATTTCTTATGGTTTGCTGATATCTATTGTATTGGAGAAGTTATGGTTAATTTAGCGTATGAGATCAATACTTTGGAGGACCAAATTTTCATAGAAGTCTTTCATGACCCTTTCAGTAACTCACTTTGGATGTGTCATGCTCTTTTTCCTTTAAACTAAGATACATTTTTCCTATTGGGTTTCGTGAGGTATTTAAGAAAATGGCTAATGAAAACATCCTCATCAATGCAATGAAGCGTTGTACTTCTATTTGGCTTAGACCAAGAGACATTATTTCCAATATGTTTTTTTCGTGGCACAGTTGTGAGGAACCTAGTATCTACCTCCTATGAATTTTCTTATTCATCCGAGGGAGCCATTATTGCATATACATTAGGAGTTTACATGATATATTTTGCAGTTGGTGTATTATGCTTTATTTTTCTTCACCAAATTCTTTTGTTTTGTCTACGATGTTCTTGTTTGACTTGGAAAGTCTCTTATCAAGGCAACTTCATGCACACCATGTTTGTACTAGTGCGCAACATAGAGCTTGTATTCCTATAAATTATGTTTCTATCTCTTCCGGCATGTGTCTTCATCAAGTATTATATTTTTTTACTATATATATATATATATATACACACACTTACATCACTTAATCAATACATAATTTCATACATTTTTATGCTCATTAGGTAAAGAATTCCATTCAACACATTTGCATCATTTAATTGGATGAAACTGATATTTTCTTCTATCCATACTTTGACCAATCATAGGAGTGCGAACACATTACACTTTATCCATGTTAAACCACCTCATCATTTAGTTGGATATATATAACCGAGGAATTAGAATTCCACAAACTCTAATATGTAACACCCCCAAGACTTTCAGGGCATATTACAGCGCTGTAGACCCAACCGTTTGGAATCCACCAAGCTAACGCACAGACTCAACTAATGACAAACATCATCAACACACAAACAATTCCATAATTTTAAGATATTCAAAACAAATAGACCAAACCCGACAGTAATAAATAAAATCTTTCTCAAACCGGGTCCACAAACAAATACAAGTCCAAAAGAAGAAAATACTCAAGTACTGAAACAAATGACATAATTAATAAAACTAAATGACAAGACGCCAAGCAACCGACTAATGGTCCGCATGCTCGTTCGCTTCCATGACCTGTACCTGAAATACAAAAGTATTTCCCCTATTTAAGGGGTTAGCGACAACAGCTAGTGAAAGTACAATCCATTTGAACTACCATTATAATCAGATGAAATATGCGCCAAAATCAATTTAGAAAATATTTTATTCTAGAATATTACGGTGCACGAGCACAAAACATGGTTTTCCAACAAAACATTTCAAGGTTAACTGTTGGTACGAGACTCAAGGCCACCGCACCCCGCAGAGGCCTCGTCGGACTATCCCTGGGTGGTTAAACCCAGCTCATGATACGCACACACACGGCACTACGTCTCCCCAGAGGCCCCGTCAGACCATCCCTAGGTGAACATACGCATTCGCATCCACAACATACACGGGAAGCCATAAATCAAGTACTAGAATATGCAAACAAATGTATTTTACTTGCCTTTAAGACATCTTCAACGAGACGAAAAATAAACGACGGCTAGGAATGACCCGGAGTGACCATGACCGTTCCTAAACAAAGGGTTAACACGAATCAGTCCTAAACGACATTAATAACCAAATAGAATACGCCCACAACCCCGATTACTAACCATAAAAATATTCGTACGGTCAACAAGGATGAGGGTTTTCACAAAACCTCCCAGAATCGACAACTCACGGATCAAACACCGATGGAAACGGATTTGGAATCACTCAATAACAATAATCGATAAGAAATATCACAATATCAATGAACAATTTGAGTTTAGATAGACAAATCCCAAAAACCCCCCAAAATTGATAAAGTTAGGGTTCTAAGCCAAAATAACTTGAGTTCGGACGGAAAAAGATGGATTAGGATGATAATATACTTCGTTTGGAGTGCAAAAATCGATAGGCCAATGAACTCCACAGATAGCTCTCCACAAATCGCCCCAAAATACTCCAGGAAGTCAAAACGCGGACAAGGGAGAAGGAAACAAGAAAAGTGACGCGTCCGAGCTGATTCAGGCTTTAAATACCTGACTGCGGCATTGCATATGTTAACATGAAGGGTTAACGTACGTTAAGGGTTTTACATACGCAAGACCCATCACTTAACGTACATAAGGACCTCGGCAGAATATTCTACCCAATCCGCTGAACCCGATAACGTACGTTATACCTAAAAGTTAACGTACGTTATCAGTACTCAAATAATGCACGTAAAATAACATGTACAACATACGTTATGCATGCAGCAGTTCAGCACTGCTGAGTGCAGTCCACCGACCAAGGAAAGTACAAAATCGAAACGCAACAAAAGATGGGATCCGAAGACAATATTACGAAGTATTCACGACAACAAACCTAAGCGCTAAAAGAAAACACCATTCCGACCACCCGGAGGTTCGGACTTCGACGATGAAAGTAAATTTCCCTCAAACTTTAGGAAATTATAAAACGGCCCAAATGTTCAAAAATCATGATACGACATCGGATTATGAAACCGAAACTCACAACACGAATAACTCAATCATACATACTCATGGGAGCAAAGAAATAATGAAATCAAATGAGTTTTACGAGAATCGAATGTACATGCAATAAGATCATAACATAAAGCATATTACGTAAAAACACCTCCAAGACTCGTCCAAATGGAAAAATACCAAGAACAAAATAGATTCAAAACGTCGAAACGGTTACAAGCGAGTTGTTAAAATAGACATGCGCCCAAAAATAGAAACTGCTAAAGATAGAAAGTATGGATATTATATTCTCCCCCTCTAAAAAGAAGTTTCGTCCTGAAACTTAAGGATAAAAAAGCTCGGGGTACCTCGCACGCACATCCTCCTCCCATTCCCATGTCGCTTCCTCCACTCCATGTCTCGACCATTGCACCTTTACCAAAGGAATAGTTTTGTGCCTTAACTGTTTATCCTGACGATCTAAAATCCTCACTGGCCTCTCCTCAAACGTAATATCCTTCTCGATTTCCATATCCCTAAAATCGATAACGTGAGTCGGGTCTGGAACATACTTTCTCAACTGAGAAACATGAAATACATTATGCATATAGCTCAACGACGGGGGTAATGCGAAACGGTAAGACAACTCGCCAACTCTCTCAAATATCTCGAAAAGTCCAATATACCTTGGACTAAGCTTTCCTCTTTTCCCAAAACGGAAAACTCCCTTTGATGGAGACACTCTTAACAAGACGTGATCCCCTACTTCAAACTCCAAGTGTTGACGCCTAACATCCGCATAGGACTTTTGTCGACTCTGATCCGCCAACATCCTCTCTCGAATCAACTCGACTTTCTCCTAGTTTCCAACACAAGATCTGGCTCGGTGAAAACTAAATCGGAGGACTCATTCCAACATATCGGCGATCGACATCATCAGCCATAAAGCGCCTCATACGGTGCCATCTTAATCGACGCATGCCAGCTATTTTTATAAGTGAACTCGATCAGGGCCATATGTTTCTCCCAATCACTACTCCAGTCTATCACACACGCGCACAACATATCCTCGAATGTCTGAATGGTATGCTCGGACTGTCCATCGGTCTGAGGATGGAAGGATGTGCTCAAACGCAAATGTTTACCAAAAGCCTTATGTACTGCCTACCAAAAATACGATACAAACTGACCATCCATGTCCGAATAATAGTTTTTGGCGTGCCATGAAGCCTCATGATCTGCACAATAAATCTTCGAGCCAATTTCTCTGGTCCCCAAGTGTAATATCCGTAACTTTTCATTTTTAGCAGTTTCCATTTTTGGCGTATGTCTATTTTTATCGACTCGCTTGTAACCGTTTCGACATTTTGAATCTACTTTATTCTTGGAGTTTTTCCATTTGGACGAGTTTTGGCGATGTTTTCACGTGATTTCATTTTATGATATGTTTTGCCGTATGAACGTTCGATTCTCGTAAAACTCGTTCGTTTTCGTTGTTTCTTGGCTTTTTCAAGTTCGTATGGTTGAGTTGGTCATGTTGAGACTTTCGGTTGGTAAATCCGACGTCGTTTCGTGATTTTCGGACACTTGGGCCATTTTGTAATTTCCTAATAGTTTAGGGAATCTCATTTTCGTTGTCGCATTACGGACCCTCCGTTGGTCGGAATTATATTTTCTTTTAGCACTTAGCTCCGTAGTCTGGTATGCTTCGTGTTTATGTTCCTGTATTCTGGTCTCATAGTGCGTTTCGTGTATTGCACCCTCGACAGCAGCCTACTGCTGATGTGAGCAGCAGTATTGAACTGCTGTGCAGGTAGCGCACGCTACTCCTGTTGCCTTGCGTGCGCTACCGATATGCAGTTAGCGTACGCTAACTCCCTATTGTTAGCGTACGCTAGCGAATGGTGGCAGTAGCTACTGGACCTGTCACGGCCCGTTAGCGCGCGCTATATATGACAGTTAGCGTGCGCTAACTTCACAAATTATATAAGTCAGTGGGCAGTTCAGAAACATCAGTTTTATTCTTTTCTCTTCGTTTTCTTCGACGTGCGACTTCAGAGGCGATTTCCACCGATACTGGTCGGAGTTCTCTTCAAATTCCATCACCGTAGAGTTGTGTTAGCATATTATCATCAGCATAATCACCCTCCAACGTCCGAATTCAAGGTATTTTCATCTAGAACCCTAACTTGTCAATTTTAGGGGTTTTTCGGGATTCTAGGGTTTAGTTCCGAATTGTTCAACTATGTTACGATATTCTTTACCGATTGTGATTATTGAGTGATTCTAAATCCAATTTCTTTGATTTTGATCCGCGAATTATCAATACGGGGAGATTTTGCATAAACCCTCGCCCGTATCAATTGATGGTTCATTGTCGTATCATGTAATCGGGGTTATGGGTGTATTCCAATAGAGTATTGTTGTCCGTTGGGACTGAACTGTGTTGATCCTTCGTTTAGGAACCGTCGTTTTCCACCCGGACCGTTCGTAGTCGTGTTTCACTTCCGTTTCTTCAAGAATGTCTCAAAAGCAAGTACTTTACATTTGTTTACATGTTCTAGTATTTGAATTATGGCTGTATCGTGGTTGTTGTGGATGGTTATGTGTATGTTCACCTAGGGACGGTGCGACGGGGCCTCTAGGGATACGTATTGCCGTGAGTGTGCGTATCGCGAACTGTGGTTAGCCACCCAGGGATGTCCGACGGGGCTCTGCGGGGTACGGTGGCCGTGAGTCTCGTACCAACGGTTAACTTTGAATTGTGATTTGTTGGAGATAATGTGTTTTACGATTGTACAATGTAAATATTCCGGAATATAAAATGCTTTCTAAAATGATTTTTGGCGCATATATTCATCTGATTAGAATGTAGTTCAACTGGATTGTACTTGCACTAGCAGTTGTCGCTAACCCCTTAAATGGGGGAAATACTTTTTGTATTTCAGGTATTGATCGTGGGGACAAGCGAGCACTCGAGCCGTATGAGGATGATGGGCAAGCATGATATTGTCCAGTAGTCGATTCTTGGTGTTTTGTTCTGTCGATTATGGTTGATGTATTATTTTGGGATTTTTGTATTATAAAATTGGTTTAAGTACTCGAGTACTTCCCGTTTGAATTGTTAATGTCGTGTTCCCGCTTTGGGAAATGGATTTAATGTCAGGTGTTAATTGTCGGTTTGTATTCTTATTATGAATTGTCGTCTTTTGATGGTTGTTTGTCTTTGTCGAATGTCTTGTTTGGTACGTTAGCCTGGTGGATTCCACAGTGTGGAGTCCACGACGCTATAATATGCCCTGAATGTCTTGGGGGTGTTACAGAATATGTTATCGGAGCTTAGGTTTATGGATACCTAGGCTGTTCGGTTATTTGGGTCTAGTCAAGTGTTGTTTTTGGGACAGTATCACTGCTATGCCATCATCTCAGTACGCCGGTGCTCGTAAGTTTTTCCTAACTTGACTCGTTTCACCGTTCTGTTCTATTCTTGTCTTAGTATCTTGTTGTGTTTTGCATTTGAATTGTACTTACCCATTACTTCTTCAGAATTCCTGCTGGTAGAGGACGCGGATGCGGTCGTGGACGTGGCGCAGCCGGTGGGGCGGCCATGTCTGATCACTCGGGAACTGATTCGGCGATGCCTTCTTTGTCGAACAGTATTCCCCCTAGTTCCGGAGGTCAGCAGGACCAGTCTGCTAGCTCTGGTAATGCACATGAGAATGTTGGAGTGGCCAACATTTTGCAGCAAGTAGCGAACCAGATGACGCTACTGACTCAGGCCGTTCTAGTCGGCCAAGCTAATGCCAACCCGGTTCCGCCTACTGGATCCGGCAATGATAAGTTGCTTCAGGATGTGATTCCTATGCGTCCTCCACAGTTTGATGGTGCTTCCGACCCTTCCGGTTGGGAGAATTGGCTATTCGAGATGGAGAAAGTATTTGAGGCTGCTAATTGTTTTGAGGAGAGGAAAGTACCCATTGCTCAGTACTTCCTCGCCAAGGAGGCAGCAACGTGGTGGCAAGCGGTGAAACCGCGTGACCGGGTAGCTACGCGGGCAGAGTTTCGAGATCTGATGGAAGATGAATTCTGTCCTTGGCCAGTGAAAGAGGGGAGGATCCGAGCCTTCTTTGAGGCTAAGCCCCAGGATGTTCCTATTTCTCAAGCTATCAAAGACTACAATCAATAGCTGCATTATGTGAGAAACCAAGTCCGAGATGAGCTTGACAAGATCCGCCACTTTGATATGCGGATGAAACCGAGGGTGCGCCACTACATGTTTGGCCTGGGGTGCACGACTTTAAAAGAATATCAGAATAAAGTGATGGCTTATGAGATGTCGTTTTCTGCGACAGAGACGGCAACCGAAGGAAAGAAGCAGAAGACCGCCGATCAGTTTTCGGGGGGCAAGTCTGGAGGGTATCCGAAGGCTCAGTCTGGTTCGCGAGTCTTCGGGAGTCAGTCGCCGTCAGTTGGGCGAGGAAACGGTTCTAGGTCTGCTCCTACTGGTTCCGTTCGTGGTCCTACGTGCTTCAACTGTAGTCGTCCAGGCCACATGATGGGTGAGTGTGATAGGCCTCCGATTCAGTGTCTTGCTTGTGGTCGGATGGGTCATCGTGCTAAGTTCTGTATGGATGCAGCTCGAGCTCCAGTTACTCAGATATCAGCCCCAGCTGCGGGAGAGCCGAGCGTGAATCGTGCACTGATGCTTCCTCACCAGCAGAGTTTTGGTAGAGGTCGAGGACGTGGGCAGCCTTCTAGAGGGGGAGCTTCTAGTGCGGGGTCTGTTTCGACCCGTGTGTATGAGATGAGGCGAGCCCGAGATCCCGAAGCGACGGTGGCTACAGGTACCGTCCACATCCTTGATCATCCTGTTTCCGTATTGTTCGATTCTGGTGCCATGCATTCTTTTATATATATGGATTGTGTGCGTCGTCTGCATGTTGATTGCTTGGTTGCGTGTGAACCATTTGTTGTTAAACTGCCTAGTGGGGATAGCATCGTGGGGGATCGTGAGGTTAGAGATTTTTCAGTGAGTATCGCGGGGAGGGTTTGGCCTTCTAATCTGATCGCGGTAGATATTAGAGATGAGGATTTGATTCTGGGTGAGGATTGGCTGGACCGTCATGGGGCGATCATGAATTATAGAACGAGAATCGTTTCGATGTTAGCCTCTGATGGTACCGAGCATTCTTTTGTGGGGTGTAAGCGGAGTAGCCAGAGATTACTGATCAGCGCCTTGAAGGCGGTGAGACTTCTTCGAGGAGGTTGCACGGGCTATTGGTGTTACGCTTTGAGTTCGGAAGAAGGGGGAGTCGAGCTCTCGTCTATTCCAGTAGTGTGTGAGTATCCTGATGTTTTTCTAGACGAGTTGCCGGGTTTGCCGCTGGATCGAGACGTTGAGTTTACCGTCGATTTAGAGCCGGGTGAAGCACCGATCTCTAAGACGCCATACCGTATGGCGCCTGCCGAGATGCTGGAGCTGAAGAAACAGTTAGGAGAGTTGCTAGACATGAGATATATTCGACCGAGCGCTTCGCCTTGGGGCGCACCAGTCCTGTTTTTGAAGAAGAAGGACGGGTCACTTCGTTTGTGTATCGACTACCGAGATTTGAACAAAGTGACCATCAAAAATAAATATCCGCTCCCGAGGATTGATGACTTGTTTGATCAGTTGCAAGGGGCAACCGTGTTTTCGAAGATTGATTTGAGATCGGGGTATTATCAGCTCCAAGTGAAGGATACCGATATTCCGAAGACGGCCTTTCGGACGAGATACGGACACTACGAGTTTGTGGTTATGCCTTTTGGGCTAACCAACGCACCAGCCATGTTCATGCAGCTTATGAACAAAGTCTTTATCGAGTACCTTGATAAGTGTGTAGTCGTTTTTATCGACGACATCCTGATTTACTCGAGGAGCGAGGAGGAGCATGCCCGTCATTTGTATATCGTATTAGATATTTTGAGAAATCAGCATCTTTTTGCGAAGTTCTCAAAGTGCGAGTTTTGGTTACGGGAGGTTATGTTTCACGGTCATGTGATCTCGGCCGAGGGTGTTCGTGTGGACCCACATAAGGTAGAGGTAGTGTTGGATTGGGCGCCACCCAAGAACGTGAAGGAGGTCCGCAGTTTTCTGGGATTAGTCGGGTATTACCGTAGATTCGTCGAGGGGTTCTCTAAGCTCGCTCGACCGCTGACTCAGTTGTTACGAAAGTCAGAGAAGTTTGTGTGGACCGATGAGAGGCAGAATAGTTTTGAGGAGTTGAAGAATTGGTTGACGACCGCTCCTGTTTTGGCTTTACCGAGTGGTAATGATGGTTTCTCAGTTTATAGTGATGCTTCGGGCCAAGGGCTCGGATGCGTACTTATGCATCACGGGAGGACGATTGCCTATGCTTCCCGTCAGTTGAAACCGTACGAGTTGAATTACCCTACGCACGATCTTGAGTTGGCCGCAGTCGTATTTGCGTTGAAGATCTGGCGTCATTACTTGTATGGCTCGTCGTGTCAGATTTTCACCGATCACAAGAGCCTCAAGTACATTTTCACCCAGAAAGATCTTAATATGAGATAGAGGAGGTGGTTGGAATTGATTAAGGATTACGATCTCGAGATCCTCTATCATCCGGGCAAGGCTAATGTGGTAGCAGATGCCTTGAGCCGGAAATCGGTGTCGCTTCGGGCGCTTGAGCTACTTACGGCCCAGTCGAGACTTCAACGAGAGTTTACAAAGTTGAGCATTGAGGTTGTACTGCCAGAGAGTTCTGGGAAGTTGCGTACTCTTGAGATTTCTTCATCTCTGGTCGATGACATTAAATCGGGACAGTTGGAGGACCCGATGTTTATTCAGCTTCGAGAGAGTGTAGGGAAGAGGAAAGCCCCGGGATTCGTTATTCATGAGGACGGTGTGTTAAGATTCCGAGGGCGGTTGTGTGTTCCGAACGACTCAGAATTGAGACAGAGTATTATGCGAGAGGCTCACGCGTCGCCTTACTCAGTCCATCCGGGCTCGAGTAAAATGTATAAAGATCTGAGGAAAAATTTCTGGTGGAATGATATGAAGAAGGAGGTAGTTCAGTTTGTGGCTAAGTGTTTGACTTGTCAGCAAGTCAAGATTGAGCATCAGCAGCCAGCCGGGTTATTGGAACCACTTTCCGTCCCGGAATAGAAGTGGGAGGATATCTCTATGGATTTTGTCACGGGTTTGCCGAGGACGAAGACTGGTATGAATATGGTGTGGGTGATTGTAGACCGACTGACTTAGTCGGCACATTTTCTGGGCATCAAGGATACTTGGGGTCCAGAAAAGTTGGCTCGTATTTTTATCGCACAGATAGTGAGGCTTTATGGTACGCCGAGGACCATTATTTCAGACAGAGATGGCCGATTTGTATCGCATTTTTGGTAGGCGGTACATAAGGCATTGGGGACACAGTTACGTTTGAGCACTTCGTTCCATCCCCAGACCGATGGGCAGTCCGAACGTACCATTCAGACGTTCGAAGATTTGTTGCGCGCGTGCGCGTTAGATTGGAGTAGTGACTGGGAGGAGCATTTGGCCTTAATTGACTTTACTTATAATAATAGCTGGCACGCGTCGATTATGATGGCACCGTATGAGGCACTTTATGGCCGATGTTGCTGATCGCCGATATGTTGGGATGAGCCGTCCGATCTAGTTGGCACCGAGCCAGACCTTGTGTTGGAGACGAGGGAGAAAGTTGAATTGATTAGGAAGAGAATGTTGGCTGCTCAGAGTCGACAAAAGTCTTATGCGGATGTTAGGCGTTGACCTTTGGAGTTTGCGGTGGGAGATCATGTTCTGTTGAGAGTGTCTCCGACGAAGGGAGTTTTCGATTTTGGGAAAAAGGGAAAGTTCAGCCCGAGATATATTGGGCCTTTCGAGATATTGGAGAGAGTAGGTGAGTTGGCATACCGTTTGGCTCTACCTCCGTCGCTGAGTCAAGTTCATAGCGTATTTCACGTTTCCCAGTTGAGGAAGTACGTTCCGGACCCATCCCACATTATTGATTTTGGAGATGTGGAGATCGAGAAAGATGTTACGTTTGAGGAGAGGCCCGTCAGAATTTTGGAGCGTCGCGACAAGCAGTTAAGGCACAAAACCATTCCTTTGGTTAAAGTGCAATGGTCAAGGCACGGAGTAGAAGAAGCGACGTGGGAGTTAGAGGAGGATATGCGTTCGAGGCACCCCGAGCTTTTTGATTCTAAAGTTTCGGGACGAAACTTTATTTTAGAGGGGGAGAATGTAATATCCGTAACTTTCCATTTTTAGCAGTTTCCATTTTTGGCGTATGTCTATTTTTATCGACTCGCTTGTAACCGTTTCGACATTTTGAATCTACTTTATTCTTGGAGTTTTTCCATTTGGACGAGTTTTGGCGATGTTTTCACGTGATTTCATTTTATGATATGTTTTGCCGTATGAACGTTCGATTCTCGTAAAACTCGTTCGTTTTCGTTGTTTCTTGGCTTGTACAAGTTCGTATGGTTGAGTTGGTCATGTTGAGACTTTCGGTTGGTAAATCCGACGTCGTTTCGTGATTTTCGGACACTTGGGCCATTTTGTAATTTCCTAATAGTTTAGGGAATCTCATTTTCGTTGTCGCATTACGGACCCTCCGGTGGTCGGAATTATATTTTCTTTTAGCACTTAGCTCCGTCGTCTGGTATGCTTCGTGTTTATGTTCCTGGATTCTGGTCTCGTAGTGCGTTTCGTGTATTGCACCCTCGACAGCAGCCTACTGCTGATGTGAGCAGCAGTATTGAACTGCTGTGCAGGTAGCGCACGCTACTCCTGTTGCCTTGCGTGCGCTACCGATGTGCAGTTAGCGTACGCTAACTCCCTATTGTTAGCGTACACTAGCGAATGGTGGCAGTAGCTACTGGACCTGTCACGGCCCGTTAGCGCGCGCTATATATGACAGTTAGCGTGCGCTAACTTCACAAATTATATAAGTCAGCGGGCAGTTCAGAAACATCAGTTTTATTCTTTTCTCTTCGTTTTCTTCGACGTGCGACTTCAGAGGCAATTTCCACCGATACTGGTCGGAGTTCTCTTCAAATTCCATCATCGTAGAGTTGTGTTAGCATATTATCATCAGCATAATAACCCTCCAACGTCCGAATTCAAGGTATTTTCATCTAGAACCCTAACTTGTCAATTTTGGGGGGTTTTCGGGATTCTAGGGTTTAGTTCCGAATTGTTCAATTATGTTACGATATTCTTTACCGATTGTGATTATTGAGTGATTCTAAATCCAATTTCCTTGATTTTGATCCGCGAATTATCAATACGGGGAGATTTTGCGTAAACCCTCGCCCGTATCAATTGATCGTTCATTGTCATATCATGTAATCGGGGTTATGGGTGTATTCCAATAGAGTATTGTTGTCCGTTGGGACTGAACTGTGTTGATCCTTCATTTAGGAACCGTCGTTTTCCACCCGGACCGTTCGTAGTCGTGTTTCACTTCCGTTTCTTCAAGAATGTCTCAAAAGCAAGTACTTTACATTTGTTTACATCTTCTAGTATTTGAATTATGGCTGTATCGTGGTTGTTGTGGATGGTTATGTGTATGTTCACCTAGGGACGGTCCAACGGGGCCTCTAGGGATACATATTGTCGTGAGTGTGCGTATCGCGAACTGTGGTTAGCCACCCAGGGATGTCCGATGTGGCTCATGGGTACGGTGGCCGTGAGTCTCGTACCAACGGTTAACTTTGAATTGTGATTTGTTGGAGATAATGTGTTTTACGATTGTACAATGTAAATATTCCGGAATATAAAATGCTTTCTAAAATGATTTTTGGCGCATATATTCATCTGATTAGAATGTAGTTCAAATGGATTGTACTTGCACTAGCAGTTGTCGCTAACCCCTTAAATGGGGGAAATACTTTTTGTATTTCAGGTATTGATCGTGGGGACAAGCGAGCACTCGAGCCGTATGAGGATGATGGGCAAGCATGATATTGTCCAGTAGTCGATTCTTGGTGTTTTGTTCTGTCGATTATGGTTGATGTATTGTTTCGGGATTTTTGTATTATAAAATTGGTTTAAGTACTCGAGTACTTCCCGTTTGAATTGTTAATGTCGTGTTCCCGCTTTGGGAAATGGATTTAATGTCAGGTGTTAATCGTCGGTTTGTATTCTAATTATGAATTGTCGTCTTTTGATAGTTGTTTGTCTTTGTCGAATGTCTTGTTTGGTAAGTTAGCCTGGTGGATTCCACAGTGTGGAGTCCACGGCGCTGTAATATGCCCTGAATGTCTTGGGGGTGTTACACCAAGTGTCCTTGATTCCCAAAAACGTGCCGACTTACTTAGTCGATCCACGGTCACCCAAACCATGTTCATTCCCGTCTTCTTCCTCGGCAAATTCGTGAAAAAATCCATAGACACGTCCTCCCACTTCCATTCCAGGACGGGAAGTGGTTTCTACAACCCGGCTGGCCGCTGATGTTCGATTTTGACTTGCTGGCAAGTCAAACACTTAGCCACAAACTGCACCACCTCATTCTTCATGTCATTCCACCAAAACATCTTCTTCAAATCCTTATACATTTTACTCGAGCCCGAATGAACTGAGTAAGGTGACGCATGAGCCTCCTTCATAATGCCCTGTCTCAATTCCAAGTTATTCGGAACACACAACCGACCTTGGAATCTTAACACACCATTTTCATGAATCACAAATCCCGGGGCTTTCCCCTTAACCACATTCTCATGGAGTTGGGTAATCATCAGGTCTTCTAACTATCTCGAGGGTGCACAACCGCCCACATTCCCTGGTAAAACAACCTCAATGCTCAACCCTATCAACTCTCGCTGGAGCCCTGGCTGGGATATGAGTAACTCGAGTGCCCGAAGCGATACTATTTCTGACTCAAGGCATCTGCCACAACATTTGCCTTGCCTAGATGATAAAGGATTTCGACATCGTAATCCTTGATTAGCTCCAGCCACCTTCTTTGTCTCATATTCAGTTCTTTCTATGTGAATATATATTTCATGCTCTTGTGATCGGTGAAAATCTGACACAATGAGCCATACAAGTAATGAAGCCAAATCTTCAACACAAACACAACTGCAGCCAACTCAAGATCATGTGTAAAATAATTAAACTCATACGATTTTAACTGACGGGAAGCATAAGTAATCGTCTTTCCATGCTGCATGAATATACATCCAAGTCCTTGGCTCGAGACATCGCTATAAACTGAAAAGCCCTCATTACCGCATGGTAAGGTTAAAATGGGAGCGGTAGTTAACCGATTCTTCAACTCTTCGAAACTCTTCTGCCTCTCGTCTATCACACAAACTTCTCTGACTTCTGCAACAACTGAGTAAGCGGTCGAGCGAATTTAGAGAACCCCTCGACAAACCTTCGATAATACCACCGCCAAACCCAAAAAACTACGGATCTCCTTCACGTTCTTGGGTGGCGCCCAATCTAATACTTCCTCTATCTTGTGTGGCTACACACGAACTGTAAGACCCCCAAGACGATCAGGGCATATTAAAGCGCCGTGGACCCCACACTTTGGAATCCACCAGGCTAACGTATCAGCACGACAATCGACAAAGACATACATCATCAACAAACAGACGATTTCTCAATCCACGACATTCAAAACGAAAGACTGGAATTTAACAATATAATTTGACATCAAGTCCACTCCCAAAACGGGTACACAACAATAATAAAATTCAAGAAAGAAGTACTCGAGTACTTATACAAATGACATAATAAATAAATCCCCAAAACAAGACACCAACATACAACCACTGAACAGTATCACACTTGCCCATCATCCTCGTACGGCTCGCATGCCCGTTTGCTTCCATGACCTATACCTGAAATACAAAAGTATTTCCCCCATTTAAGGGGTTAGCGACAACTGCTAGTGCAAGTACAATCCATTTGAACTACCATTCTAATCATATGAAATATGCGCCAAAAATCATTTATATTCCAGAATATTTACGGTGCACAAGCACAAAAACACATTTCTCCAACAAAATAATTCAAAGTTAACCATTAGTACGAGACTCACGGCCACCGTACCCCGCAGAGCCCCGTCGGACATCCCTGGGTGGTTAACCCTAGCTCGTGATACGCACACTCACGGCAATACGTATCCCTAGAGGCCCCATCAGACCGTCCCTAGGTGAACATACACATATACATCCACAACAACCACGAAAAGCCATAATCCAAATACTAGAACATGTAAACAAATGTAAAGTACTTGCCTTTGAGACATCTTCGACGGAACGCGAACGAACAACGACTACGAATGATCCGGAGGGAAAACGACCGTTCCTAAACGAAGGATTAACATAACTCAGTCCTATACGATAACAAGAATCGAATGGAATACGCCCACAACCCCGATTACAAGCTATGACAATATACATTTAATTGATATGGGCGAGGGTTTACGCAAAATCTCCCTAAATCGACAATTCACAGATTAAACTCGACAGAATCGGATTGGGATTCACCCAATAACAACAAGCGGTAAGGAATATTACAACATACTTGAATAATTCGAGTTTAATCAAGCAAAACCCGAAAACCCCCCAAAATTGACAAAGTTAGGGTTCTAAGCCATTTACCTCGGATTCGGATGGTGGAAGACGATTACTTAGAAGATGATATGCTCCTTCGATCTCACGGTGATGAGGGATGATGAAAATACGGATTGAAAGTGATGGAATCGCCCTATGTGCATCGCCTGATGAAGAAACCGAAGAAAGGAAATGAAAGGAATGAGTTCCGACCTCTGCCGGCTGTCTTAAAACAGCGGGCTGTTACGGCCGTAATAGTGGCTGCCTTACGGCCGTAACAAGGCCATCTTACGGCCATAATGAATGGGATGTTGCAGCCGTAATACCCTACTGGACAGCAGTCTGAGAAGCTGTTGTACAAACTGTCCCGGACGATTCCAAAACCCAGACCTGCTATCGAACCAAAAATATGGTTACACAGTATTCTCGATGACGAATCTAAGCGTTAGAAGGAAACACAATTCTGAATCCCCGAAGGTTCGGAATTCGACGACGAAAGTAAATCTCCCTTAAGTTTAAGGAAATTACAAAACGGCCCAAATGCTCGAAAATCACGATACGACGTCGGATTGACAAAACTCCCAACACGAACAACTCAACCATACGAAATTATGCAAATAGAGAAACAACAAAAACGAACAAGTTTTACGAGAATCGAACGTATACACGACAAACATAATATAAAATGGAATTACGCAAAAACATCTCCGAAACTCGTCCAAATGGAAAAACTCCAAGAATAAAGTAGATTCAAAACGTCGAAACTGTTACAAACGAGTCAATAAAAATAGACATATACCAAGTATATATTTATAATTATACGTTCTCGACTTTGAAAGTAAGATATATGAATGGTATGATTGTTTATATCCACTCTGGGGCGGACCGATAGGTCCCCTGAGGGTTTCGTAGCCTTTGGTGCGATTCCCCGGATAATTTAGGTTAACCACTCTGGGGTGGGCCGACGTGTCCCCTGAGGGTTCCGTAGCCTCTGGTGCGGTTCCACGGTTGATCATGTATGCATTGTTGTGATGCTATGAGATTTAGTTATTCCGGAATACTAGTCTTGAATTGATGAATTGACGGTTACCTTTACTTTATTGTCGATGAGTATTGTGTTTCATACTTGATATACTTGCACTAGCTATTCGACGGCTAACCCCTTTATGGGGGAAATACTTTTTATGTATTTCAGGTTCCAGGAGAGCGGATAGGCAGGTATAGGGTCGGCACGAAAATGATGGGCAAGCGTGATACTGTGTTTTATCTCTGGTTATCTTTTGTGTTCCTCCATTCATTGTTGTTGTACTGGAATGGTTATTGAATACTCAAGTATTGTTTGTTTTCAGTCTTTGTTGATGTTTCGGTCTGTGTTGCCGAGGTTTTGATTTTGTATTGTGATGTATTTGGATACATTGGACATGGTTTGAATACCCTTTGTATCGTCTTTCATTTCATTGTATTTGGACCTTCTCACTCTTAATTTTGTGCACAATTATCGAATATACCCCATGTCTAGTAACTCTCCCAACTGTTTCTTCAATTCAAGCATCTCAGCAGGCGCCATACGGTATGGTGTCTTAGAAATCGGTGCTGCACCGACTCTAAATCAACAGTAAACTCAACCTCTCGGTCCGGCGGCAAACTCGGCAACTCGTCTGGAAAAATGTTAGGATACTCACACACTACCGGTATAGATGAGAGCTTGACTCCCTCTTTTACCGATATAAAAGCATAACACCAATAACCAGTGCAACCTCCTCGAAGAAATCTCTCCACTTTCATAGCACTGATCAGAAATCTCTGACTACTCCGCTTACGCCCCACAAAAGAATGCTCGGTACCGTCAGAGGCTAACATCGAAATAGTTCTCATTCTGCCGATCTAGCCAATCCTCACCAAGAATCAAATCCTCATCCTTAATATCTACCGCAATCAGATTATAAGGCCAATCCCTCCCCGCGATACTCACAGGAAAATCTCTAATCTCACGATCCCCACGATGCTATCCCCACTAGGCAGTTTAACAACAAATGGTTCACACGCAACTAGGCAATCAACATGCAGACGATGCACACAATCCATAGATATGAAAGAATGCATAGCACCAGAATCGAATAACACAGAAACACGATGGTCAAGGATGTGAACGCTACCTGTAGCAACCGTCGCGTCGTGATCTCCAGCTCGTGTCATCTCATACACACGGGGTGGAACAGACCCCGCACTATAAGCTCCCCCTCTAGAAGGCTTCCCACATTCTCGACCTCTGCCAAAACTCTGCTAGGGCTGAGAAACTGTCGGTGATTGGTTCACGCTTGGTTCTCCCGCAGCTGGGGCTGACACCTGAGTAACTAGTGCCCGAACCGCATCTGTAAAATACTTAGAACGATGTCCCATCCAACCGCAAGCAAGACACTGAATCGGAGGCCTGTCACACTCACTCATCATGTGTCCAGGACGACCATAGTTAAAGCAGGTAGGAGCCCGAACAGAAATAGTAGGAGCAGACTTAGAACCGTTTCCTCGCCCAAATGACGGGGACTGATTCCCGAAGACTCGCGAACCAAAATGAGCCTTCTGATAACCACCAGACTCACCTCCCGAAAACTGACCGGAGGTCTTCTATTTCTTACCCTCAGCTACCGTCTCTGTCGCATAAAATGACATCTCATAAGCCATTGCCTTGTTCTGATAATCCTTCAGAGTTGTACACCCGAAACCAGACATGTAGTGACGAACCCTCGGCTTCATCCGCATGTTAAAGTGGCGGATTTTATCTAGCTCATCTCGGACCTGATTTCCCACATAGTGAAGTTGCTAGTTGTCGTCCTTGATCGCCCGCGAAATAGGAACATCCCGGGGCTTAGCCTCAAAGAAGGCTCGGATCCTCCACTTTTTCACTGGCCATAGACAAAATTCATCCTCCATCAACTCTTCCGGTCACGTGGTTTCACCGCTTTGCACCACGTTGCCGCCTCCTTGGCGAGGAAGTACTGAGCGATGGGTACCTTCCTCTCCTCAGAGCAGTTAGCCACCTCGAACACCTTCTCCATCTCAAATAACCAATTCTCCCAACCGAAAGGGTCAGAAGTACCATCAAACTGCAGAGGACGCATACGAATTACGTCCTGAAGTAACTTATCATTGCCGGATCCAGTGGGTGGAATCGTGTTGGCATTAGCTTGTCCGACCAAGATGGCCTGAGTTAGTAGCGTCATCTGGTTTGCTACTTGCTGTAAAATGTTCGTTACTACGATATTCTCATGAGTATTTCCGGAGCTAGCAGACTTATCCTGCTGGCCCCCGGCACTGGGTGGAACACTGTCCGACAAGGATGGCATTGCCGAATTAGTTCCCGAGTTATCGGACATGGCCGTCCCACCGGCTGCGCCACGTCCCCTACCGCGTCCGTGACCGCATCCGCGTCCTCTACCAGCAGGTATTCTGAAGAATTAACGGGTGAGTACAGTTCAAACATAAAACACAATAAGATACCAAGAAAGGAACATAACAGGACAACATAATGAGTCAAGTTAGGAAAACTTACGAGCACCGGCGTACTGAGATGATGGCGTAGCAGTGATACTATTCAAAAACGACACTCAAGTAGACCCAAATAACCGACAGCCTAGGTATCCATAAACTTATGCTCCGATACCATATTCTGTAACACCCCCAAGACGATCAGGGCATATTACAACGCCGTGGATCCCATACTTTGGAATCTACCAGGCTAATGTATCAACACGACAATCGACAAAGACACACATCATCAACAAACAGACAATTTCTCAATCCACAACATTCAAAACCAAAGACTGAAATTTGACAATACAATTTGACATCAAGTCCACTCCCAGAACGGGTACACAACATTAATAAAATTCAAGAAAGAAGTACTTGAGTACTTAAACAAATGACATAATAAATAAATCTCCAAAACAAGACACCAACAGACAACCACTGAACAGAATCACGCTTGCCCATCATCCTCGTACGGCTCACATGCTCGTTTGCTTTCATGACTTGTACCTGAAATACAAAAGTATTTCCCCCATTTAAGGGGTTAGCGACAACTGCTAGTGCAAGTACAATCCATTTGAACTACCATTCTAATCAGATGAAATATGCTCCAAAAATCATTTTAGAAATCATTTATATTCTGGAATATTTACGGTGCACAAGCACAAAAACATATTTCTCCAACAAAACAATTCAAAGTTAACCGTTGGTACGAGACTCACGGCCACCGTACCCCGCAGAGCCCCGTCGGACATCCCTGGATAGTTAACCCTAGTTCGTGATACGCACACTCATGGCAATACGTATCCCTAGAGGCCCCGTTAGACCGTCCCTAGGTGAACATACACATATACATCCACAACAACCACGAAAAGCCATAAGCCAAATACTAGAACATGTAAACAAATGTAAAGTACTTGCCTTTGAGACATTTTCGACGGAACAGGAACGAACAACGACTACAAATGATCCGGAGGGAAAACGACCGTTCCAAAATGAAGGATTAACATAACTCAGTCCTATACGATAACAAGAATCGAATGGAATACGCCCACAACCCCGATTACTAGCTATGACAATATACGTTTAATCGATATGGGCGAGGGTTTACGCAAAATCTCCCTGAATCGACAATTCATGGATTAAACTCGATGGAATCGGATTGGGATTCACTTAGTAAAAACAATCGGTAAGGAATATTACAACATACTTGAACAATTCGAGTTTAATCAAGCAAAACCCGAAACCCCCCCCCCAAAATTGACAAAGTTAGGGTTATAAGCCATTTACCTCAGATTCAGACGGTGGAAGATGATTACTTAGAAGATGATATGCTCCTTAGATCTCACGGTGATGTGGGATGACGAAAATACGGATTGAAAGTGATGGAATCGCCCTCTGTGCGTCGCCCGACGAAGAAAATGAAGAAAGGAAATGAAAGGAATGAGTTCTGGCCTCTGCCCGCTGTCTTAAAACAGCAGGCTGTTATGGCCATAATAGGGGCTGCCTTACGGCCGTAACAAGGCCAGCTTACGGCCGTAATGAATGGGGTGTTACTGCCGTAACACCCTACTGGACAGCAGTCTGAGAAGCTGTTGTTCAAACTTTCCCGGACGACTCCGAAACCCAGACCTGCTATTGAACCAAAAATATGGTTACGAAGTATTCTTGATGACGAATCTAAGCATTAGAAGGAAACATAATTCCGAATCCTCGAAGGTTCGGAATTCGACGACGAAAGTAAATTTCCCTTAAATTTAAGGAAATTACAAAACGGCCGAAACGCTCAAAAATCACGATACGACGTCGGATTGACAAACCTAAACTCCCAATACGAACAACTCAACCATACGAAATTATGTAAATAGAGAAACACTGAAAACGAACGAGTTTTACGAGAATCGAACGTACATACAGAAAACAAAATATAAAATGGAATTACGCAAAAACATCTCCGAAACTCGTCCAAATGGAAAAACTCCAAGAATAAAGTAGATTCAAAACTTCGAAACGGTTACAAGAGAGTCGATAAAAATAGGCATACACCAAAAATGGAAACTGCTAAAAATGTAAAGGTACGGATATTACACGAACACCCTCGGCCGAGATCACGTGATCGAGAAACATAACCTCCCGCAACCAAAACTCACACTTTGAGAACTTCGCCTAAAGGCGCTGAGTTATCAAGATTTCCAACACGATATGCAGATGACGTGCATGCTCCTCCTCGCTCCTCGAGTAAATAAGAATATCGTCGATAAAGACGACTACACACTTATCGAGATATTCGATAAAGACCTTGTTCATTAGTTCCATAAACAAGGCTGGGGCGTTGGTTAGCCCGAACGATATGACCACAAACTCGTAATGGCCGTATCTCATCCGAAAGGCCATCTTTGGAATATCGGAATCCTTCACTTAGAGTTGGTAATATCCCGATCTCAAATCAATCTTTGAGAACACAGTCGCTCCCAGCAATTAGTCAAACAAGTCGTCAATCCTCAGAAGTGGATACTTGTTTTTTATGGTCACCTTGTTCAACTCTCGGTAGTCGATGCATAAACACAGTGACCCATACTTCTTCCTTACGAACAAGATCGGTGCGCCCCAATGTGAAGCGCTCGGTCGAATGTAACCTGTGTCTAGCAGCTCACCCAACTATTTCTTCAACTCAAGCATCTTGGCAGGCGCCATACGGTATGGCGTTTTCGAAATTGGGGCCGCACTCGGCTCTAAATCAATGGTGAACTCAATATCACGGTCTGGTGGCAAACCCGTCAACTCATCTGGAAAGACGTCAGGATACTCATTTACTACTGGAATAGGCGAGAGCTCAACTCCCCCTTCTTCCGATCTCAAAGCATAACACTAGTAACCAGTGCAACCTCCTTGAAGGAGTTTCACTGCTTTTATAGCGCTGACCAAGAATCTTTGACTACCCCGTTTGCATCCCACAAAGGAGTGTTCAGTACCATTGGAGGCTAACATCGAAATGGTTCTCACTCTATAGTTCATGATCTCCCCATGTCGATCCAACCAATCCTCACCAAGGATCAAATCCTCATCCTTAATGTCTACCACAATCAGATTAGAAGACCAAGCCCTCCCCGCGATACTCACCGTAAAATCTCTAATCTCAAGATTCCTCATAATAAACATGTAGACGACGCACACAATCCAAAGAGATAAAAGAATGCGTAGCACCAGAATCGAATATCACGGAAAGAGGATAATCAAGGATGTGAACGGTACATGTAACCATTGTCGCATCAAGAGCTCCGGCTCGTCTCATCTCATACACACGAGGGGGAACAGACCCCGCACTAGATGCTCCCCCTCTAGAAGCTATCCACATCTCCGACCTCTTCCGAAACTCTGCTGAGGTGGATTAGTCGTCGGAGCCTGATTCACGCTCGGTTCCCTCATTGCCGGGGCTGACATCTGAGTGACTGGTGCTCGACTCGCATCTCCAAAATATGCAGCACGATGCCCCATACGACCACAATTATGACACTGTGGCGGCGGCCTGTCACATTCGCTCGTCATATGTCCCGGACGACCACAGTTAAAACAAGTATGACCACGAACAGGAACCACCAGAACAGACTTAGAACCATGGGCTCTCCCTAATTATGGGACTGATTCCCGAAGGCTTGCGGACCAGACTGAGTCTTCTGATGCCCGACAAACTTACTTCTTGAAAAATGACAGGAAGTCTTATGCTTCTTACCCTCTGCTGCCACCCTCGTCGCAGAAAAAGACATCTCATAGGCCATCACCTTGTTCTGATAGTCCTCAAATTCGCACACCCAAGGCCTGACATATAGTGGCGAACCCTCGGTTTCATCCACATGTCGAAGTGGTGGATCTTGTCCAGTTCGTCGAGGACATGATTCCTCACGTAATGTAGTTGCTGATTATAATCTTTGATTGCTTGAGAGATAGGAACATCATGGGGTTTCGCCTCGAAGAAGGCTCGAATCCTTCCCTCTTTCACTGGCCACGGACAATACTCAGCCCCCATAAATTCCCGAAACTCATCCCACGTAGCTTCCCGGTCACGTAATTTAACTGCCTGCCACCACATTGCCGCCTCCTTGTGTAATATCCGCGATCTCGATTTGTGGTAAATTTCTTTTTTTTCGGCGAGAGTCCATTTTGATGACTCGTTCGGGACTGTTTCGTCATTCTGAGAGTATTTAATTCTTCACTTTTTGGATGCCCGAGTTCATGTGTCATTTTGTCGAGTTTCGTGTTCTTAGGTGACTTTTCGGCACTTGAGTTGGATTCTTGCGAATCTCGTTCATTAACGTTGTTATACATGTTGTGAGCTTCGGCTTGGTTATTCGTTGTCGTATCATGATTTTCGAACATTTAGGATCATTTTGTAATTTCCCAAAGTTGTGGGTATCCATCGTCATACCCATTTCTGAGATGTTCTGTTGTTGTCCTTCTGAGTCGTTAACGCGGATGCTACACTTATTGGTTAGCGCGTGCTATGGTAATGTAATACCCGAGATATTCATTCCAGTTTTGTTGAATTTTCTTCGGTAGAACGGACTGTTGTCGTCCGCGTCTTTGGAATCGCATGCTTGTACTGTGGTATATTGAGTTTCGTAGCCTGTTCGTTATTCTTTTGGATCATAGCTGGTGCGTTCGCGTGATCGAGACGTCGTCGAGTATCGATTCGGGCAGTCGGAGGGTTGGCTGGGCCGATTACGGTCGTAAGGCCTGGCCGATTACGGCCGTAAGGCGTCCGCACCCCTTTAGCCTGGGAGGACTCGGTTACGGCCGTAAGGTCCATCAGGTTACGGCCGTAAGGCTTATTACGGCCGCTAAGCGCTGGCCGGTTATGGCCGTAGTGACTCGACAGATTTTAGTCAGTGGCCCTGGGAGTTCGGTTACGGCCGTAAGGTTTGATCGTTGCGTACGCAAGGATTTCGGCCATTGCATGCGCTATCGGCAGTTGACCGAGTTACGTCCGTAAGGCACTGCCGGTTACAGCCGTAACACTGTCGGCCATATATAGGCCTGTGACGGGCCAAACCTCATTTCTCACCCATTTCTTCATCTTTTGGCGGCTGGCGACGGGAGAAGACGAGGAGAGGAGTCCTTGGCCGGTTCCGATCATTTCTAAGGTGTTTTGGAAGATTCTTGTTGATTATATCATTATCTGAATCCTTGTTCTTCGCCGGATCGAGGTAATTCTTCCGTAGAATCCTAGTTGTGTTATTTTGGGGGATTTCTTCGTGAATCGTTGATTTGTCCGATTTTGATGAATTGATTATGGTATTCTTGTTGTCTTGTCCATGATATTCGAATTTTGTAACTCGTTTATCGATTTTTATCACCCGGAACTTGATTTCCGATTTCCTTGAAGAACCCTCGGATTCTTGTTATTTTTCGGCTTGATTCGGATGCCATTTAGCGTTATTGATTCGTGGTGATATTATTTTCGTAGTTCTCGTGGAATTGTCGGGGTTTGGTCGATCTTGGAAGTTCGAGGGCTACCCAACCGTATCCGTTCATTATTCCATTGCTCGTGGTATCGAAGCAAGTACCTTGTCATACATTTCATGTTTTGTGGATATGATGATTGTGATCGTCTTGGTATGTTGTTTATTTGTTTGAAATGAACTTTCAAAGATTCGGTTTAGCCTCGTTAAGGGCTCACTTTGAAAACGTGTGTGTTTTGTGACTGGTGTATTTTGTGAATGATAAAGGGAACCCTATGAATACACTTGGTGTTATTGTTGTGCTTTGATAATATATATACATATATTATCTAATTTCGGTGTGTTGTGATTTGACACTTGTGTTGTGCTATGTATTTATTGCCTTTGAGTGAGTCGTTCGGATATCTTTGGCGTGCTATGTTAATAGTGTGAATGTGTGGATATGGTCGAAGGTCTACGGTGACACATGGCACGTGACCATGTGGTCAGGATGCAACAAGTGATTGATCCAACCGTGAGAGCCTAAGACAATCTACGGTGACACATGGCTTGTGATCATGTGGTCAGGATGCAACAAGCGATTGATCCAACCGTGAGATGACGTGGCATGTGTTCACAGTGTTATGTATTTTTCTCATCTCGGGAGGGTCCGTCGAGGCCTCGAGGGAATCTATGACTTCACTCTGGATTCATGAGTTTGAGTATATGATTTGTGAATGTGCTTTGCTCACCTCGGGAGGGTCCGTCGAGGCCTCGAGGGAATCTATGACTTCACTCTGGATTCACGAGTTGGTGTTATATGTGTGACCAAGATTTGCGTATCTTGGGTGCTTATGTTGTGTTGATTTTATATCCGTCGAGGACGCGTGACATGGGTTTTAACCCTGTGAATTGTTGTTGGTTTTATTTGTGAAAACAAAACATTTGGGCTGTGACCCCCGTTGATTTTTGGACAGAGAAGGATTCGATAATCCTAAATTATTTTCTATTAAAACTACTAATGGCTTATTAAACCATTTTGTAAATTGTTTCTCTTGAATTTTAAACTTTCTGTTTTGGAATGTTTTACCCAAACTCTTGCTTCGGGAAGTATTTTTCGTTATGTTTGAATCTTTGAGGATTCCTGGTTATTATTATTCTTGGAATTTGAATTGTATGACTCGTATTTTGCACTTTATACTTACACTAGCAAAATAGTGGAAATTTGCTAACCCCCGAGTAATCGGGGGTGGATGTCTGTATTGCATTCAGGTATTGGGGAGTATAGCATAGGGTTGGTGTAATATCCGCAATTTCGGATTTCAGTAATTTTATTTTTTCGGCGGGAGCCCATTTTGACGACTCGCTCGTGATCATTTCGTCATTCCGAAAGTATTTAATTCTGTACTTTTTGTCATCCGAGTTCGTTTCGGTATCATTTTGTTGAGTTCCGTGTTCTTAAGCAGTTTTTCCGCACTTGAGTTCGATTCTTGCGAATCTCATCTGAAACTATTGTTTCGAGTTTCTCGTAAGTTCATTTAATGTTATTATTCATGTTGCGAGGTTTGTCTTGGTGTTTCGATCGTGTATCGTGTATTTCGGACGTTTTGGGCCATTTTCATAATTTTCCAAAGTTTGGGGTAATTACTTTCCGTTGTCGAATTTCGATCTTTCGGGTGGTCGGAATCGTGTGTTCTCTTAGTGCTCAAATTCGTCTTTGCGAGTACTTCGTAACTGTATCTTCGATTCGTATTCAGGTTCGGGTTTCGGGGTCATCTGGGCCGTCGGAGTTGGCCCCGGTCGAGTCATGGCCGGGCATTTTGGGGCTAGGCCACCCCTGGCCGAGTTACGGCCGTAAGGGCCCGACAGTTACGGCCGTAAGGCCGGTTACGTGCGTAAGCCTTGGACGGTTACGTACGTAATGCTGCCGGCATTTTTGGGCAGTAGGCTCGGCCATGGCCGATTACGTACGTAAGGCGTCCGGCAGGCTGTGTATTTAAGCCCAGCAGACGGGTTTTTCATCATTTTTCACACTCGTTTCATCCTCTTCCACGGCTGGAGCTTTGATGATCATGGAGGGATGTTGTCAGGTGTTAAATTCATGAAGTCTTGGAGTTCATATCATCATTTATCCATCCTATAACATCCTTTGATCGAGCGAATCAGGTCAGATTTTCTAGAAACCTAGTTTTGGGGAATTTGGGTATTTTGGTTGTTTTCATCCGTTTAATCCGATTTAACTTAGGATTGTGATGGATTGATGATTATTTAGATATATTATATCATTTCCCTTATTATTCCATGGTTGGATCGTATCGATTCGTTGTTTTGGTCGAGTTCTTGATCGACGCCTTGAAGGTGTCCGGTAGAATGTCATAGAGGGGTTTTCGGACGTTCTACGATTATTCTTCCTCGTATGATCATTGATTTATTAATTATATTATGTTAGGGTCGAGTTCCTTGATAAGAAACTGTGTTGAACCCTTCCGTTCGTCGTCGTCTTCCTTTTCGATGGCATCGGGCGTTTCGAAGCTTCCTGGTTGAACCGCGTCCGTTGGAGTACATGCGTGCCGATTTCGAGGCAAGTACCTTGTTCATACACTTCTCGTTTTGTGGATATGATGATCGGTGGTTGTCTTGGTGTGTTTGTTTGGTTATTTGAAATGAATTTCCAAGAGATTCGTTTTGGCCTCGTTAAGGGCTCTTTTTAAAAATGTGTGTGTGTTTTGTGAACGGTGTGGTTTGGGGAATTGATTATGATTTGATTGTTTTGAACGTTGAGGGCTTTGGTGATACTCCTGTTGTTTAAAGTTATGGAATCATGTATTACGCGTTAATCGTGTTGTGTTGTGATGAGTTTGATAACGGTGTCGAGTAAGTGGCCATCTCTAGTAAGTATTCTTGATGAGCTTACATTCTTAGCATATTAGTATTGCATGAGTAACGTATGTGTGTGTATGCTCACTACGGGTTAGAAATGACGGGGTCTCGGTAGGTGTCCACAGAGACGTGGATCGACGAGCTTGCTTTTAACCACTACGGGTTAGATCCGACGGGGTCTCGGTAGGGGTCCACAGAGACGTGGATCGACGGTTAATTGTGGTGCATTTTACAAATGTGTTTTGAGATTGGTGTTTCCGGAAACGGGTGCATTTTACAAATGTGTTTTGAGATTGGTGTTTCCGGAAACGAGCATTTTTGAACGGCTTTCATAATTGCATGCATTGACTAAGTGTGTAAGAGGTAAGATGTTCATTTGGCTTACTTAGCTAGGATGGCACTAGAGTATTTTGTCGTATGTGTTTGTCTTTTAATTGTAGGGTTTGATGTTGGAAAACGAACCTTGTTATCGTTCTCGTGTACTGTGATTTGATGAAATTTGGGGCTAAAATCCCAACAGTTTTGTAAAGGTCATTTTACGGAAAATAAACCTTCGGGGTGGTGATCCCTTTCGTATTTCGAGTTTTGGAAAGAGAAGATTCGGTAATCCTTGATTGTTCTCTATTAAAACTCTCGATGGCATTTTAAACTGTTTTATAAATTATTTCCATTGATTTGTGATCTTTCGGTTTTGGAATGTTTTTCCCAAACTCTTGCCTCGGGAAGTACTTTTCGTTTCATTTGGATCTTTGAGGAATCCTGGTTATTGTTATTCGTGGAATGTGAATTGTATGACTCGTATTTTGCACTTTGTTCTTGCACTAGCAAAACAATGGAGTTTTGCTTACCCCCGAGTATTCGGGGGGTGAATGTCTGCATTGCATTCAGGTTTCAGGGAGCGTGGCATAGGGTCGGCATGAAGGATGAGGAAAGATGATCGATACTAATCACATGTGGAACCGCATGTTGTGTATTGGTTCAGTTGTACTTTATTTTCCGCTGCAATATTTTTTCCCCATTGTACGGGAGTTGTTGTATTTTGACCCCTGCATGGGCATGAATTGTAATTGAGTTGTATGTTTTATTGAAAGACCAAATCGGTCTACTGAGTAATTTTAGCCTTGAAGGCATTGTTGAGTTGTTCGATGTTGTTACCAGCCTGGTAGATCCTTGAGGAAAGGTTCTACGTCGTGTAATATCCCTGAGTGGATTGGGGGTGTTACATAAATGGTATCGGAGCTTAGGTTGTGGAAACCTAGGCTGTCAGGTCAAGTTGTGTCTGTTGAGTTTTGTCTTGTCGGATTTTATCTGACTGAGTCGTGTCGCGACGCGTTGTCTGAGTTCGTTGGTCGTGATTAGTATCGTGGGGCGATCATCATCTTCGTGCGACCTGTGGATGTAAGTCTCCCTTCTTTGTTATTGTGCCTCGTCTGATGCGAGTTACTTGTATGATTATTCGTTAAATGATGGAATCCTTCTGTGGATTTTGATTTCGTGATATGTGGGTATTCGACTCTCATATTTTATTTCTATAAGGAGCGGTGTCGCTGCTAATGTATTTTCGAACGGTATTTTATCCATTGCGTGAGTTCTTTCAGAATGACTTTTAGTATTTTGCAAACTGAGTTTTATTTCGTAAAATCGATTCTCTAAATCGAGTTTGGGCATTTTGGCCTTGAATGTTTTATGACGGTTTGATAAAGGATTTTGTGAGTTTTGGGGCATTCTGGCCTATTGAATTTTTTGAAAACATTGAGTATCTTAGAAAATAAATTTCGAGACGTACATTTTAAAATGAATTATTTTCTCGCGATACTTTCAAGGTGCCTTCCATTGCCGCAATATGTTTCAAAATTATTCTAGTTGAGGACCAAAATATTTTGAGATATTTTCAATTATTTAGAAATGCTTTGCTTAGACCCGAGGGTCGAATATTTCTGAAAGTTTTTCACTAAAAGAAAAGTGTCCTCATTTTTGTTCAAACGCAATATGGTTTTCAAAGTCTCAATAATGGTGTTTGTACTATTTTTGGTAAGGTGATACTCAAGATATACCGGTGTTTCCAAATTGTTTTCAAAAAGGTGGTTTTTGTTTTTAAAACCTATCACTTCCTGCTTGTGGTCTGAGAAGGTGTGTATGATGTTTGTATTGTCATTAGGGTGTGAGCCCTCCGAGTTATAATTGAATTGGTGGTGTGAACGTTGAGTCGTTCGCCACGCATATGTTTTGTTAGCCCTTTGTGGGAGGTGTGATGATGATCTTTAATGTTGTCATTTCATGGGGGTTTGCGTGTTATCGCACCTGTGTGAGCTGTTAAAGCTTGGTTTTGTACGTTTGTGTACATGTGTGATTGTTTCATGATGTTTGTAATTATGTGCCGGTTATCGTTCGGGCCGTTGAGGTCCCCGAACGATACCATCGTCGCTGTAGTGTTTGTGTGTGTATTAATGGTAGTCGTTGTATACGATATGTGTTATGATTCTTTGTTGTGCTGAGTTGGCATCTCCGTTATGTTGTTTTGCGACGTTACGCCCCATTGTATCTAGCATTTGTATTTTTGGTATGCCGAGCCGAGGTGTTTCAACCGTGATGTGCCGGGGCATGCACGTGTAAATTGTCCTTCTCGTCAGTAACACATTTCAAGTGCAGACTTGAGGGACACATAATTCAGTTTTGCGAATTGGCTTCCGATACTTTCGGAGTTCACGCTTCAGCACATATATCAGGATCGGCTCTGAGAGGCCCATGGGAGATTTTTCTATCGGTTGCTTTTTGTGTTGTTACCTTGTTTCCGTTGTTGTGAGTTGTGGGGACGACATTTCTTTTATAAGAGGTCGGATGTAATACCCGTATTATTTTTGACTTCTGCAGTTTCTCCTTCTAAATTCTATCAACTTGCACGTGTTCGTCGATACTTTTTGAACTTGTTTGATGTCTCAGTTGTCATCGTTCGAACTGGTTGTGACCTTGTTTCAGATCGATCTATTTATCATCGTGACTTCTCCGAGTTCGGTCCGACTCTTGTGAACCTTGTTTGGTAGTAACATCTTTCACTTTCTACCAGTTCTTTTAATGTCTGGAGTTGAAGTGGGGACTTCGGAGTCATTGTTATTTGATCATTGTTGTTCGATCATTGTTATTTGATCGTTGTTGTTCGATCATTGTTATTTGATCATTGTTGTTCGATCATTGTTTTTCGGTCGTTGTTGTTCGATCGGGGTTGTCTGACTGTTGTTGCCTGATCTCGTACCGCGTGGAATTGTCGTTCACCGTTAGTCAGCTGTTTCGAGTGTGGCCGGGTGGGTCACCGAGTCGTGCATTACGAGACGGTAGCTGAGAGATTTGGGGATTGAGGTTGCGTCTCTGCTCCGAAAGGACACATAAATGCCTAGTGTAGTTTTCGAGGATTTCGGCATAGTCCGAATTGTTTGTGGTTGTCCTTGTGGATCGTTTGTGTGTTTATTTCTATTTTCTTGATTGTGCGTGTTTCCTTGTAATGGGTGCTTTGTGTTTTGTGATTGTTCGGATAATCGATTTGGTTGTATTATCTTTTTGATGATGCTTTTCACTTGTTGGTTTTATTATGTCTCTACTGATGGCGTTGTGTTGGTCGTCGTGGAGCGTGTTTTCAAGCCGTATATTCCTTTGCGTTGCTTGTAACATTTCGCCGTTGGGTACAATTTTTCGATTATTGTGTATCTCGTTGAGTTTTCCTGGCGGGATATTGCTTCTCCCTACTTGATTTAAGTTTCGGGACGAAACTTCTTTTAAGGAGGGCAGAATGTAATATCCGCAATTTCGGATTTCGGTAATGTTTTTTTTCGGCGGGAGCCCATTTTGACGACTCGCTCGTGATCTTTTCGTCATTCCGAGAGTATTTAATTCTGTACTTTTTGTCATCCGAGTTCGTTTCGGTATCATTTTGTTGAGTTCCGTGTTTTTAAGCGGTTTTTCCGCACTTGAGTTCGATTCTTGTGAATCTCGTCCGAAACTATTGTTTCGAGTTTCTCGTAAGTTCATTTAATGTTATTACTGATGTTGCGAGCTTTGTCTTGGTGTTTCGATCGTGTATCGTGTATTTCGGACGTTTTGGGCCATTTTCGTAATTTTCCAAAGTTTGGGGTAATTACTTTCCGTTGTCGAATTTCGAGCTTTTGGGTGGTCGGAATCGTGTGTTCTCTTAGTGCTCAAATTCGTCTTTGCGAGTAATTCGTAACCGTATCTTCGATTCGTATTCAGGTTCGAGTTTCGGGGTCATCTGGGCCGTCGGAGTTGGCCCCGGCCGAGTCATGGCCGGGCATTTTGGGGCCAGGCCACCCCTGGCCGAGTTACGGTCGTAAGGGCCCGACAGTTACGGCCGTAAGGCCGGTTACGTGCGTAAGCCTTGGCCGGTTACGTATGTAATGCTGCCGGCATTTTTGGGCAGTAGGCTCGACCATGGCCGATTACGTACGTAAGGCGTCCGGCAGGCTGTGTATTTAAGCCCAGCAGACGGTTTTTTCATCATTTTTCACACTCGTTTCATCCTCTTCCACGGCTGGAGCTTTGATGATCATGGAGGGATGTTGTTAGGTGTTAAATTCATGAAGTCTTGGAGTTCATATCATCATTTATCCATCCTATAACATCCTTTGATCGAGTGAATCAGGTCAGATTTTCTAGAAACCTAGTTTTGGGGAATTTGGGTATTTTGGTTGTTTTCACCCGTTTAATCCGATTTAACTTAGGATTGTGATGGATTGATGATTATTTAGATATATTATATCATTTCCCTTGTTATTCCATGGTTGGATCGTATCGATTCGTTGTTTTGGTAGAGTTCTTGATCGATGCCTTGAAGGTGTCCGGTAGAATGTCATAGAGGGGTTTTCGGACGTTCTACGATTATTCTTCCTCGTATGATCATTGATTTATTAATTATATTATGTTAGGGTCGAGTTCCTTTCTAAGAAACCGTGTTGAACCCTTCCGTTCGTCGTCGTCTTCCTTTTCGATGGCATCGGGCATTTCGAAGCTTCCCGGTTGAACCGCGTCCGTTGGAGTACATGCGTGCCGATTTCGAGGCAAGTACTTTGTTCATACGCTTCTCGTTTTGTGGATATGATGATCGGTGGTTGTCTTGGTGTGGTTGTTTGGTTATTTGAAATGAATTTCCAAGAGATTCATTTTGGCCTCGTTAAGGGCTCTTTTTAAAAATGTGTGTGTGTTTTGTGAACGGTGTGGTTTGGGGAATTGATTATGATTTGATTGTTTTGAACGTTGAGGGCTTTGGTGATACTCATGTTGTTTAAAGTTATGGAATCATGTATTACGCGTTAATCGTGTTGTGTTATGATGAGTTTGATAACGGTGTCGAGTAAGTGGCCATCTCTAGTAAGTATTCTTGATGAGCTTACATTCTTAGCATATTAGTATTGCATGAGTAACGTATGTGTGTGTATGATCACTACGGGTTAGATCCGACGGGGTCTCGGTAGGTGTCCACAGAGATGTGGATCGACGAGCTTGCTTTTAACCACTACGGGTTAGATCCGACGGGGTCTCGGTAGGGGTCCACAGAGATGTGGATCGACGGTTAATTGTGGTGCATTTTACAAATATGTTTTGAGATTGGTGTTTTCGGAAACGAGCATTTTTGAACGGCTTTCATGATTGCATGCATTGACTAAGTTTGTAAGAGGTAAGATGTTCAATTGGCTTACTTAGCTTGGATGGCACTAGAGTATTTTGTCGTATGTGTTTTAGTCTTTTAATTGTGGGGTTTGATGTTGGAAAACGAACCTTGATATCGTTCTCGTGTACTGTGATTTGATGAAATTTGGGGCTAAAATCCCAACGGTTTTGTAAAGGTCATTTTACGGAAAATAAACCTTCGGGGTGGTGACCTCTTTCGTATTTCGACTTTTGGAAAGAGAAGATTCGGTAATCCTAAATTGTTTTCTATTAAAACTCTCGATGGCATTTTAAACTGTTTTATAAATTGTTTCATTGGTTTGTGATCGTTCGGTTTTGGAATGTTTTTCCCAAACTCTTGCCTCGGGAAGTACTTTTCGTTTCGTTTGGATCTTTGAGGATTCCTGGATATTGTTATTCGTGGAATGTGAATTGTATGACTCGTATTTTGCACTTTGTTCTTGCACTAGCAAAACAGTGGAGTTTTGCTAACCCCCGAGTATTCGGGGGGTGGATGTCTATATTGCATTCAGGTTTCAGGGAGCTTGGCACAGGGTCGGCATGAAGGATGATGAAAGATGATCGATACTAATCACATGTGGAGCCGTAAGTTTTGTATTGGTTCAGTTTTTCCGCTGCAATATTTTTCCCCGTTGTACGGCAGTTGTTGTATTTTGATCCCTGCGTGGGCATGAATTGTAATTGAGTTGTATGTAACACCCCAATTCTCAAATGGGACATTACACGCTGTAGAACCCTCGTGAGGTCTACCAGGCTAACACATGACACGTATTCAGTACAAGAAAAATCCCAAAGACACAATCATTAATGTAAAAATGGGCCGCGGCCTCGGCCAAAACGTTTTAATAGAAATACGTGAAAGTATAAGTCGATACCATGTCATTGCCCACGCAGGGGACTTTAACCGAATATAATAAAACCATTCAAATACCAATACTCAAACAATATAAATGACCCAACATAATTAAAGACTCAAGCCTCATAATCATGCCAACCCATCCTTTGCGTGCATGTCCCGTGCCTACTCCTCAGCTCTCCCGGTACCTGAAATGCATAAGACGTATTTCCCCCATTTAAGGGGTTAGCAGTCGAATAGCTAGTGCAAGTACACAATTACACAACATTATATACAAATACGATTTTTACACAATCATCTCAATCATAAATCATTTTCCATAAATACTCCGGAATACTACATTGGCAATCAAATCAGTTATCAATTCATCACGATATCACAAAATCACAACTGGTATCCCGTGGCCGTACCCCTTAGTATCGACCCCCAGACAACCCGTCGAACGCTCCTGGTGGGATACCACTTCCGTGGCCGTACCCCTTAGTATCGACCCCCAGACATCCCGTCGAACGCTCCGGGTGGAAGTTCAACCACACACGCACCCAAGTCCACTTCCGCGGCCGTACCCCTTAGTATCGACCCCTAGACATCCCGTTGAACGCTCCGGGTGGAAGGAACACAACTCACTCACCCGAAAACCACAATTCATCATTCATTTCAAAAACGTAACATACATAACGAAATGTAATACATGTACTTTGTTAGGAATACTTGTTAGATTTTGATGATGTCATTAATATAAATTCAAATACTTATTACTTGGCAAAAATATAAGGAAGAACCAAATGAGTATCTTCCATAGGCCAAAATTATGTTAAGTTTAAATACTTGGCAAAATGTAAAGAAGAACCAAATGAGTATCTTCTATAGGCCAAAATAAGTTAGGCTCAAAAATCGGCTAAGTACAAGTACAGCTGAGTTCATCAGAGAGGTACAGCCGAGTCAATCAGAGAAGGTCTGGTCAACAAAAATCATCAGAGATGTTTGACCAGACTACAGTCGAGTAACCTCAGACAAGTCATCTGATCAGATGAGTCCCGAACAGTCACCATCAGAGAGGTCAAAACTGCAAAGAGGATGACAATACATCAGCCTACTTGAGATCAGCCAAGTACTCCAAGTCCACGTTAGCATGCGTTGAAAAGTCAAATATTACGGAAAGTCACATGCAACGTGAAGAGACAAATTGGAGAGATTCCCGCAAAAGGATATGAATTAAATAATTCATCCAGACCCACCTTGAAGACTTTTATTCTACTATATTCAAAAGATTCGGCGTCTCACATGCAAAAGTCTTCACAACGGTCGATAGATGGATTAAAATATGGGAATCCAGCCTTGCAACGTTCAGAAAGGAATAAACAAAGAAGTCTCTCTCCAACGGACTGATTTGTTACAGATTTGCAATGGCTATGAAGAAATGCTCAAGGATCTACACTTATATATATCCGAAGATTTGAAGTTGAGCAACCACCGGTGCGAAAATATTCTCAACCGATCAAAGCATTCAAGCAATCGAAAAGCAAACTATGCCATCGTGAAAAGAGCGGTTCTAAGAAGTTCATACTTGAAGAAGCTCTTAGTTGAAGAAGACAAAAACTCGTGTCTTTAATCCTGAGTTCGGGGTACTTCACTGGTTGAAGTTCGAGACTGTAAAGGCATCCAAGGATCGAGGATTAAGAGGTGCAAGGCAGTCAAGTGTGTTACAACGGCACAGATTTCCACTAGTTGGAAGCCGTTGTAGTTTGGTTCATTCACTGTAATATTTATCACTGGTTGAAAATTATAGTGAATTCATCTCCAACTGGTTTGGAGAAAAGTGGATTAGTAGAGGATTACCCCACCTCTGAAACCACTGTAATTGCTTGTGTACTTTACTGTTTTATAGCATCATACTTTAACTGCTGCATTCATTATTAAGTGTTTCATTAGTTATTTTGTATTCGTCATCAGCTGACTTCCACACATATTGAGAACAAACGACTCGAAGTCATTTGTATATCTATCAGCTGAAGAAACTTACTCTTTGTGAGAAAGAGTTTAAGAGTTTCAATAAGTCTATTCACCCCCCCTCTAGACTTATTCCTGGACGACTTGTGACCTACAAGTGGTATCGGAGAGGTTGGTTCATTTTCTTCACGAACCAGATCTATCAGAGATATATCTTTACTCTCATTTTAAAATGGAACACATGCATTCTAGACTGCCTGTGTTTTCAATTGACGAGTATGATCTTTGGAAGATAAGGATGCAGGCACACTTATCTTCAATCCATGATGACATATGGTGCATCATAGAGAACGGTCCATTCACCTTCGAGAAGGACAACACTCCAGAGGAGATCGCAGCAGGAAATCCATAGAAGATCCCAAAGAAGAGGACAGAGCTGACTTCCGAAGAAAGAAAGCTGGCCAACCTTGACAACCGGGCCAGAGACGTGCTGTATCAAACTCTTGACAAATCAACCATGGTCAAGATCAAAAACTGCAAGAATGCCAAGGAAATCTGGGACACATTAGCCTTAATGCGTGAGGGAACGGAGTTAATCAAAGAGAATAAGTTGTCAATCGCTACTCAAAATTTTGACAACTTCAAAATGAAGAATGGCGAATCTATAGATCAAGTGGACACAAGGTTCACTGAAATCATCAACGAGATCAATTCCCTCGGCAAATCCAATGGCAACAGGGAAATGGCGCTGAAAGTACTAAGATCTCTCAACCCTGAATGGAGTATGAAGGCAGTGGCCATGAGAGAGTCCAAGGATCTTAATAAAATAAAGATCCAAGAGTTGTTCTCCGATCTGAAGGCTTATGAGTTCGAGCTTCCAAGTTCATCCTCAATCGAGCCTGCAGAGAAGGGGATAGCCTTTGCAGCCGAGTCCCCCGCCAAGAGCTTATCTGATATAAAGCCTCCAAATCCATTAGATTTTGAGGAAGAAATGGCGTTCATAATGCAAAGATTCAGCAACTTCCGGAAAAACTATTCCAAATACAAGAAAAATTATAAGGAGAATCCCAGAAGGAACCAGAAAGCCGGAAGCTGGAAGGTGGAGTGCTACAATTGTCACAAGACAGGATACATCCAAATTGACTGTCTTGATCTTAAGAAGGACGAGAGCAAGAAGGAGGTGAGCAGAAAAGAAGACAGAAGGAAGGCCCTCATCGGAGAAGATCAGGAGCATGTAGAATCAAGCAGCGGATTCTTCTCTCATGATGATGAAGAGAATGACTGCCTGATGGCCAACCTAGCTGATGAAGAGGTAACATCTAAACCCTCTGGTTCAAATAATAGTTCAGCCATGTCACAAGATATGGATCTGCACGAATCTGTAAATCAGCTATTTAAAGATTTTGAAACACTAAAATCTGCACACCAATCTGTATCAGCCGAGAAGACTCAGCTACAAGATGAGAATAGGCAGCTGAAAAATGATTTCGAAAAACTCAGCCTAGAACTGAATACAGTCAAAACCGATTTTGAAAACCAGGCTGCAGCTAATTTGAAAAACCAGGCTGATATCTCTACAGCTGAGATAAATCGACTAACTATTTTAATTAGAGAAAAATCAGCTGCACTTGCTCATGTAAAGGCCGAATTTACTAAGCTGACTCAGGTAAGTAAAACTCAGGCGCAGGAAATAATCTCCCTAAAAGCGTCTTTAACTCTGGACGAATTGTGTACTAATAAGAGGCCACTATATTCCAGATCAGGCCTTGGATATGATCCTCACACTCCCTCTAGTTCTAAAACCACTTTCATCAAGGGAGAAACAATAGTCTCGACTGCTGAGCCTATATACAAACCGATATTTAAAAACAGGCAACAACCAAGTCGCAAGTCTAGGCTGCATCCAGGGTTCACAAGGTAGCCACCTAGACAAGCGACTAGGCATTGGCTAAGGCAGAAGCAGCAGCCCAGAAAACATGCCCATTATTACCAACAACTCCCCAAAAATAGATTTCAAAATGGGAGGGGCAGATGGAAACCTCAAGGTTATCCTAATTTCCAAAATGAACAAGTGTGGAGACCTCAAAGATTTAATAAATGGTCTCAGCCAAGATTTAGAAATAGCCCACACTACCAGTATTTTGAGGAATATCCAGTATACAATCCCAACAGAAGATACAGACCTAGACCTTACACACCTTACAAGGGTAATAATAATAATTTTAATAATACAAGGAGAAGTCAATTCTACAGAAAACCATCTAACCCGAAAGGACCCACACAGATTTGGGTACCTAAATCTGTGCTTGTATGATTGCAGAAAAGGTGGAAGGACTACTACCACATCTCCACAAATTCAAACTTTGGAGGTGAAGAATGGTTTGTAGATTCTGGATGCTCGAGGCACATGACCGGGAACAAGAAGATGCTGACCAAATATACTAAAGAAAGAGATCCAGACGTAACCTTTGGAGATAGTTCTAGAGGACAAATGAAGGGCTTTGGAGAGCTGCACCGAGGAAATATTGTTATATCCAAAGTCCACTATGTCAAAGGGCTCAAATATAATCTCCTGAGCATAAGCCAGTTTTGCGATGAGAAGAATCTAGTAGTATTCACCATTTGGAAATGTATGGTGATAGATATCCTATCTGGAGAAGTGAAGCTACAAGGATTCAGAAGGAGAGATGTCTATATGATAGATTGGAACATGGGAACTCCCAACACCTGTTTCCTATCTAAGACAATAGCTGAGAACGGATGGCTATGACACAAAAGATTATGTCACCTGAATGTTAGGCGTATTTTTATACGCTTATTTATCATTATTTTGTAGTGTTTTGATGAGTGAAATTGTCTAAATGAGCTTTTAATGCCTTAATTTTGTATGATTGACAGGAAATTGAAGTCTGGAAGCTAAAACGAGGCAAAACGGGCGAAAACGGCAAATCTGGACGATGAGCCGCGGCACAAGGAAGCTGAGCCGCGGCACAGGAAGACACCACCAAGGGCGAGTAACTGTACTGCAGGCCGCGGCATAGCCTGTGAGCCGCGTACGTAAGAATTTATTTACGCCCAGGCATTCAGCTGAAGGCGATGTGCCGCGGCACAGGTTTAGTGAGCCGCGGCACACTTGGCGGGTTTCGTAGGTCTGCGCGGATTTTGGGCTGTTTCGATGCCAGTTTTCGACCGACTAATACGGACACGATTTGTGGAGGTGCTGAGCTATAAATAGGGTTGAAGACCCTAATTAAATCATCGGGGAATCATTGATCCAAAACCTTGGAGAGCTTAAGCTTGGAGACGGCAGAAGAAGAGGGAAGCAGAAGAATTCAAGGGCAGAAGGCGGAAGCTGAAGAACGGAGGAATCCGAACTTCATCTGCGTTTGAATTTTATGCTTTCGTTTATTTATTCTGTATTTTCAGTTTTTAGTATGTCAGGCTAAAGCCCTAATCTAGGGTTTTGATGAAACCTTTGTTTTGACGAATTGATTGAGATTATCCAATTTATTACCTTTTTATTGAGTTTTCCCAATTATGTTTAATGCTTGCAATTATCTGGCCTATAGTTGTATTGATTTAATCATTCACTTCGAATCGGGAGAGGAGATTTGGTGAGGAACTATTGGTGAGGACCGTTTTATTCTGTGAGATAGGAATATACTCATAGGAACTACGTGGCCTTTAGGAGATTTCATGCTTTTTGCCTATCGACGAAATAATTCACCTAGGGATAGAGTGCGTTAGTCGCCGTTAGATAAATCTATTGACCTCGGGAGAGGCGGTAGAATATATTAGCAGTCTCCGCCTTCAATAAATTGGGAAAATTATTTATCACGGATAATCGAGAGAAAATTCGGATAAACTAAGGTGGATTCAGAACCCTAGACTTATTCATCATTTGATTTCTTTTACCCAAGATATTGTTTTCTACTGCTTAGTCTTTTAGTACTTCTTTTAGTTATTAATCGCAAAACCCAATTTCGATTGTTCAGATAAAATTGGAATACGAAAAAATCGGTAGTTAGAGATTCAATCCTCGTGGGAACGATACTCTACTTATCACTTTATTACTTGTAAACGATGACGTGCACTTGCGTGTAGGAAATTATCGCAACAAGTTTTTGGCGCCGTTGTCGGGGATTGAAATTTT
The DNA here is from genome assembly GCA_033398695.1 of Orobanche coerulescens. Lineage (NCBI taxonomy): Eukaryota > Viridiplantae > Streptophyta > Magnoliopsida > Lamiales > Orobanchaceae > Orobanche > Orobanche coerulescens. Next base: position 184,402,449 of record CM065804.1, on the reverse strand, counting down.
TCTAATATCGATTGAAGTATTTCCAGTCTTAATTTGAACGTTTTATTTTTTATTTTTGTGTATTTAATTTCGTTTATTTATTTTTCCTTTCAGGACCTTTCGTGTAGTGCATGAGAAGACTCGGTAACGAAGGCCTACTACCTTTGGATACCGAGCTCGAGCGCACGCTAAGAAGGAACAAAAAGGAGAAAAGAGAGTTGCAGACGACGGTCAACATGGCCGAGAATATCGAAATCCAAGGAGGAGACAACCAAGTACGGCAAGTTCAACCGGAACTAGCTCTTCGAGATTATGCCATGCCGCAGGTCAACGCTAATTTTTCGGGAATTCGGCGTCCCACTATCCAAGCTAATAATTTTGAGATCAAGCCCGCCATTATTCAGATGGTGCAAAGCGAGCCCATTCTCGTGGATCGCCAAGGACGACCCGAATGCCCACATTGCTTCTTTCCTTGAGATATGCGATACATTCAAAACTAATGGTGTCACCGACGATGCCATCCGATTGAGGCTTTTCCCTTTCTCGTTGAGGGACAAAGCAAAGTTTTGGTTAAATTCCTTACCGCCGGGGTCGATTACAACATGGGAGAGGTTAGCGCAAGCCTTCCTTGCCCAATTTTTTCCACCAGCTAAGACGGCCAGGTTGAGAAACGAGATAACCACTTTTGCCCAGTACGATATGGAATCGCTCCACGAGGCGTGGGAGCGATATAAAGAATTGCTACGAAGATGCCCTCATCACGGCATTCCGATTGGCTTGACTTCATACGTTCTATAATGGTTTGAGTGCTTCTACACGCACTCTAGTGGATGCGGCCTCTGGTGGGACATTCATGGGAAAATCTATGGCCGAGGCACACGTGCTTTTGGAAGATATGGCCGAAAACGCATACCAATGGCCATCGGAAAGATTGACACCGAAGAGAGTCATGGAAGTTTCAAGCAATGATCCGATCTCCACCTTGTCACCAAGTCGCCGCTTTGACACAACACCTGTGCATTTTCGCACGCACCAGCCCTGTTACCATTGAGACATGCAATTGGTGTAACGGATCACACCCGAGCGGAATGTCAAGTTGGAAATCCGTCGAGCAAAATCGGATGGAGCGAGCTCAATTCGTAGGAAATGGGAATCGACCAATAACCCGTACTCAATACTTATAATCCGGTGGCGCAATCATCCCAACTTTTCATGGAGAAACGGACGTAACTCACACCAGCCCCATTCGCCTGGAATCAACAAAGCAGCCCCTTCCGCTCCCAAAGTGTCTCTCGAGGAAGCACTTGCAAAATTATGCAAATACGAGTCAATTTATGACTGATTTTAAGCTACATTACAAAATCATTCTGCTTCAATTCGGAATTTGGAGGTCCAGCTGGGCCAAATCGCTAATGTGTTGACAGCTCGTCCGGAGGGAGCATTGCCGAGTACAACAGAGACAAATCCTAGAGAGAGTCTAAACGCAATTAGCTTGAGAAGCGGGAGAGAGGTACTGAATCAGCCCGAGCGGGGTAAAGAGAAGAAGGAGATTGAAGAAGAGAAGGATTTAAAGCTAGAGGAGTCGAAGGATTTGAAGCCGGATAACTCGAAGACATGTGTCCCCCCCGTTCCGTTTCCGCAGAGACTACAGCAAAGAAGGGCGGACAAACAATTTTCTAAGTTCCTTGATGTGTTCAAAAAGCTTCACATAAATATTCCGTTCGCCGACGCATTGGAACAGATGCCGAGTTATGTCAAGTTCATGAAAGAGATATTATCGAAGAAGAGAAAGCTTGAGGAGTTTGAAACGGTCACCTTGACAGAGGAGTGCAGTGCTATTCTTCAAAAGAAGCTCCCACCTAAATTGAAAGATCCGGGAAGCTTCAACATACCGTGCACCATGGGGAATCTTTCGTTTAATAAGGCACTATGCGATCTTGGTGCGAGTATCAACCTCATGCCTCTGTCGATTTTCAAAAAGCTGAATATTGGGGAAGCCAAGCCAACCACGGTCTCATTACAATTGGCAGATCGATCGATAAAGTATCCGAGGGGAGTAATCGAGGATGTTTTAGTTAAAGTTGATAAGTTCATCTTTCCGGCCGATTTCATCGTACTAGACATGGAGGAAGATGAAAATATTCCAATCATCTTGGGACGACCATTTCTAGCGATGGGCCGAACCCTTATAGACGTGGAAAAGGGAGAGTTAACTCTGAGGGTCCAAGACGAACAAGTTACTTTTCAAGTATTCAAGTCGTTCCCATGCCCCGGAAGTGCTGATAAAGGATCACAAATTGAAGGTGTGGATGTTGTTGAAAGAGGAAAGCACCGAAAACATCGTCGGTGAGAAAATTCAGATTTTGTGTTAAATGGTCCAAGTCTTAAGAAGGCTGTAGAACGAGTGGCGTTCCTCGAGCATGAGGAAAAATCTGCTGCAGCCTTGAATGCATTTGTGAAGGAGGAGAGTGAGCCGAAAGCCAAGCAGACAATTAGTCATGGAGAAACCGGGTGTTTCGGGAAGTTATTCAAGTCGAAACCTTTTCGCAAACAACATTTAATGACCGAACCGAAAGTCGAACCGCTGATGACCAATGGTCATAATTTTAACCAAAATATAAACGGTTCGATGAACGGGGCGGAAACCAAATGGAGTTTGCGAAAAGCGAACTAACGTTGTCCAATAGGTCCGGCTGAAGACTATAAACTTAGCGCTTCTCGGGAGGCAACCCGAGTTTGTAGTTGTAGATTTTTGCATTTCTTTATTTTTCTTGTATTCGTGATTCTTATTTTTCATCATTTTTGTGCTTCAATTTGCTTCTGCCTCTCGTTTTTAACGTCTTCTTCTCAAAATTCTGTGCAGGAAAGTCCCAGGGAAGAAACTGAAGTATGAGCCGCGGCACAGGTATTGTGAGCCGCGGCACACATCAATCGCAAAGGGGAGGCTAAACCAACTGTACCTTGTGCCGCGGCACGGCTTAAATGAGCCGCGGCACACTTGAGCATTGAGCCGCGGCACACTAAACCTGAGCCGCGGCACACTACCACACTGAGCCGCGGCACACATAATCTGTGCCGCGGCACCCGACGACATAACAAACGTCCCAGTTCGACTGTACTTTGGGCCGCGGCTCACTTATATTGTGCCGCGGCCCCCGGCGCAAAAATAAGAACAGCCAGGTAAGGCTCATTCAGTCGATCGGCCTGCATAGGATACTTCTTCCCTCCCTTCCTTCCTGCCTGCACACGATGAGGTTAGTTGGTTCCCTTCTATTAGTCTCCTTCTCAAATTCTCCAGGTAATTTTTGATTTCTAAATCATAAGTGATTCTTGATGCGAAATGATTTGGAGTTTTATATTGCTAGTTATTCTTCATTGTTGTTTCTAAAATGGAGTTGGAATATGGGGAATTTGATATTGTGATGGAATTGATGTTTATGAACGAACTGTTGATGATAGTTGTTGTGATTCAGGGTTATAATCTGTGTTATTATTTTTGGGATTTGGAATTAACCATCAAAATTCTTGTTTTTCATTTTAACTTGTGCACACAAGGTGTTTGATAAATTGCAGCAATGAAAAATTGGTAAGCTAGGCATTTTCAAAATTATATGCAATGAATCGTGTTGTCAAATTACATTATCCCCAACCCCTACATCATGTTCAACTTGAGAGCTCGTAATTAACTTCCTTTTTGATGATGCAAGCTCATTCATTCACACTCCGCATGATGTAGTCAAGAAGCGTGCAAGCTCACCGGACGATGCCGGCACGAGCTCCTGAGCAGACTGGAGGGGAGTACTTGACCTTTTTAATTTTATTGCATATCATTTTTGTCCATTGAGGTCAATGTACGTCCTAAGTTTGGGGGGGGGGGGATTTACTTTCAGTCTACATTCATTGCTGTACCTTATTTTATTGCTGTACATTATTTCGTTGCACTTTTCATTTCTATGCGTAAAATTTTTTTTAGATAGCCTTGCTTGTCTTAGTTTTCTTTATTCGTGAATCTTTCGTGCTTCTATTTGTGTGATACTGATGTTACGACACTGTCTTTCTCTCTGAAGAAGCGGGCGAGTTCTAGTCGAGTTGTAGTCAGTTATTTCTGTTCTGCTTAGTATTCAATTAGGTCCGAAATTTTTCGTGATTGTAGAGGTCCTGGCAGATAAGAGACGATACATACTTGTTTTTAAATCCCCATCAATACGTTTGGCTACATTTTCAGGATAGAGAGTCGTACTATTTCTTCAGTCGTATTGGCACTTAGATTGAGTTTAGAGTCGGTCAGTTTTTCCCTAAAGTCGAGATAATGTGTTCTATGAAAGGAAGTCTAGTAACCGGGGGTATTCGCGTGACCCGTTGTTTACTCTCGCGTAAAACGACGACCCTGATTAGACTAGTGATTTAGATATTTCACATGTACCAATGATAGGGAGCCTAGTAACCGGGGGTATTCACGTGACCCGTTGTTTACTCTCGCGTAAAACGGCAACCTTGATTCGGACATGCGGAAATTATATATTCGAGTTGTTTCTCCGCTGTAGACGGGAACTTAGTAACTAGAAGCATCCATGTGCCCCATGAGTGTCTTTTACGTCAAACGGTTTCCTAATACATGAGAATGGAAGTTCCACCCTAGGATTATTCCGATGAAACATCCCGAGATCCTAACCTAGTGGTCAACTCGAATCAAATTCTTGAGCATATATATATAAGGGAATACTGTCCGAGGTTTAATTGTTATGAAACTCGTGAAAATTGTGCCTTTAGACTGTGGAACGGGACGAACTAGCTTGTTTATTTTAGCCTTTCATATTGACGGTCGATTTGACTCACGTTTTGTTAATCTTTGAGCCGAATTTTCTTCATGAACGAGTGATTAGGACTGAATTTGATTACTTCTCTGATGATGATGAAGAGTATGACTGCCTGATGGCCAACCTAGCTGATGAAGAGGTAACATCTAAACCCTCTAGTTCAAATAATAGTTCAGCCATGTCACAAGATATGGATCTGCACGAATCTGTAAATCAGCTATTTAAAGATTTTGAAACACTAAAATCTGCACACCAATCTGTATCAGCCGAGAAGACTCAGCTACAAGATGAGAATAGGCAGCTGAAAAATGATTTCAAAAAACTCAGCCTAGAACTGAATACAGTCAAAACCGATTTTGAAAACCAGGCTGCAGCTAATTTGAAAAACCAGGCTGATATCTCTACAACTGAGATAAATCGACTAACTATTTTAATTAGAGAAAAATCAGCTGCACTTGCTCATGTAAAGGCCGAATTTACTAAGCTGACTCAGGTAAGTAAAACTCAGGCGCAGGAAATAATCTCCCTAAAAGCGTCTTTAACTCTGGACAAATTGTGTACTAATAAGAGGCCACTATATTCCAGATCAGGCCTTGGATATGATCCTCACACTCCCTCTAGTTCTAAAACCACTTTCATCAAGGGAGAAACAATAGTCTCGACTGCTGAGCCTATATACAAACCGATATTTAAAAACAGGCAACAGCCAAGTCGCAAGTCTAGGCTGCAGCCAGGGTTCACAAGGTAGCCACCTAGACAAGCGACTAGGCATTGGCCAAGGCAGAAGCAGCAGCCCAGAAAACATGCCCATTATTACCAACAACTCCCCAAAAATAGATTTCAAAATGGGAGGGGCAGATGGAAACCTCAAGGTTATCCTAATTTCCAAAATGAACAAGTGTGGAGACCTCAAAGATTTAATAAATGGTCTCAGCCAAGATTTAGAAATAGCCCACACTACCAGTATTTTGAGGAATATCCAGTATACAATCCCAACAGAAGATACAGACCTAGACCTTACACACCTTACAAGGGTAATAATAATAATTTTAATAATACAAGGAGAAGTCAATTCTACAGAAAACCATCTAACCCGAAAGGACCCACACAGATTTGGGTACCTAAATCTGTGCTTGTATGATTGCAGAAAAGGTGGAAGGACTACTACCACATCTCCACAAATTCAAACTTTGGAGGTGAAGAATGGTTTGTAGATTCTGGATGCTCGAGGCACATGACCGGGAACAAGAAGATGCTGACCAAATATACTAAAGAAAGAGATCCAGACGTAACCTTTGGAGATAGTTCTAGAGGACAAACGAAGGGCTTTGGAGAGCTGCACCGAGGAAATATTGTTATATCCAAAGTCCACTATGTCAAAGGGCTCAAATATAATCTCCTGAGCATAAGCCAGTTTTGCGATGAGAAGAATCTAGTAGTCTTCACCATTTGGAAATGTATGGTGATAGATATCCTATCTGGAGAAGTGAAGCTACAAGGATTCAGAAGGAGAGATGTCTATATGATAGATTGGAACACGGGAACTCCCAACACCTGTTTCCTATCTAAGACAATAGCTGAGAACGGATGGCTATGACACAAAAGATTATGTCACCTGAATGTTAGGTGTATTTTTATACGCTTATTTATCATTATTTTGTAGTGTTTTGATGAGTGAAATTGTCTAAATGATCTTTTAATGCCTTAATTTTGTATGATTGACAGGAAATTGAAGTCTGGAAGCTAAAACGAGGCAAAACGGGCGAAAACGGCAAATCTGGACGATGAGCCGCGGCACAAGGAAGCTGAGCCGCGGCACAGGAAGACACCACCAAGGGCGAGTAACTGTACTGTGCCGCGGCATAGCCTGTGAGCCGCGCACGAAAAATTTATTTACGCCTGTGCATTCAACAAGGCGATGTGCCGCGGCACAGTTTAGTGAGCCGCGGCACACTTGGCGGGTTTCGTAGGTCCGCGCGGATTTTGGGTCAAGCTTCGATGCCGTTCGACCGACTAATACGGACGCGATTTGTGGAGGTGCTGAGCTATAAATAGGGTTGAAGACCCTAATTAAATCATCGGGGAATCATTGATCTAAAACCTTGGAGAGCTTAAGCTTGGAGACGGCAGAAGAAGAGGGAAGCAGAAGAATTCAAGGGCAGAAGGCGGAAGCTGAAGAACGGAGGAATCCGAACTTCATCTGCGTTTGAATTTTATGCTTTCGTTTATTTATTCTGTATTTTCAGTTTTTAGTATGTCAGGCTAAAGCCCTAATCTAGGGTTTTGATGAAACCTTTGTTTTGACGAATTGATTGAGATTATCCAATTTATTACCTTTTTATTGAGTTTTCCCAATTATGTTTAATGCTTGCAATTATCTGGCCTATAGTTGTATTGATTTAATCATTCACTTCGAATCGGGAGAGGAGATTTGGTGAGGAACTATTGGTGAGGACCGTTTTATTCTGTGAGATAAAAATATACTCATAGGAACTACGTGGCCTTTAGGAGATTTCATGCTTTTTGCCTATCGACGAAATAATTCACCTAGGGATAGAGTGCGTTAGTCGCCGTTAGATAAATCTATTGACCTCGGGAGAGGCGGTAGAATATATTAGCAGTCTCCGCCTTCAATAAATTGGGAAAATTATTTATCACGGATAATCGAGAGAAAATTCGGATAAACTAAGGTGGATTCAGAACCCTAGACTTATTCATCATTTGATTTCTTTTACCTAAGATATTGTTTTCTACTGCTTAGTCTTTTAGTACTTCTTTTAGTTATTAATCGCAAAACCCAATTTCGATTGTTCAGATAAAATTGGAATGCGAAAAAATCGGTAGTTAGAGATTCAATCCTCGTGGGAACGATACTCTACTTATCACTTTATTACTTGTAAACGATGACGTGCACTTGCGTGTAGGAAATTATCGCAACACTGAACTTCAAAGCCATCAACAAGATTAGTTCTCAGAAGCTGGTCAGAGGACTTCCAGATGAAGCATTCAAGAAGGAAGCTCTTTGTAATGCATGTCAGAAAGGAAAGCAGACGAGAGCATCATTCAAGCTAGTCTAGCCTACAACTCTAACAACAAGGATCCTAGATCTACTCCACATGGATCTATTTGGTCCTATCAAGCCAAGGACTCTAACCGGCAGAAAGCATGCACTTGTAGTAGTGGATGACTATTCAATGTACACTTGGATCATCTTCCTGTACAAAAAAAGTGAAACCTTGACCAAGCTACCTGAGCTGCTGTGAAGGATTCAGAATGAGAAATCCCTCTCCATCATCAAGATCAGATCAGTCAGAGGAGGAGAATTTCTCAACAAGGCGATCACCGACATAAATGATCGAATGGAATCCAAAGATGAGCTCTCTGCGGCCAGGACCCCAAAGAATGGTGTTGCTGAAAGAAGGAACAGAACCTCAAGGAAGCAAACAGTCCATGATTGCGAAGCGGACTGCCAAGAGGTTACGGGTGAAGTCACAACACAGCTTGCCATACTCAGAGCAGGAGTATGATAGTAGGGAGACATGGCAAAACTCCCTATGAGGTTTGGAATAATAGAACTCCTACTGTTGCTTACTTTCATGTTTTTGGTTGTAAGTGTTTCATCCACAACAACGGTAAAACACAACTAAATGCCTTCGATGCTAAAACTGATGACGGTCTCTTTATGGGATACTCACAAAGAAGCAAGGCATATAGAGTATTTAACAAAAGAACCCTAGTTGTGGAAGAAACACCTCATGTTGTATTTGACGAATCTACTGTTGAGTACAGAAAGCAAGTTGAGCTAATTGAGAACAAGCTCAAATCAGCAACCCTCGAAGAAGTCATTGTACATGACACTGGAATGGTAGACTCACCTGCAGACCAACCTGAAGACGCAACTGTAGCTGCTGGAGACCCAACTGCAGATCAGACAGGAACATCAAACCTATCTGATCTAGTTGCCGCTGATGAAGACCCAGCTGTAGCTGATAAAGACTCATCTGCAGATCAGATCCAACCTACAGATGACAAGACGGTAGCTGATCCAGTTGCAGACCAGGAAGACCAGATCCCAGCTGATGCAGAAATCCACCAGAGCAATTCAACAGGGGGAACAGACCCAGAAGAAGATGATATCCCCAAGTGGCTCGAAGACCATCCAATCTAGCAAATCATCGGGAAGCTGACTGATGGAGTTAAGACAAGACAGTCTACTCTACCCGCAGGAATGGCTATGTTCTCTTGCTTCATGTCTCAGATAGAACCCAAAACAACAGGACAAGCCCTGGAAGATTATACATGGATCAATGCCATGTAAGAGGAACTGGAATAGATGGAAAGGAACAAAGTTTGAGAACTAACAGATAGACCAGATCACAAGAAGGTTATTGGCACCAAATGGGTGTACAAAAACAAGAGCAACGAAGATGGAGCTGTTGTTAGGAATAAAGCCAGACTTGTTGCTAAAGGATATGCACAGTGTGAAGGAATAGATTTTGATGAAACCTATGCACTTGTTGCAAGACTAGAGGCCATCAGACTATTCCTCGCATATGCTGCATTCAAGGATTTTGAGGTCTATCAGATGGATGTAAAGAGTGCATTTCTAAATGGAATCCTAGAAGAAGAAGTCTATGTAGAGCAACCCCCAGGTTTTGTTAAAGGAGACAAAGTCTACAAGCTATTGAAGGCTCTCTATGGACTTAAGAAAGCACCAAGAGCATGGTATGAAACACTATCTGTGTTTCTTGAGAAGAATGGTTTTTGCAAAGGAAAGGTGGACAAGACCTTATTCAGAGTGGAACACGAAGGCCATGTTTTGATAGTTCAGATATATGTGGATGACATCATATTTGGCTCAACTAACCCAGAGCTATGTGAGAAATTCTCAAATCTCATGCAAGGAGAGTTTGAAATGAGTATGATGGGAAAGCTTAACTTCTTCCTCGGACTACAAGTTAAGCAGATGGAAAATGGAATTTTCATCAATCAAGCCAAGTATACCAAAGATCTAATCAAGAGATTTGGAATGGAATCTGCCAAACCAGCAAGAATTCCTATCAGCACAAGTACTCACTTAGATGCAGATGAGGTAAGCATATTAGTGGATCCAACCCACTACAGGGGACTTATTGGATCACTACTATACCTCACTGCAAGCAAACCAGACATATCTTATGCCGTAGGAGTATGCGCGCGATTTCAATCCAAGCCAAAGCAGTCGCACCAAGATGCATCCAAGAGAATAATTAAATACCTTAAGTCTACAGTCAACGTTGGACTATGGTATCCTAAGGACGATAATTTCGAGCTGTCAGGATATTCAGATGCAGATTTTGCAGGATGCAAAATTAATAGGAAAAGCAATAGTGGAACGTGCCAATTCCTAGGAACCAGACTGATATCCTGGTTTAGCAAGAAGCAAGTTTCTAACTCTATCTCCACCACAGAGTCAGAATACCTAGCTGCAGGTAGTTGTTGTGCTCAGATTTTATGGATCAGACAACAACTGAGGGACTACAATATCATTGCCAATGAAGTCCCTATCTGGTGTGACAACAATAGTGCTATTGCAATAACCAACAACCCGGTGTTGCATTCAAGGACCAAGCACATTGATGTTAAGCACCACTTCATTAGAGACCACATGCTTAACAAGAGAGTCAGAGTTGAACGAATCAGCACAGACTATCAGATAGCTGACATCTTTACCGAACCTTTGCCAGAAGAAATATTCTTGGAGCTAAGCAGAGAACTTGGTCTACTAGATTGGGAATCTAGTACAGAAGAAAAAGCAAGCTGAAGCAGATCAGAGAAAGGACAGACCCAACTGATTATAAGAATCAGACCCTAGCTGATACAGACAAGAAGACGAAGGACGGACAAAGGAACCCAGCTGATCAAAATCTCAGGCAAGAAGTCCAAGGAGTCAACTCACCTGATGCAAAGCAGTCAACAGTCAACCAGCTAAGTTTTCTAAACTTAACCGACTTCTGAGTATTTTATTATTATCTGCTATATGTATAATAATATCATATTATTTTGGTACACGAGTGGCATAAAAATACACGTGGCAATCATAGGTTAAATCGACCTCCACTGTGGCCAATTAAAATCTAACCGTCCAATTTGAAACTTAAAACCTGGACCACCGATTAGAATTTGAAATTTAAAAAAAATCTCAAAAGGCGAACCACCGTTTCAAAATAAATAATAAATTAATCCCAACGTCGTTTCATCTTATTTATAAGGACAGAAAAACCCTTCACTTTACTTTTACGCTTACCAGTCTTTCAAACCCTAAATTTACAGAGCAAAAATCCTTTGAACTCCAACTACACTAAGAAAATCTCTTATTTGCAGAAATGGAATCTTATTTTGAAGGCGTTAACATGAAGGCAGTCAAAGACCAGATCATCTTCTCTCTGGTCGTTGATTTCGAAGGTCTTTTGGAAGCAAATCTGGAAAATTACGACGTCCTTGACCTGATTTGCTCGATGAAGCTAAATGGGATCTACCCATTTCTGGATATAAGTCCCAAACATCTGTACAAGGAGGACCTCATCGCTTTATACCATGAAGCTCATGTGATTCAAGGAGGAATTAGGAGCACTGTCGGTGGAATTCAAGTTGACATATCGCCGAAGTTGATTCGAACAACCTTTGGTATGAGGCACCGTGGCATAGCCGTCGAAGCCCTCAAGCAGTCAGCAGCCGACACCTGGAATAAGATCAAGGCGGACGATCAGCCAGCGAAGCTGAAGCTCACCGCCAAAAGGAGCGAAATCAAAAAGTTATTTCGATATGCATTGGATATTACCAACAAAATCATTATGGGTATGGCCGACAGTTACGACCAACTGTCGTCGGCAAAATTCACAGTGCTGGGAGCACTTATTCAGGACGAGTCGATTGATTGGGCTGATTACATCTTTAGGTAGTTTGTTCGCGAGGTCAACAAGGTCGAATGGCTTGTTGATGAGAAGAAATTTAGATCCAAGCTGGCGTTTGGAACGCAGTTGAGTTGGATCTTGGAAAAGATGGGTGTGGTAAAGGGTAATACTGATCCCTTTCACATTAACAAAAGACTTGGTCACCTAAACCAAGAGACGTTGAGGAAGTTGGGAGGCACAAGAAGAGCAGCCGAAATGATAAAGGATTTGTCTGATACAAGGACTTATCCCAGACCCTCACCAGATGAGTCTGACCAATCTGCAGACGACAACCCAACTGCAGCCAAGTCAGACTCGGAGTCAGACAACACACCAATTGTTGTCCGGTTTAAGAGAAGGGGACCAGCCCCTGGCGAGCCATCATTCATACAGTCTTCACCGGAACCCTCTCCCAAAAGGCCCAGGCGACTGCAGTTCAGCCAGGAGGAGCAGCCAAAACATCATTCCAGTCCTGCAGCCAGGTCGCCTATCCACCTGGAGGACCAGCCTGCTCCAGGAAGCCTGGAAACTTAGATCGTCCCTGTCATCACTCCAGCATTCATTTCAGAAGAGGAAGAAGCAGGTTTAATTATCTCCATCCCTGAAGCAAACTACACCTTTCACCTGCTGGACAACAATCCTTTTGACCTGTCTTTGGAGCAATTACAATTGGTCAAACCTCAAGCTTTAAAACACTCTTTTGTCAATATTTTTTAAGAGTGGAAATTTTTAAAATCACTGTCATTTGCAAAACTTCAAACCTTTATTGAAACCAGTGGTTGGGAATATCTCCAAGCCACAGAGGATGTGCTGATACACTTTTGCAAAGTATCAGACACAGTTTTGATCCTCCAGGAGAATTGGTTCATGTCAAATTTCAAAACCAACATGGACCAATTCATCCATTCTATAATGTACAGTATTTTTGATGGACCTTTTGGGAAAGAAGATGAGGAGGAAGAAGAAAAAGAAATAAGGATTGAAGAAGTAAATGGAGAAGAAGAAGAGGAGGTCATTGTTATAGATGACGAAGAGGAGCAGGAAGAAAGAGAAGGAGGAGAAAATGTTGTAGTTGAAAAAGAAACAGAGGAAGAAGTTGAAAAAACAGAGGAACTAGTAGATGAAGAAGAAGAAGAAGGGGAAGAGGTAGACCAGGAGGATGATGAAGGAAAGGAGGATGATGAGGATGATGGAAAAGATAATGAAAAGGATGATAAGAATGATGATGATGATGATGATGATGATAATGATAAGGATGAAGGAGGAGATCAAGTGGTTGAAAAAGAAAAAGAGAATGAGGAAGAACAAGAGAAGGAATTAGAAAAGGAAGAAGAAGAGAGAGAAAAGGAGCCGGAGCGAGAGCCAGAATTAGAGGCTGCAGACAAGGCTGGGGCGCCTGCCCGGTATACCAGCCTGGACGCAGAGTTGGCTGAGGACTCCAGATCGGGGACACCTGAAAAGACCCCTTATGGAGTACCGGCTGCTATAGGAGCCTGCAGTCTAGTGGATCATTCGCAGAAGGCTCAGGCGAGCACTCTCCACCATCGCAGATCTCACCTGCGATGACCGAGCTGATAAGGCAAATAGTGAAGGATACTATTGGAGAGTTGATTACATCTCAGGTCACCCCTAACCTCCAATCCATCAATGCTAAGATAGATACTTTGCTGCAGTGGGAAGTCCCTCAACCTCCTCCTCCTACAAACAACAGAATGCCATTTGGCATGTCTGACTGGATGCATCGAGTAGAGCAGTAGTTGACCATTTTGGTTGATGCTGGCAAAAAGGGGGAAGATAGGATCTAGGGGGAAGGCAGCATCCAAGGAGAAATAAGGGAAGAGCTAAGAACTGAGAAAAGGCAGGATGTCCAGTTGATCACTGCTGGGACATCCTCAGCTAAAAGGAAGGGAGAAGCTTCGAAACCAGAAGAACAGGCTGGTGATCAGCCTACAGGCAAGAAGAGGAGGACCAGAGGAGGATTCGAACCTACTCTGGAGTGGGAAGGCAAAGAGTTGTGGTACGTTGAAGATTTTGTACCATACGAAGCTCTACCTATGTGGGGATCTGCTAGGAAAAAGTTCATCAGAGACTATTATATCTGGGAAATACTCCAGGATAATAATTGCTCCCCACAGCAGATCTTCATCAACTTCATGGAAGAAGCTCATCCACAACTCTGGACTATACTTCTAAAACATGCTGAGGCACGCAATGCATATCCCATGATCCCTCCGTTCAGTGCCAAAGAACCTCCCACCTTGGAGAAAGGTAATGCTTTGGATGAACTTGCACTCCAGAGAAAAATCAAGAAAGTGTGTGTTGAGAATAAGTTCTCATCACAAGAAGAGCAAGACTTTGCAGCTCTTGTTGTAAAGAGGAAGTATGGTCTTGCCCCTGTCAAGACAAGACCAATTGGAGCTAAACCTTTCAGGCCTGCCAAGCAGCCTATCCGTAGAGGCAGAGGCAGAGGTAGATGACTTTCATTTAATTTTGTATCTTGTAAAATTTTCTTGTAAAATTTAAAACATGTACTTGTAATCAATTCAGAAAATTTTATAACAGTCTTTTGAATGACAATTTCCAGTTGTCTCAAAAACTAGACGGATTTTAGTTTGCGTCTTGCACTCAAGTGCAGACTTGCTTATTTGAATATTTGCTTAAGTTTTGCCATCATCAAAATAGGGGGAATTTGTTAGGAATACTTGTTAGATTTTGATGATGTCATTAATATAAATTCAACTACTTATTACTTGGCAAAAATGTAAGGAAGAACCAAATGAGTATCTTGCATAGGCCAAAATTATGTTAAGTTTAAATACTTGGAAAAATGTAAAGAAGAACCAAATGAGTATCTTTTATAGGCCAAAATAAGTTAGGCTCAAAAATCGGCTAAGTACAAGTACAGCTGAGTTCATCAGAGAGGTACAGCCGAGTCAATCAGAGAAGTTCTGGTCAACAAAAATCATCAGAGATGTTTGACCAGACTACAGTCGAGTAACCTCAGACAAGTCATCTGATCAGATGAGTCCCGAACAGTCACCATCAGAGAGGTCAAAACTGCAGAGAGGATGACGATACATCAGCCTACTTGAGATCAGCCAAGTACTCCAAGTCCACGTCAGCATGCGTTGAAAAGTCAAATATTACGGAAAGTCACATGCAACGTGAAGAGACAAATTGGAGAGATTCCCGCAAAAGGATATGAATTAAATAATTCATCCAGACCCACCTTGAAGACTTTTATTCTACTATATTCAAAAGATTCGGCGCCTCACATGCAAAAGTCTTCACAACGGTCGATAGATGGATTAAAATATGGGAATCCAGCCTTGCAACGTTCAGAAAGGAATAAACAAAGAAGTCTCTCTCCAACGGACTGATTTGTTACAGATTTGCAACGGCTATGAAGAAATGCTCAAGGATCTACACTTATATATATCCGAAGATTTGAAGTTGAGCAACCACAGGTGCGAAAATATTCTCAAGCGATCAAAACATTCAAGCAATTGAAAAGCAAACTATAGCATCGTGAAAAGAGCGGTTCTAAAAAGTTCATACTTGAAGAATCTCTTAGTTGGAGAAGACAAAAACTCGTGTCTTTAATCCTGAGTTCGGGGTACTTCACTGGTTGAAGTTCGAGACTGTAAAGGCATCCAAGGATCGAGGATCAAGAGGTGCAAGGCAGTCAAGTGTGCTACAACAGCACGGATTTCCACTGGTTGGAAGCCGTTGTAGTTTGGTTGATTCACTGTAATATTTATCACTAGTTGAAAATTCACTATCAAAAAAAGTACTTTAGCCGACGACCCGAAAAAAAACGGCCGACGACTATAAAGTGTCGTCGGCTAAACTTCGCACTTTAGCCGACCACTCGTTTTACCATCGGCTAAAGGGTTTTAGCCGACGACATGGCCGAGGTCGTTGGCTAAAGTTCGAAATAGTCGTCGGCTATATTAAAGAGATTTAGCCGACGACCAAGATAACGTTTAGCCGACCAAAAAAAAAACACATTTTAGCTGATGACTTGATCTCGGTCGTCGGCTAAACTCCTTCCCAAAAAAAACAATATTATAATGGTTTAGCCGTCGACCTAGATCGAGATCGGCGGCTAAACACTTTTTCGAAAAAAAAAATAATATACTTTAGCCGACGACCTCGATCTAGGTCGTCGGCTAAACTCCTTCCGAAAAAAATAATATTGTAATGGTTTAGCCGACGACCTAGATCGAGGTCGGCGGCTAAACACTTTTTCGAAAAAAACATAATATACTTTAGCCGACGACCTCGATCTAGGTCGTCGGCTAAACTCCTTCCGAAAAAAAAATAATATTGTAATGGTTTAGCTGACGACCTAGATCGAGGTCGTCGTCTAAACACTTTTTCGAAAAAAAAATAAATAATAGACTTTAGCCGACGATCTGATCTAGGTCGTCGGCTAAACCTCCAAGTGAAAATTATTTATAGTTCAGGGAACACCAAGCCAATCTTGCCCCTCTCCCCGCTAAAGAGCACATTTCTATTCCCGATCCTGTCAGTTATTCCCGAAAAAAGCTTGTGAGTTGCTACTTTGAGTTGTGCTAGCTGGAGTGACGAAGGTTTCTACCGGTTGTTATAATCACCATTTCGATTAAGGTACGTATTTTATTGTGATTTCGAAACTTTGTATTATTCATGTTACATTCGATAGCTTTTATGTAAAACGCTTAAGTTTTATGATGATAATCATTATGATTAATTGTTTGTTGTGATTTTATTTATAATTTGAACAATATTAGTTAGTTGGATTAATATTGGAAAATGTATACATTTTCAGGATGGACAAGAGTTGGATTGGGTTACGAAAATGGGATCCAAGTGTAATGGATGGGATGGAGCAGTTTATGAGATTTGTAAAAGAGCACGACAGTGGTAATACGTTGCACTACTGTCCATGTAATAAATGTAGATGTCGCAGTGATATGTTTCGTTTTCCATTTGATGAGGTCTGGGAACACCTAAAGAAGAATGGTTTTTGGAGTAAATATACATGTTGGATATACCACGGTGAAGCACCGAATTCTGTTATTCCATATGATCACGGACAATTTAGTGGTAACGACGGGTTCACCGATCCCAAGAGGAGGTTGATTGATGATGTGTTCGGTTTTTCCGAGACGTTTGTACCAACTGAGCAAATCCCACGACCCCGTAGACTGTTGCCTTGCAATACTGTTGGGCTTGACAGGTACAACAAGCTAATTCAACTCCAACAAACCCCTCTATACCCAGGGTGTAACATGACTGTTCTTGATTGTGTCATGGAAACGATGAGATTAAAGGTGGAAAACAAATCATCCATCAAGTCTGTAGATGATTACTTGGAGATTACGAGTAATATGCTTCCACAGGGTCATCATCTTCCTAATACATATTCAAAAATGAGACGAATTTTGAAAGATATTGGTATTTCCTACATTAAGATCCACGTCTGCATGTATGATTGTGTTCTATTCTGGGGGCATCCTAATGAAGACCTCACGAGATGTCCTGTATGTGATACAGAGACATATAGGATCACTCCTTCTGGAAAAGAGAAACCGGTGAAGGTACTTTGGTATTTTCCATTGAAGGAGAGGTTGGAACGGCTTTTTATGTCTCCTCACACGGCAAAAGCAATGAGATGGCATGCCGAGCCGCGCACTAATGACAGGGATACTATGATACACCCTTCGGATGGAGAAACGTGGAAGCATATAGATAGGGAGTATCCGAATTTTTCTTCAGATATCCGAAATGTGAGGCTCGGGATTGCATCTGATGGTTTCAACCCTTTTGGTAACATGAGTCTTTCATATACCATATGGCCTGTTGTAGTGATTCCTTACAATCTTCCTCCGTGGATGTGTATGCGGAAGGAGTAATATGTTGACCTTGTTAGTCTCGGGGCCGGGATATCCGGGAAAGTGTATCGATGTGTATATGAGACCTTTGATAGAGGAACTGAAATTGTTGTGGGAGCAAGGTCATCCCACGTACGACAGTTATTCGTCCGAGACATTCTACTTGCACGCCATGTGTATCGGCACTATTAGTGATTTTCCTGCATATGGAATGCTGTCTGGATCTGTTATTAGCGGATATAGAGGTTGTCCAGTGTGTTTGAATGCAGATTGTGCTAGGTACCACTGTAGGAAAGTTATTCGAATGCGTCATCGGATATGGCTTGAGAGGGAACATGAGTGGCGTATGGATGCTGCAGCATTTGATGGCACTGTAGAAATGGGCGAGCCACCACGACAGTGGACAGGTGATGAAATACTATCAATTCTTAATGAGTACTATTTTGGTCAGCTTAGCAACCGTCCTGATGTGATTGAAGCAACCCCTGAAAGGCCCGACAGGTATAAGTATTGGTCGCACAAAAGTATATTCTGGGAATTGCTTTACTGGTCCAAGTTACTGATAAGGAACTTCTTGGATGTCATGCACATTGAAAAGAATGTTTGCGAAAGTGTGGTTGGGACAACCGTAGGTTGGGATGGAAAGACCAAAGACGGACCAAAAGCACGCAAAGGTTTGGAAGAAATGAGCATAAGAAAACATTTGTGGTTGAAAACTGTCAAGGGAAAACAAAAAATGCCTAAGGCAGCTTACACCATCAACTGTAGAAGCGGAAGGCGAGATATTTTCTGGATAAAGGCGCTAGGTATCCTAGGGTATCTTTGGAAATATAGGAAGATGTGTTAATTTCAGGGAGAACTAGTTAACTGGTTTGAAGAGTCATGATTGTCATATCCTACTCCAACGCCTATTTCCGGTATTTATTCGACCGTACTTACCAAAACAGGTGGTCGAGCCGTGTGTTGCATTGTCAAGATTTTCCCAGAAATTATGTACGAGAGAAGTCAAGAGATCTGATTTGCATAAAATGCAAGATGAGATCATCTATATCTTGTGCAAGTTTGAGCGAATATTTCCTCCAAACTTTTTTGACCTCATGCCTCACCTCATGATCCACCTTCCCTGGCAGTTATTGGTCAATGGTCCAGTGCACTACACGTGGATGTACCCGGTTGAAAGGTAACATCATTTTGTATAATATATATATATATATATATATATATATATATATTGTCAAATTAAGTATGATTTTTAACACAATGACAATATTACAGGCAACTCGGTGATTACAAAGACTCCGTGGCCAATAAGTCTGCACCAGAAGAATGCATTACAGAATCTTACCTTGCGTCGGAGTGTATTACGCATATCAAGTTGTATTTGGGCACCTTCGAGCCCCCTTCCCGCTCTATTCCAGCAGATAAAATACAATTCAATCTTTCTATCATATCCACTGAGGTTGACGTCTATGGGAGGTTGCTAGGAAGACAATTAGACCCTTACGAGTCACGAATTGCACATTGGTGGATATTGCTCAATTGTCCAGAATTTCAGTACTGGAAAGACATCCACTTGTCATGAGATATGGTGCGAGGTGACACTAGATTCCAGAATGACACTTTTGCCGACTATTTTGGAGAATGGGTACGTATACATTTAGTTGCTATTGCATTTTGGATTTACGATATTTTTTTACATAAAAAGTTTATTTACCACAGATGACACACATACAAGATGACGGACACCCTAACTGGTCGCGTAAACTTATGCTTCTTTCTATGAAGCCGGTTATGTCAAGAATTTATTCGATGGACAAAGTCAACGGTGTCACATTCGTATGCCTTGAGAGAGACCAAAAACGAAGATGTCAAAATTCTGGGGTTATGATAGATGGTGGATGTTACGGTGTTCTTTTGGAAGTGGTAGAACTAATTTACGGGGAAGGCATGACAATTTACTTGTTTAAGTGTCGATGGTACGACACCAGTCTTGGAACCGATATGCAAGACGACTACGGGCTGTTATCTGTTGACACTTCCACTTCATGGTATGAAAGTGATCCTTTTGTATTTGCTACATCAGCAAAGTCGGTGTATTATTTGGACGACTTGGTGAAGAAAGGCACATGGAAGTTAGTGAACGTTCTGACAACGAGGAATATTTATAGTGTTGCTACAATGGGAGAAACAACAGGTACTGATGACGATGATGCTTATCAAGAGCCAAATACAACAAATATTCCACCATCAACGACAATTACAATGAATAATGTTCCTGAAGGACGAGTCGTCCGACTCCGTGGTGATGTTCGCGGGTACGTTGACGTTGATACAAACGAATTACTTGAAAATTCTGATGACGATAATGTGGACGACTTGAGGCATATGTTGCCGGATATCAACTCAGATATTGAGACAGACTGTAGTGATGACTCAAACTATGAGCCATAAATTTAGTAGATGTTATTTTTATTTGTTAAATATAATTAAAAAAAATAGTAATAATAATAATCATAATCATAACATTAATATAATCAATAATATTATTAAAAAAAACCGGGGGGTTTAGCCGACGACAAGATCTACGTCGTCGGCAAAAGTTTTTTAAAAAAAAATTATACTTTAGCCGACGACATATAAGACGGTCGTCGGCTAAACCCCAGCAATGACCCGACCGTGTTAGACAACACGGTCGGGTCAGCCATACAGTGTGTTTTCCCATTCTAGTCAGATGCGACACGGCCCGTGTCCCCTGACACGGCCCGTGTCCCCTGACACGGTCGACTAATGTTTTTTAAAAAAAGAAATTAAACTTTAGCCGACGACCTATAAGAAGGTCGTCGGCTAAACACCCGACCGTGTCCATCGACACGGCCCATGTCGCACTTGCCCAGAAATTGAAAACACACTGTTTGCCTGCCCGACCGTATTGTTTAACACGGTCAGGTCATTGCTGCGGTTTAGCCGACGACCGTCTTATATGTCGTCGGCTAAAGTATAATTTTTTTTTTAAAAAACTTTAGCCGACGACGTAGATCTTGTCGTCGGCTAAACCCCCACCTTTTATACGTTTTCTCGTACCTCCCTTTTGTTATTTTCTTCTTCTGCTTTAGTCGTCGCCCGTCGCCCGCCGATCGTCACCCAGCCCCAACCGCCCATCACCTAGTCGACCGTCACCTAGCCCCCATCCCGCCGATCGTCACCCAGCCGATCGTCCCGTCGCCCCGTCTTCTGGCTTAGCCGATCGTCCGCCCGCCAGCCCGCCAGCCCTCCGCCCGCCAGCCCGCCAGCCCCAGTCCCATCGCCCGCCCGCCCGACGCCCTCCGCCCGTCGCCCGCCAGCCCCGCCGCAGTAACCCTTGTCCTTATTTTTCTTTTCTTTTGTTTGTTGAATTTATTGTATTTGTTTGATGAATTTGTTTAGATTATATGGTGAATTTGATGAATTTGTTTGAGGAGGAAGGGATTGTATAGTCGGCGTTAATCGAAAGATTAACGTGGTATGGCATTGATAATGACTGTTGTGTTGAATTGTGAATTTGATGAATTTGTTTAGATTATTTGATGAATTTGTTTAGAAATATTTGATGAATTTGTTTGAGGAGGAAGGGATTGTATAGCCGGCGTTAATCGAAAGATTAACGTGGTATGGCATTGATAATTACTGTTGTGTTGAATTGTGAATTTGATGAATTTGTTTAGATTATTTGATGAATTTGTTTAGAAATATTTGATGAATTTGTTTGAGGAGGAAGGAATTTTATAGCCAGCGTTAATCGAAAGATTAACGTGGTATGGCATTGATAATTACTGTTGTGTTGAGTTGTGAATTTGATTTATTTGTTTAGATTATGGATAGAATAAAGAAAGCGTTGGGGAAGAAGTCGACAAAGTCGACCACTCCCGATTCGGGGGGGGAGTTCCGCAGCCTCCAGTAAGGCGGATCCCGGTACACTATACATATCTCAGAGCAGCGTTCGTGCCCGCCATATACTAGAAGCTACCGGCATGAACGCTGATGATTTTTATAGGGCGACAGATGAGCCCGCTGCACTAGCGCGGCGTTTATCCTTTCAGACACCACGGCCGACCCCCTCGTAGCCGGAGACTCGTATGCCTCCCATCCACCGACCCACGTCTAGCCCTCACACATCAGGATATGTACGGAGTTCCTCGTCCGCGGTGCCCCACGGCCCGCCGCCGACTCTATTCATGCCTCGGATGGTTCCGACTATTCCAGAGGTCGATGAGATGGGAGCCCGAGTTCCCGTTCGATTGATTAGCCCTAACGAGGCGTACGTCTACGAGTCTTGGCCAGACAACATGTTTTGGCGGAGTTGTCGGGTTTCGAAGATGAAACTGTACGAGGAGATAGAGAGGGAGAAGGAGAAGGGGAAAAATGTAGTCGAGGAGGAGAAGAAAAAGAAGAAGACTCGTGGCCCGGAAAGGGTCAGCGCTCGACTCGTACATAAGTAAGCATGGCCGTTATGAGATTCCTCTGCAGACACTACGGCCGGTGATGTCTTCTGACGCTGCGGCGTCATATAGCCGTAATGTTGGCTTTGTCATTCGGGACAGAGTCCCCATTTTGTGGCCCGATTAGGGGGACGTGCCGCAGTGCGTGAAAGATGCTTTGAATAATGCTATGTCGGTAAGTTAATAAATATTTAATAAGTGTTTTTCAATCAACACGTAGTTCTTGAAAATGCAATATGTGATATTTTTAAATTATTGCGTATTTATGCTGTTCATAGGTGTGGTTTGTCATTCCCGACTCTCTACTACGTACTTGGTGTGACGAGGTGCAGTCTACCAAGTAAGTCATTTTAATTTATTTTGTATCTACATTGTTTGCGTAATTTTTTTTCTTACGAATGATATATGTTGTGCAACGTGTGTTGTAGGTACAAATCTTCGAAAAATGAGATGCACATGTTCTGGACAGCCTGGGGTGATACCCGAGAGGCTACCCTGGAAGAATTCAAGTTCCGGGAGTACGAGTGGACGTGGCTATGCGCCCATTTTCGCGACCCAGAGTTCATGGTATGACTAAAATACCCTCATTTCATTCTTCCTCTTTCAGTTTTTATTTTTTTGAATTCTAAATATAAACTCCATTTTTTTAAATTAATGTATCAGAATATAAAAAATACTTGAAGTTCGTTTTTAAATTAGAAAAATCGGAACTTCATGTATTTTTTTAAAATTCTGGAATATTATTAATATTAAAAAATCGGAATTTTTTTATTCAAAAGTGGAAATAAATTGTTTTAATAAAAATTAAAACTAGAATTTTATTTTCCATAAAAAAAATAAAAATCTGAATATTGTATTTTATTTATTAAAAAAATGCTAGTATTTAATAAAAAATAATAATATTTCAGTTTTTATTTTTTTTGAATTCTAAATATAAACTCGATTCTAAATAGTATTTTTTTGAAGGCGACTAGCTTGACCAACATGACCAATCGTGCTGGTCTGACTGACCATCACAGTGTGGGTTCCCGGTCGTTAGCCAGAGTTGCGCACGAGGCTATTTCTTCTGATTCGTTGGACGCATTTGCCTACGTGACTCAGAAAGCATTTTCGAACCGTCCCGAGGAGCATGTAAGTCTTTTTTTATTTTATTTTAGTAATAAAGTAAATGCCTTTGTATCATACTTTTATTGATATTCCAATATTTATTTTCATATTAACTTAGGAGCATGTGCGGGAGGAGTCTCAGAGGATGCTTGCTGAGATTGCTCGGGAGCAGTATCCGGACTTAGCGGAGACCGACCTCGATTCTGCCATTGGACAGATCGATCAGGCCGATCCTTATGTTCGCGCTAGGGTGTGGGGTACTGTCTACCCTCCTAGAGGTAGTCGGTATCGCACTAAGATGATGGGAGCCGAGGGTCACCATGTATTGAAAGATACCCCCGGCTTCCAGCGCCCTCGCGGACGGGATGCACGGACTGCCTATCTCGAGGAGCAGTTGAGGGCGGAGAGGGAGCTCCGAGCTGAGAATGAAAGGAGGACTCAGATGCGGTTACATGAGAGCGAGCAGAGGACTGAGTCGCGGTTAGAGAGTTTCCAGAGACAGCAGCAGGCCATGATGGACTATACGATGACGCTGACTCAGACCATTACTCAAGCTGGACTGCAGGCACCTGCTCCACCGCATTCTCTCTTCGGACAGACCCCATCTTCACAGCCTCGTGACGAGGATCTAGGGGATGGTGGTAATCCTTCTACTACTACATTTCGACATTTAGATGATTTTGGCAGTGGATTGTAGTTGTGTTGTTATAGTACTCTAGTATATTTATATTTGTGTTACAATTGTGTAAGTGATTTTATTGACGCTACTAGTATGTTGATGAAATTAATGTTCTTGAATGTGTTGTGTGTTGTGATGCATATAATGTTGGGCATATTATTAATGGTATTAGTTGAATGTGTTGCGCGTTGATTGTTGTTGATAATGAGAGCTGGTGTATAAAAATTGCAGGTGCAAAAAATACAGGTTTTGGGATCCCAAAATCTAAATTAAATTTTTTTTTTTAAAAAAGGGTTTTAGCCGACGACATATAAGACGGTCGTCGGCTAAAGTAATTTATTTATTTTTTTAAAAAGGGTTTTCGCCGACGACCTATAAGACGGTCATTGGCTAAAATAATTTAATTTTTTTTTAAATAATGGTTTTAGCCGACGACATATAAGACGGTCGTCGGCTAAATTTTTTTTTTTCCAACAGGTTTAGCCGACGACCTTTCTGTAGTGGTCGGATAAACTTTGAACTTTAGCCGACGACTACCACAAAAGTCGTCGGCTAAACCTTGGCTGACGAATATCAGCCGACGGTTTTTTAGCCGACGGCTGGCATGATTAGCCGACGACTTTGGGGTTTAGCCGACCGACCACTTTAAGTCATCGGCTAAAGTCTGATTTTTGGTAGTGATTATAGTGAATTCATCTCCAACTGGTTTGGAGAAAAGTGGATTAGTAGAGGATTACCCCACCTCTGAGACCACTATAATTGCCTGCGTACTTTACTGTTTTATAGCATCATACTTTAACTGCTGCATTCATTATTAAGTGTTTCATTAGTTATTTTGTATTCGTCATCAGCTGACTTCCGCACATATTGAGAACAAACGACTCGAAGTCATTTGTATATCTATCAGCTGAAGAAACTTACTCTTTGTGAGAAAGAGTTTAAGAGTTTCAATAAGTCTATTCACACCCCCTCTAGACTTATTCCTGGGCGACTTGTGACCTACATACTTTGCCTTGGTTAACACGACGCGAAGGAAACGACGAAGGAATAGGTTTCGGTCCGAACAATCTTCCCAAATCCGTCCTAACACAATAACGGTATACAAACAAGTCTCAATATTACGGAAAGGTAA
Source organism: Orobanche coerulescens (assembly GCA_033398695.1). Taxonomy (NCBI): domain Eukaryota; kingdom Viridiplantae; phylum Streptophyta; class Magnoliopsida; order Lamiales; family Orobanchaceae; genus Orobanche; species Orobanche coerulescens. Next base: position 184,377,449 of record CM065804.1, on the reverse strand, counting down.
GAATTAATCCTAATTCTACCCGTTGGAACAATTAGTCGGTCACTATAGATGGTTTTAATCTTACAATGGCGAAACTACGAGGTTAAATTCGTTAGACTATAATGGAAACAATGGATTATGACTACACATTCGTAATCTAACAATTCGACGGAGCTAAAACGGATTAAAAGAGAGAATTATGTCAAAATCCCGAAATTCCCAAAAAAAAACTAGGGTTCAACGATGAATACCTTGATTGGGACAGAGAATGATGATTATGATGATGATTAACCTCCCTTGGTACACAATAATCAATCTCCAGAGGAACTCTACGGATTTCTCTGGGCAAATCGGTCCAAATCGCTCGAGGAAAACTCACGTCGCGCACAAAGGGATGAGAAGGAACGAAATAACGCGACTGAGGTTAAGTCAGGATTTAAAACGCCTGACAAAGTGTTACGTATGTTAACACGAGTTGTTAACGTACATTATGAGGTTTACGTACGTAACCTCTAACAGGTTAACGTACGTAACAAACAATCTATACTCTATTGTGAAAACCATAACGTACGTTACCAATAAGGTATAACGTACGTTATGATGCCTCTATAACGTACGTAAGGGAGCATGCATAACGTACGTTATGCATGCAGCAGTCCCACGCTGCTAAACACTTAATTCTGCACAGTCGATACAACGACGAAACGCAACACAAGGATAGAATCAAAAGTGTAAACATGGGGTATCTATAATAACGAAGCTGAGTTTTGAAAGAAAATACGCTTCCAACTAACGAGGAATCCAAAATACGACAAGGAGGATAAAAGCACCCTAAACTTTTAGGAAATTACAAAATGACCCAAACATCCGAAAATTCATGATACGACGTCGGATTAACAATCCGAAACTTACAACATGAGCAACTCATCCAAACGAACTCATAGAAACAGAGTAATAATGAAATCGAACGAGTTTACGAGAATCGAACAAACATACAACAAAAGTATGATTCAAGATGAAAATACGTAAAAATATCTTCGAAACTCGTCCGGATGGAAAAACTCCAAGAACAAAATAGATTTAGAATTCCAAACTAGTAATAAGCGAGTCGTCCGAAAAGAACATACACCAAAAATAGAAATTACCAAAAATAGAAAATACGGATATTACATTCTCTCCCCCTAAAAATAAGTTTCGTCCCGAAACTTACAACGCGAATAACTCCGAGTATCTCAAATGCATACTCTCTTCCGTCTCCCATGTGGCTTCCTCGGATCCATGCCTCGACCATTGAACTTTAACCAAAGGACTGGTTTTGTGTCGAAGTTGCTTCACCCGACGCTCTAAAATCTGAATCGGCCTCTCCTCGATGGTAATGTCGGGTCCCAACTCGATCTCTCCAAAATCAATAATATGGCTAGGGTCCGGCACGTACTTCCTAAGCTGGGAAACATGAAATACATTATGCACGTGACTCAGGGACGGCGGCAAGCCTAACCGATAGGCAAGCTCTCCAACTCTCTCTAAAATCTCGAACGGTCCAATATATCTCGGACTAAGTTTACCCTTCCGACCGAAGCGGTAAACTCCCCGTGTCGGCGACACCTTAAGCAAGACATGATATCCCACCTCAAACTCCAACGGAGAGCGACGCGTATCGGCATAAGACTACTGCCGACTCTGGGCCATCAACAACCTATCGCAAATCAGAGCAATCTTCTCTCTCATCTCAACTACTATATCGGGTTCGGTACCAATCAGTTCGGACGCATCATCCCAACACAACGGTGATCTGCACCTCCTCCCATACAATGCCTCAAATGGTGCCATTTTGATCGAGGCGTGCCAACTATTGTTGTACGTGAACTCGATCAACGGCAAGTGCGACTCCCAATCATCCTTCCAATCTAAGGCACAGGCTCTCAACATATCCTCTAACATCTGGATCGTTTGCTCTGACTGCCCGTCAATCTGAGGGTGGTAAGACGTACTGAGTCTCAACTCAGTCCCTAAAGCTCGATGAACAGCCTGCCAAAAATGTGATACAAACCGGCCATCTCGATCTGAAACAATACTCCTAGGAGTCCCATGCAATCTCACGATCTCTGCAATAAATACTCGTGTCAGCCTCTCTGGCCCCCAAGTGTCCTTAATACCCAGGAAATGAGCTGATTTGGTTAGTCGATCGAAAATAACCCAAATCATGTTCATTCCAGTCCGAGTCCTAGGCATCCCGGTAATGAAATCCATAGAGATGTCTTCCGACTTCCATTCCGGAATGGGAAGTGGTCGTAGAAACCCCACGGGCCGCTGATGCTCAATCTTAACCTGCTGACAGGTCAAACACTTCGCCACAAAGTCACTAACGTCCGTCTTCAAATTGCTCCACCAGTAGTTACTCCTCACATCCTTGTACATTTTACTCGTACCAGGGTGTATGGAGTAAGGCGTGGTATGAGCCTCGCTCAAAATCTTCTGCTTCAACTCAATGTCATTCGGTACATCTAATCTGCCGCGAAATCTCAAAACGCCATCATCCTGAACCACAAATCCAGGGGCTTTTCCCTTCCTCACATCCTCCCTCAACTGGACCAAAAATGGATCATCATACTATTTCGCCTTGATATCATTAGTCAAGGACGAAGTGATCTCCAATGCACACAACTGACCCTGAACTCTCTAAACCCAAACCTCGATATTCTGACAAATCAAATCTCGCTGGATCCTGTTCTGCGGTGTAAGTACCTCTAACATCTGTAACGCCATCGGTTTCTGGCTCAACGCATCAGCCACTACGTTGGCCTTACCCGGATGATAAAGAATCTCGAGGTCGTAATCTTTAATTAGCTCCAACCACCTACGCTGCCTCATATTCAACTCTTTCTGACTGAAGATATACTTCAGACTCTTGTGATCCATAAAAATCTTACACGACGACCCATAGAGATAATGCCTCCAGATCTTTAAGACGAAAACGACCGCAGCTAACTCCAAATCGTGCGTGGGATAATTTACCTTATAAGGTTTCAACTGGCGGGACGCATAAGCAATCACACTGTCTCTCTGCATCAAAACACATCTGAGACCAAGGCCTGAAGCATCACTATACACCACGAAATCCTCGTTCCCCCGAGGCAATGCTAAAACGGGTGCGGTAGTCAATCATCTCTTCAACTCGTCAAAACTATCCTGTCTGTCTGCGGTCTACTCGAACTTCTGAGTTTTCTGGAGTAACTGAGTGAGCGGTCTAGCGATCTTAGAAAATCCCTCAACGAACCTACGATAATATCCTGCAAGTCCCAGAAAACTCCTCACTTCCTTCACATTCTTGGGTGGTTCCCATGCCAGCAGCGCCTCTATCTTCTGTGGATCTACCCGAACTCCCTTCGCTGAGATCACGTGCCCGAGGAACATCACTTCCTTGAACCAAAACTCACACTTAGAGAACTTCACGTACAACTGCTCAGCTCTCAAAATGTCTAATACAATCCGGAGATGTAAGATGTGCTCCTCCCGACTCCGTGAATAGATAAGAATGTCATCGATAAAGACGACTACGAATTTGTCCAGATACTCAATAAAAACTTTGTTCATCAACTGCATGAACACTGCTGGGGCGTTGGTTATCCCGAAAGGCATAACCACAAACTCGTAATGGCCATATCTCGTCCGAATGGCAGCTTTCGTTATATCGCTGTCCCGAATCCTCAACTGATAGTAGCCCGATCGCAAGTCAATCTTCGAAAAGATTGTCGCCCCCTGAAGCTGATCAAACAAGTCGTCAATCCGGGGCAAAGGGTATTTATTTTTGATGGTTAACTTGTTTAATTCTCGATAGTCGATGCATAAACGAAGCGATCCATCCTTGTTCTTAACAAAAAGTACAGGCGCACCCCAAGACGATGCACTCGGTCGAATATACTCTTTTTCTAACAACTCTCCCAACTGCTTCTTCAACTCTAACATCTCCGACGGTGCTATACGGTATGGTGCTCGAGAAATGGGAGCCGCATTCGGCTCAAGATCAATAGGAAACTCAACCTCTCACTGTGGTGGTAATCCCGGCAAGTCATCTGGAAATACGTCGGGGTACTCGCTGACAACTGGAATCGACGACATGTCAACTCTGCCATCCTCCGCCTGTAGAGCGTAACACCAATAGCCAACACAACTCTGATTCAGAAGTTTGATCGCCCTTAAGGCTCTAATCACACTTCCCGATCTACCCAGTTTACAACCGATGAGAGTATGCTCGGTGCCGTCCTCGGCCACTATCGAGATGGTACGAGTCCGATAGTTCATGATAGCACCGTGACGATCCAACCAATCATCCCCGAGGATCAAATCCTCACCCTTAAGATCTATAACAATAAGGTTCGAGGGCCAATCTCGGCTCCCGATCCTCACTAGACAATCCCTAACTTCCCGGTCCCCAACCATACGATCCCCGCTAGGTGTACCCACTACGAAAGGTTCGCACTCAAACAAACAGTCCATACCAATACGATACACACAATCTGAAGCAATAAAAGAATGAGTAGCACCCGAATCGAAAAGCACCGAAACTGGATGAGAAAGGATCTAAGTGGTACCTGATGACACTGGAACGTCTGTCTCCTCCGTGCGCCTCATATGATATAACCGAGGGTGGACTGAGCCCGAACTAGATGTAGCTCGGCGGTCCGGATGACCCCGGTCCGAACTCTGAGGAACATGAGTGATTGGAGTCTTCTGATCAATACTAAGCTCTCTCTGAACGGTGGTGGTAGTCGGAGCTCTGGCAGCCCTGGTGGCTCTCTCACAATGTGCTGCTCGGTGCCCGGTCTGCCCACAAGTAAAGCAAGTGACTGGAGGAGAAGGGCAATCCTTCATCAGATGCTCATATTGGTTGCAGTTAAAACAATCCCTGCCACCAGAAGCAACGGACTGGACTGAACGATTACCCTGCGATCCCCCAGCCTGATGGAACGGTCTCTTCCCAGGTGTAGGGGCAGACTGTGCTCTTGAAAATCGGCCACTCTTGCCGGATGAAAACTGCCAACCGTTTTCTGTTTCTTGGCCTCGGTACCCAACTCTGATTCCGGTGCGGCCATCTCGATCGCTAGAGCGCGATCCTAATACTCCTTCAAAGTAGCACACATGAGCGGTGCCATACTCTGCCTGATATGCGGTTTCATGCGCATATTGAAATAACAGATTTTATCAGCCTCCGTCCTCACCTGATCTTTCACGAAACCCAACTGCTGATTGTAAGAGATAATGGCCTGAGAAATCGGCACATCCTGGGGTGTGGCAGTGAAGAACTCCACAATTTTGCGTTCTTTGACTGGCGGCGGACAATATTCTGCTTCCATAGCAGCCCTGAACTCATCCCAAGTGGCTCGACGGTCTCTGGGTGCCACAACCTCCCACCATTCCGTAGCTTCCTTATCCAGGAGGTACTGGGTAATATGTACCCTCCTGTCTTCGGGACAAGCTACGGCATCGAAGGTCCTGGACAACTGGAAGAGCCAATTCTCCCAACCTAGGGAGTCAGAAGATCCGTAGAAACGAGGAGGGTGCATCTTAGTCACCGTCTGAAGCCACTTACTAGCTTTCTCTTCAGGTGTCGGGGGCGGATTCTGGCGTCCACCCTCAGCTATCTGAGCAAGATGGGCTACTAACTGCTGAAGTATGGCAGTAGCCCCGGCGTCGGCATTATTACCCGACGATAGATCCTGACTGACTGACATATCCTGCTGCCCGTCAGAGCTCAGAGGTAGAGTGCTTGGCACTGACTGAGAGGCCGAATCTGCATAGGACTGAGAAAGCGAAACTTCCTCATTAATAGCACCCCGTCCGCGGCCTCGACCGCATCCCCTAGATGATCTACCACGAACTCTCATCATACTGAAGAAAAGATAAGAACGAACAAGATCAGAAAGGTTCACAGTTTACAAGGTTGGTATCACAATTCACAATCCCAAACAACGCAAGAAAACGAATTTCAGAATATAAGAGTTCGAGGAAACTTACAGCCACGGGTCGCACGAAAATACGGTAGCATGATGATATTAGGCTCAACGACTGACTCAACCGACTTAACTGACAGACCCAAAATTAATCGACAGCCTAGGCATTCAAAACCTAGGCTCCGATACCATAAATTTAACACCCCAATTCTCAAATGGGACATTACACGCCGTAGAACCCTCGTGAGGTCTACCAGGCTAACACATGAGACGTATTCAGTACAAAAAAAATCCCAAAGGCACAATCATTAATGTAAAAATGGGCTGCAGCCTCGGCCAAAACATTTTAATAGAAGTACGTGAAAGTATAAGTCGATACCATGTCATTGCCCACGCAGGGGACTTTAACCGAATATAATAAAACCATTCAAATACCAATACTCAAACAATATAAATGACCGAACATAATTAAAGACTCGAGCCTCACAATCATGCCAACCCATCCTTTGCGTGTATGTCCCGTGCCTACTCCTCAGCTCTCCAGGTACCTGAAATGCATAAGACGCATTTCCCCCATTTAAGGGGTTAGCATTCGAATAGCTAGTGCAAGTACACAATTACACAACATTATATACAAATACGATTTTTACACAATCATCTCAATCAGAAATCATTTGCCATAAATATTCCGGAATACTACATTGGCAATCAAATCAGTTATCAATTCATCACGATATCAAAAAATCACAACTGGTATCCCATGGCCGTACCCTTTAGTATCGACCCCCAGACATCCCGTCAAACGCTCCGGGTGGGATACCACTTCCGCGGCCGTACCACTTAGTATTGACCCCCAGCCATCCCATCGAATGCTCCGGGTGGAAGTTCAACCACACACGCACCCAAGTCCACTTCCGCGGCCGTACCCCTTAGTATCGAACCCCAGACATCCCGTCGAACGCTCCGGGTGGAAGGAACACAACACACGCACCCAAAAACCACAATTCATCATTCATTTCGAAAACATAACATACATAACGAAATGTAATACATGTACTTGCCTTGGTTAACACGACGCGAAGAAAATGACGAAGGAATATGTTTCGGTCCGAACAATCTTCCCAAATCCATCCTAACACAATAACGGTATACAAACAAGTCTTAATATTGCGGAAAGGTAAGAATTAATCCTAATTCTACCCGTTGGAACATTTTGTCAGTCGCTACGAAATCCTAGATGGTTTTAATCTTACAATGGCGAAACTACGAGGTTAAATTCGTTAGACTATAATGGAAACAATGGATTACGACTTCACATTCGTAATCTAACAATTCGACGGAACTAAAATGGATTAAAAGAGAGAATTATGTCAAAATCCCGAAATCCCAAAAAAAAACTAGGGTTCAATGATGAATACCTTGATTCGGACAGAGAATGATGATTATGATGATGATTAACCTCCCTTGGTACACAATAATCAATCTCCAGAGGAACTCTACGGATTGCTCTGGCCAAATCGCTCCAAATCGCTCGAGGAAAACTCACGTCGCGCACAAAGGGATGAGAAGGAACGAAATAACGCGACTGAGGTTAAGTCAGGATTTAAAACGCCTGACAAAGTGTTACGTACGTTAACACGAGTTGTTAACGTACATTATGAGGTTTACGTACGTAACCTCTAACAGGTTAACGTACGTAACAAATAATTTGTACTCTATTGTGAAAACCATAACGTATGTTACCAATAAGGTATAACGTACGTTATGATGCCTCTATAACGTACGTAAGGGAGCATGCATAACGTACGTTATGCATGCAGCAGTCCCACGCTGCTAAACACTTAATTCTGCACAGTCGATACAACGACGAAACGCAACATAAGGATAGAATCAAAAGTGTAAACATGGGGTATCCATAACAACGAAGCTGAGTTTTGAAAGAAAATACGCTTCCAACTAACGAGGAATCCAAAATACGACAAGGCGGATAAAAGCACCCTAAACTTCTAGGAAATTACAAAATGGCCCAAACATCCGAAAATTCATGATACGACGTTGGATTAACAATCCGAAACTTAAAACATGAGCAACTCATCCAAGCGAACTCATAGAAATAGAGGAATAATGAAATTGAACGAGTTTACGAGAACCGAACAAACATACAACAAAGTATGATTCAAGATAAAAATACGTAAAAATATCTTCGAAACTCGTCCGGATGGAAAAACTCCAAGAACAAAATAGATTTAGAATTCCAAACTAGTAATAAGCGAGTCGTCCGAAAAGAACATACACCAAAAATAGAAATTACCAAAAATAGAAAGTACGGATATTACATTGTATGTTTTATTGAAAGACCAAATCGGTCTACTGAGTCATTTTAACCTTGAAGGCATTGTTGAGTTGTTCGATGTTGTTACCAGCCTGGTAGATCCTTGAGGAAAGGTTCTACGGCGTGTAATATCCCTGAGCGGATTGGGGGTGTTACAGTCGGCATGAAGGATGATGAAAGATGATCGATACTAATCACATGAGGACCCGTTTATTGTTGTATTGGTTCAGTTGTACGTCTTTTCCGCTGCAATATTTTCCCCATTGTACGGGAGCATTTTGTATTTGACCCCTGCATGGGCATCTATTGAGATTGAGTTGTATGTTTTTATCAAAAGACCAAATCGGTCTACTGAGTCATTTTAACCTTAAAGGCATTGTTGAGATGTTCGATGTTGTTACCAGTCTGGTAGATCCTTGAGGAAAGGTTCTACGGCGTGTAATATCCCTAAGCGGATTGGGGGTGTTACATAAATGGTATCAGAGCTTAGGTTGTGGAAACCTAGGCTGTCGGGTTTAGTTGTGTCTGTTGAGTTTTGTCTCGCCGGATTTTGTTTGACTGAGTCGTGTTGCGACGCGTCATCTGAGTTTGTTGGTCGTGATTAGTATCGTGGGTCGATCATCATCTTCGTTCGGCCTGTAGATGTAAGTCTCCCTTCTTTGTGTTGTGCCTCGTGTGGCACGAGCCACTTGTATGATTAGTCATTGAGTGATGGAATCTTTATGCAGATGCTTGGTTTCGTGATGCGCTTATGTGACCCTCATATTTTGTTTATTTGAGGAGTGTTGTCGCTATTTATGTCATTTTTTACTGTGATATTTGGCTGTTTGTGTTCCGGTAAAAGACATGTGTTGTCTTGGTTTTTGAATGAGTTGATGCGTGTATTATGATGTCTGTAAGTGAATGTCGATACGTGTGAGTTTTGGGCATTCTGGCCTATTGGATTTATGAAAACATTGAGTGTCTTAGAAAATAAATTTCGAGACATACTTTTAAATGGATTGTATTTTCAGGGCGCCTACTAGCGCAAATATCTGTTTCAAAATCCTTCTACTTTGAGGACCAAAATATTTTTAGATATTTCAGTAATTTTAGAAACGCATTTGCTTAGACCCGAAGGTCGAATATTTCTGAAAGTTTTTCACTAAATAAAGTGTCCTCAACTTTATGAAACACAAGATGGTTTTCAAAGTCTCGACAACGATGTTTGTTCAACTTTTTTTAAAAAGCGATACTCAAGATCAACTGGTGTTTCCAAAAATTTTCAAAAGGTGGCTTTTGTTTTTAAAACCTATTTTTCCTGAATGAGGCCCGGGAATGTATGTACGGTGTTAGCATTATCGTTAGTGGTGGTGTGAGCATTGAGTCGTTCGCCACACCGTTGTCGTGTTAGCCCTCTGTGAGAGGTGTAATGTTGGTATTGAATGCTGTCGCTTCGTGGTGATTGCGTGTTATCGCACCTGTGCGAGCTGTTAGAGCTTGGGTTCGTACGACTGTGTACATGTGTGATTATTTCATGATGTTTGTAATTATGTGCTGGTTATCGTTCGGACCATTGAGGTTGACGAACGATACCGTCGTTGCTGGGGTGTTTGTATGTGTGTTGCTTTACGATGGTAATCGTTGTAAGTGCTGCGTGTTATAATTTTCTATGTGCTGAGTGGTTGCTTATTCAGTATGCCGAGTGGCAGAGGTCGTGGTCGTGGCGACCAGATTCATGATCAGAATCATGCTACTGATGATATCGGTATCAGTGTTGCTACTATTTTACAGCAGGTAGCTACACAGATGACTCAGTTGACTCAGGCAGTTCAGCGTATTAATGAATTCTTTTTGGTGAAACCGCAAAATGTACCATTGTCTCAAGTTATTATTAATTATAGCAAACAACTCAGTTATGTGCAGGATTAGGTAAGGATAGAGGAAAATAAGATCTCTCATTTTGCTAGGTGAATGAAGCCAGAGATTCATCAGTACATGGCAGGTTTCACTTGTACTTCTTTGAGAGAGTATCAGAATAGGGCGTTAGCCTATGAGCTATCTGTATCATCGGCCGAGCATATGCCCGAGTCAAAAAAATAGAAAATTGTTGGGAACTTTTCAGGAAATTAGGTTGGGACTTTGTTTCGTCGCCCTAAGATGGTTCCTCGATCGTGTGATCAGAGGAGTAGTACCCCTGCAGTGAGTGATGTGAGCAACATGAAAACATGTTATAACTATAGTTCAGCGGGCCATACCGCGAAAAATTGTCGCTCACCGTTAGTCAGCTGTTTTGAGTGTGGCCAGGTGGGTCATCGAGTCATTCATTGCGAGATGGTAGCTGAGAGATTCGGGGATTGAGGTTGCATCTCTGCTCAGAAAGGACACAAAGATGCCTAGTGTGGGTTTTGAGGATTTCGGCACAGTTCGAACTGTTTATGATTGTCCTTGTGGATCGTTTTGTGTTTATTTTCTGTTTTCTCGACTGTACGTGTTTCCTTGTAATAGGTGCTTTGTGTTTTGTGATTGTTCGGATAATTTACTTGATTGTATTATCTGTTTGATGACGCTTGTCACTGATTGGTTTTGTTATGTCTCTGTCTCTGGCGTTGTGATGGTCGTCGTGGAGCGTGTTTTCAAGCCGCATGTTTCTTTGCATGGCTTGTAATGTTTATCCATTGGGAGCGAGTTTTCGGTTCTTGTGTATCTCGTTGAGTGTTTCCTGGTGGGATGTTTCCCCTACTTATTTTAAGTAGGGTAGTATGTAATATCCGCGATTTCGATTTGCGGTAAATTTCTATTTTTTTTGGCGGGAGTCCGTTTTGACGACTCGCTCGTGACCGTTTTGTCATTTTGAGAATATTTAATTCTGCACTTTTTGGACGCCCGAGTTCGTCTCGGTGTCGTTTTGTCGAGTTTCGTGTTCTTAGGCGACTTTTCGGCGCTTGAGTTTGATTCTTGCGAATCTCGTTCGAAAATGTCATTTCGGGTTTCCCGTAAGTTCATTTAACGTTGTTATACGTATTGTGAGCTTCGGTTTGGTTATTCGTTGTCGTATCGTGATTTTCGGATATTTGGGAACGTTTTGTAATTTCCCAAAGTTGTGGGTATCCGTCGTCATACCCATTTCTGAGATGTTCCGTTGCTGTCCTTATGAGTCGTTAACGCGCACGCTACACTTATTGGTTAGTGCGCGCTATGGTAATGTAATACCCGAGATCTTCATTCCGGTTTCGTTGAATTTCCTTCGGTAGAATGGACTGTTGTCGTCCGCATCTTTGGAATCGCGTGCTTGTACTGTGGTACATTGAGTTTCGTGGCCTGTTCGTTATTGTTTTGGATCATAGCCGGTGCGTTCGTGTGATCGAGATGTCGTCGAGTATCGAGCCGGGCAGTCGGAGGGTTGGTTGGGCCGATTACGGCAGTAAGGCGTCCGCACCCCTTTGGCCTGGGAGGACTCGGTTACAGCCGTAAGGTCCATCAAGTTACGGACATACGGCTTGTTATAGCCGGTTACGGCCGTAGTGACTCGACAGATTTCAGTCAGTGGCCCCTGGGAGTTCAGTTACGGCCGTAAGGCTATGCCGATTATAGCCGTAAGGCACTGCCGGTTACAGTCGTAACACTGTCGGCCATATATAGGCCTGTGAGGGCCAGACCTCATTTCTCACCCATTTCTTCATCTTTTGGCGCCTGGCGACGGGAGAAGATGAGGAGAGGAGTCCTTGGCCGGTTCCGATCATTTCTAAGGCATTTTGGAAGATTCTTGTTGATTATATCATCATCCGAATCCTTGTTCTTTGCCGGATCGAGGTAATTCTTCTGTAGAACCCTAGTTGTGTTATTTTGTGGGATTTCTTCGTGAATTGTTGATTTGTCCGATTTTGATGAATTGATTATGGTATTATTATTGTCTTGGCCATGATCTTCGAATTTTGTAACTCGTTGATCGATTTTTACCACTCGGAACTTGATTTCCGATTTCCTTGAAGAACCCTCAGATTCTTGTTATTTTTCGGGTTGATTCGGATGCCGTTTAGCGTTATTGATTCGTGGTGATATTATTTTCGTAGTTTTCGTGGAATTGTTGGGGTTTGGTCGATCTTGGAAGTTCGAGGGCTACCCGACCGTATCCGTTCATTGTTCCATTTCTCGTGGTATCGAGGCAAGTACATTGTTCATACATTTCTTGTTTTGTGGATATGATGATTGTGATCGTCTTGGTATGTTGTTTGTTTGTTTGAAATGAACTTTCAAAGATTCGGTTTAGCCTCATTAAGGGCTCACTTTCAAAACATGTGTGTTTTGTGAATGGTGTGTTTCGTGAATGGTAAAGTGAACCCTATGAATACACTTGATGTTATTGTTGTGCTTTGATAATATATATACATATATTATCTCATTTCGATGTGCTGTGATTTAACACTTGTGTTATGCTGTGTTTATTGTCTTTGGGTGAGTCGTTCGGGTATCCTTAGCGTGCTATGTTAATGGTGTGAATGTGTGGATATGGTCGAAGGTCTACGGTGACACATGGCACGTGACCATGTGGTCAGGATGCAACAAGTGATTGATCCAACCGTGAGAGCCTAAGACAATCTACGGTGACACATGGCTTGTGATCATGTGGTCAGGATGCAACAAGTGATTGATCCAACCGTGAGATGACGTGTCAGGTGTTCACGGTGTTATGTATTTTGCCCACCTCGGGAGGGTCCGTCGAGGCCTCGAGGGAATCTATGACTTCATTATGGATTCACGGGAGTTTGTATGACCAAGATTTGCGTATCTTGGGTGATTATGTTGTGTTGATTTTATGTCCGTCGAGGATGCGTGACGTGGGTTTTAACCCTGTGAATTGTTGTTGGTTTTATTTGTGAAAACAAAACCTTTGGGCTGTGACCCCCGTTGATTTTTGGACAGAGAAGGATTCGATAATCCGAAATTGTTTTCTATTAAAACTCCCGATGGCTTATTAAACCATTTTGTAAATTGTTTCTCTTGAATCGTGAACTTTCGGTTTTGGAATATTTTACCCAAACTCTTGCTTCGGGAAGTATTTTTCGTTATGTTTGAATCTTTGAGGATTCCTGGTTATTATTATTCTTGGAATTTGAATTGTATGACTCGTATTTTGCACTTTGTACTTGAACTAGCAAAATAGTAGAATTTTGCTAACCCCGAGTAATCGGGGGGTGGATGTCTGTATTGCATTCAGGTTTTGGGGAGTATAGCACAGTGTCGGCATGAAGGATGATGAAAGATGATCGATACTAATCACATGATGACCTGTTTATTGTTGTATTGGTTCAGTTGTACGTCTTTTCCGCTGCAATATTTTCCCCGTTGTACGGGAGCATTTTGTATTTGACCCCTGCGTGGGCATGTATTGAGATTGAGTTGTATGTTCTTATCGAAAGACCAAATCGGTCTACTGAGTCATTTTAACCTTAAAGGCATTGTTGAGATGTTCGATGTTGTTACCAGCCTGGTAGATCCTTGAGGAAAGGTTCTACGGCGTGTAATATCCCTGAGCGGATTGGGGGTGTTACACCTTGGCGAGAAAGTACTGAGCAATTGGTACTTTCCTCTCCTCTGAGCATTTTGCTGTCTCGAATACTTTTTCCATCTCAAATACCCAAATAGAAGGGTCGGAAGTACCATCGAACTGTGGAGGACGCATACGAATCACATCTTGAAGCAACTTGTCGGTACCAGAACCAGTAGGCGGAACCGAAGTAGCATTAGCTTGATTAACCAGGACCATCTAAGTTAGTAGCGCCATCTGATTCGCTACTTTCTGCTGAATGTCAGCTACCCCGATGTTATCATTAGCGGTACCGAAGCTAGCAGATTGGTCCTACTGACCTTCGGCACTAGGATGGACACTGTTCGATAAAGACGGCATTGCCGAACCAGTCTCAGAGCTATTGGACATGGCCGCCCCACCGGCTGCGCCATGTCCCCTACCGCGTCCGCGTCCTCTGCTAGCAGGCACTGAGATGATGGCATAATAGTGATATTGTTCAGAAATAGCACTCGATTATACCCAAATAACCGACAGCCTAGGTATCTAAACACCTACTCTCTGATACCATATTCTGTAACACTCCCAAGATGTTCAGGGCATATTACAGCGTCGTGGACCCAACCCTTTGGAATCCACCAGGCTAACGCACAGACTCGACGTCACAACTGATGACAAACATCATCAACATATAACTGATTCCACAATTTTAAGACATTCAAACCAAATAGACCGAACCCAACAGTAATAAATAAAATCTTTCCCAAACTGGGTCCATAAACAAATACAAGTCCAAAAGAAGAAAGTACTCGAGTACTGAAACAAATGACATAATTAATAAAACTAAAAGACAAGACGCCAAGAAACGGACCATTGAACAGAATCACCCTTGCCCATCATCCTTGTATGGTCCGCATGCTCGTTCGCTTCCATGACCTGTACCTGAAATACAAAAGTATTTCCCCCATTTAAGGGGTTAGCGATAACAGTTAGTGCAAGTACAATCCATTTGAACTACCATTCTAATCAGATGAAATATGCGTCAAAATAATTTTAGAAAACATTTCTATTCCGGAATATTATGGTGCACGAGCACAAAACATGGTTTTTCAATAAAACATTTCAATGGTTAACCGTTCGTACGAGACTCACGGCCAACGCACCTCGCAGAGGCCCCGTCGGACCATCCCTGTGTGGTTAACCCAGTTCACAAAATAAAGTACATCGAAATTACAGCACGATTATACGAAAAATAAAACACCTAGAACTACCCACGGATTTTCTCACGGGAAAAACCATTACATGCCTCAAAACCGGGCCAAATCAACAATTGTACAAATAATAAAAATAAATAAATAAATAAACCATTCATACAACCCTGATAATTGGATCATATCACCTGCAAGAACACATCTAGCAAAATATTCCAACATCAAATAATATGAATATTTAAATTGCTATCAATTAATCACCAAAATTAATTTAAATAGCATAAAGCCTAAAAATCCGGCTCCGATACCAATTGTTGGAAGTAAAAACACAGCGGAGGTGAAGTTTGGGAAAGTTGATAATTGTGTTTTACGCATCCACGAGCATAAGATCTATTTAGGCATGCTAATTAATTAACTACTAAGACTAATAAGCAGTTTAAATATTATTTATTATTTATTAAATAAATATGTTGGTTATTGAAATATCCTAATCTAGATCTAAAAGATCATAGGATATTACCTTTGAAGCGAATTGGTTGCTTTCGTTTCGATCACCTTGTATTTCTACATTTAGACCTTTTAGAGTATGATCCGCCTTAACCCGGACATTGTGTAGGCAACGAGCTACCGGATATTGCTTGGACTTCTATGGGATCGGCGGAAATTCCTCTTGTATGTGGTCACTCAATTTTTCTTTACTTTCTCTAGTATTTTATGAACACTCCTAGAAAATTAATGTGTTATCTAAATTGTAGAATCAAAGACACGAGTCTAGATCTACAACTAAACACAAGAGGAAAAATTTGATCTCACAACCTTACAAAAGAGTACAAAAATCGGCCTCCCCCATAAGTCCTATATATAGGCTCTTGGACTACTACTAGGGATCTTAAGGAAGATTATGGAAGGACTCCCAATAAATTTCATCTTACCTTATTAGGACTCTTCCTAATATAATGAATCTATTAATATCAATTTAGCCCACCAAAAAGTTGATATTGCACTTCCTACCAAAATTCCAAATTACGAAATTGGGCTCCTTATTAAATATATTATTTCCGGTGTTTAAGAAATCGAATGTCCATTAATTAATTATAAGCTACTGAGAACTTTAATTAATTTATATCTTATTAAAGAGTAGTACCACTCGAACCTTACTATTATATCGAAATTAAATCCACCTGCAAGGTTTAATATAATAATCATTATCGAGCTCCTCAAGGGGACATTATCAACCCGCACGAGTCGGGACACGATTTCTAGTAATAATAATAACTTTCGTATAAATAATATTATTGCCCAAGATACGAGGCTTATTGAGTCGATCATTTTGTCTCTCACCCATGGTAAATCAAAACAATAAGTATTATAAATACACAATTAAATATTATATACTTAGAATTAAGAAATAATAATTATACGAGATTCACGCACTTCTTACAGTCAGTACAGAAGACACTATCTCACCTCGATCCAATTCAACGTATGCAAATACGCTAGTGTATGCTAATAGTCAAGACCAACTAATCTCAAGCATACACTACAACCTTTTATATAATTTGCCTAAAATCCGACTCCGATACCAATTGTTGGAAGTAAAACGCAGCGGGATCGAAGTTTGAGAAAGTTTATAATCACGTTTTATGCGTCCCCGAGCATAAAATCTATTTAGGCATGCTAATTAATTGATTACTAAGACTAATAAGCAATTTAAATATGATTTATTATTTATTAATTAAAGATGTTGGTTATTGAAATATCCTAATCTAGATCTAAAAGATTATAGGATATTACCTTTGAAGCGAATTAGTTGCTTTCGTTTCGATCACCTTGTATTTCTACCTTTAGACCTTCTAGAGTATGATCCGCCTTAACCCGGACGTTGTGTGGGCAACGAGCTACCGAATATTGCTTGGACTTCTATGGGGAATCAGCCGAACCTCCTTCACTTGGGATCACTCGATTTTTTCTTTGCTTCCTAGTATTTTATGAACATTGTTAGCAAATTGATGTGTTATCTAAATTGTAGAATCAAATACGCATGTCTAGATCTACAATTAAAACATAAGAAGAAAATCGACCTCTCAAGTTTGGGATAATGAAAAAATCGACCAACCCCTCCCCATAAGTCCTATTTATAGGCTCTTGGGCTACTACTAGGGATCTTAAGGAGGATTATGGAAGGACTCCCAATAAATTTCATCTTACCATATTAGGACTCTTCCTAATATAATGAATCTATTAATATCAACTTAGTCCACTAAAAGGTTGATATTGCAATTCCTACCAAAATTCCAAATTACGAAACTGGACTCCTTATTAATTATACTCTTTCCCCTGTTTAAGATGTCGAATGTCCATTATTTAATTATAAGCTACTGACAGCTTTAATTAATTAATATCTTGTCCAAGAGTAGTACCACTCGAACCTTATTATTATATCGGAATTAAATCCACCTGCAGGGTTTAATATAATAATCATTATCGAGCTCTTCAAGGGGACATCATCAACCCGCACGATCATAGCCGGTGCGTTCGCGTGATCGAGACGTCGTCGAGTATCGATTCGGGCAGTCGGAGGGTTGGCTGGGTCGATTACGGTCGTAAGGCCTGGCCGATTACGGCTGTAAGGCGTCCGCACCCCTTTGGCCTGGGAGGACTCGGTTACGGCCGTATGGTCCATCAGGTTACGGCCGTAAGGCTTATTACGGCCGCTAAGCGCTGGCCGGTTATGGTCGTAGTGACTCGACAGATTTCAGTCAGTGGCCTTGGGAGTTTGGTTACGGCCGTAAGGTTTGATCGTTGCGTACGCAAGGATTTCGGCCATTGCATGCACTATCGGCAGTTGACCGAGTTACGTCCGTAAGGCACTGCCGGTTACGGCCGTAACACTGTCGGCCATATATAGGCCTGTGACGGGCCAAACCTCATTTCTCACCCATTTCTTCATCTTTTGGCGGCTGGCGACGGGAGAAGACGAGGAGAGGAGTCCTTGGCCGGTTCCGATCATTTCTAAGGTGTTTTGGAAGATTCTTTTTGATTATATCATCATCTGAATCCTTGTTCTTCGCCGGATCGAGGTAATTCTTCCGTAGAATCCTAGTTGTGTTATTTTGGGGGATTTCTTCGTGAATCATTGATTTGTCCGATTTTGATGAATTGATTATGGTATTCTTGTTGTCTTGTCCATGATCTTCGAATTTTGTAACTCGTTTATCGATTTCTACCACCCGAAACTTGATTTCCGATTTCCTTAAAGAACCCTCGGATTCTTGTTATTTTTCGGCTTGATTCGGATGCCATTTAGCGTTATTGATTCGTGGTGATATTATTTTCGTAGTTCTCGTGGAATTGTCGGGGTTTGGTCGATCTTGGAAGTTCGAGGGCTACCCTGCGATCCCCCATCCTGATGGAACGACCTCTTCCCAGGTGTAGGGGCAGACTGTACTCTCGAAAATCGGTCACTCTTGCCGGATGAAAAACTGCCAACCGTTTTCTGTTTCTTGGCCTCGGTACCCAACTCTGATTCCGGTGCAACCATCTCGATCGCTAGAGCGCGATCCTGATACTCCTTCAAAGTAGCACACATGAGCGGTGCCATACTCTGCCTGATATGCGGTTTCATGCGCATATTGAAATAACGGATTCTATCAGCCTCCGTCCTCACCTGATCTTTCATGAAACCCAACTGCTGATTGTAAGAGATAATGGCCTGAGAAATCGGCATATCCTGGGGTGTGGCAGTGAAGAACTCCACAATTCTGTGTTCTTTGACTGGCGGCGGACAATATTCTGCTTCCATAGCAGCCCTGAACTCATCCCAAGTGGCTCGACGGTCTGTGGGTGCCACAGCCTCCCACCATTCCGCAGCTTCCTTATCCAGGAGGTACTGGGAAATATGTACCCTCCTGTATTCGGGACAAGCTACGACATCGATGGTCTTGGACAACTGGAAGAGCCAATTCTCCCAACCGAGGGAGTCAGAAGATCCGGAGAAACGAGGAGGGTGCATCTTAGTCACCGTCTGAAGCCACTTACTAGCTTCCTCTTCAGGTGTCGGGGGCGGATTCTGGCGTCCACCCCCGAGCTATTCGAGCAAGCCGGGCTACTAATCACAAGTACGGCAGTAGCCCCGGCGTCGGCATTATTACCCAACGATAGATCCTGACTGACTGACATATCCTGCTGCCCGTCAGAGCTCAGAGGTAGAGTGCTTGGCACTGACTGAGAGGCCAAATCTGCAGAGGACTGAGAAAGCGAAACTTCCTCATTAATAGCACCCCGTCCGCAGCCTCGACCACGTCCCCTAGCTGGTCTACCACGACCTCTCATCATACTGAAGAAAAGATAAGAACGAACAAGATCAGAAAGGTTCACAGTTTACAAGGTTCGTATCACAATTCACAATCCCAAACAACGTAAGAAAACGAATTTCAGAATATAAGAGTTCGAGGAGACTTACAGCACCGGGTCGCACGAAAATACGGTACCATGATGATATTAGGCTCAACGACTGACTCAACCGACTTAACTGACAGACCCAAAATTAACCGACAACCTAGGCATTCAAAACCTAGGCTCCGATACCATAAATGTAACACCCCAATTCTCAAATGGGACATTACACGCCGTAGAACCCTCGTAAGGTATACCAGGCTAACACATGACACGTATTCAGTACAAGAAAAATCCCGAAGACACAATCATTAATGTAAAAATGGGCCGCGGCCTCGGCCAAAACATTTTAATAGAAGTACATGAAAGTATAAGTCGATACCATGTCATTGCCCACGCAGGGGACTTTAACCGAATATAATAAAACCATTAAAATACCAATACTCAAACAATATAAATGACCGAACATAATTAAAGACTCGAGCCTCATAATCATGCCAACCCATCCTTTGCGTGCATGTCCCGTGCCTACTCTTCAGCTCTCCCGGTACCTGAAATGCATAAGACGCATTTCCCCCATTTAATGGGTTAGCATTCGAATAGTTAGTGCAAGTACACAATTACACAACATTATATACAAATACGATTTTTACACAATCATCTCAATCAGAAATCATTTGCCATAAATATTCCGGAATACTACATTGGCAATCAAATCAGTTATCAATTCATCACGATATCACAAAATCACAACTGGTATCCCATGGCCGTACCCTTTAGTATCGACCCCCAGACATCCCGCCGAACGCTCCGGGTGGGATACCACTTTCGCGGCCGTACCCCTTAGTATCGACCCCCAGACATCCCGTCGAACACTCCAGGTGGAAGTTCAACCATACACGCACCCAAGTCCACTTCCGCGGCCGTACCCCTTAGTATCGACCCCCAGACATCCCGTCGAACGCTCCGGGTGGAAGGAACACAACTCACGCACCCAAAAACCACAATTCATCATTCATTTCGAAAACGTAACATACATAACGAAATGTAATACATGTATTTGCCTTGGTTAACACGACGCGAAGGAAACGACGAAGGAATAGGTTTCGGTCCGAACAATCTTCCCAAATCCGTCCTAACACAATAACGGTATACAAACAAGTCTCAATATTGCGGAAAGGTAAGAATTAATCTTAATTCTACCCGTTGGAACAATTTGTCGGTCACTACGAAGTCCTAGATGGTTTTAATCTTACAATGGCGAAACTACGAGGTTAAATTCGTTAGACTATAATAAAAATAATGGATTACGACTACACATTCGTAATCTAATAATTCGACGGAGCTAAAACGGATTAAAAGAGAGAATTATGTCCAAATCCCGAAATCCCCCAAAAAAAACTAGGGTTCAACGATGAATACCTTGATTCGGACAGAGAATGATGATTATGATGATGATTAACCTCCCTTGGTACACAATAATCAATCTCCAGAGGAACTCTACGGATTGCTCTGGGCAAATCGCTCCAAATCGCTCGAGGAAAACTCACATCGCGCACAAAGGGATGAGAAGGAACGAAATAACGCAACTGAGGTTAAGTCAGGATTTAAAACGCCTAACAAAGTGTTACGTACGTTAACACGAGTTGTTAACGTACGTTATGAGGTTTACGTACGTAACCTCTAACAGGTTAACGTACGTAACAAACAATTTGTACTCTATTGTGAAAACCATAACGTATGTTACCAATAAGGTATAACGTACGCTATGATGCCTCTATAACGTACGTAAGGGAGCATGCATAACGTACGTTATGCATGCAGCAGTCCCACGCTGCTAAACACTTAATTCTGCACAGTCGATACAACAACGAAACGCAACATAAGGATAGAATCGAAAGTGTAAACATGGGGTATCCATAACAACGAAGCTGAGTTTTGAAAGAATATACGCTTCCAACTAACGAGGAATCCAAAATACGACAAGGAGGATAAAAGCACCCTAAACTTCTAGGAAATCACAAAATGGCCCAAACATCCGAAAATTCATGATACGACGTCGGATAAACAATCCGAAACTTACAACATGAGAAACTCATCCAAGCGAACTCATAGAAACAGAGGAATAATGAAATCAAACGAGTTTACGAGAATCGAACAAACATACAACAAAGTATGATTCAAGATAAAAATACGTAAAAATATCTTCGAAACTCGTCCGGATGGAAAAACTCCAAGAACAAAATAGATTTAGAATTCCAAAATAGTAATAAGCGAGTCGTCCGAAAAGAAGATACACCAAAAATAGAAATTACCAAAAATAGAAAGTACGGATATTACATTGTATGTTTTATTGAAAGACCAAATCGGTCTACTGAGTTATTTTAGCCTTGAAGGCATTGTTGAGTTGTTCGATGTTGTTACCTGCCTGGTAGATCCTTGAGGAAAGGTTCTACGGCGTGTAATATCCCTGAGCGGATTGGGGGTGTTACAGTCGGCATGAAGGATGATGAAAGATGATCGATACTAATCACATGAGGACCCGTTTATTGTTGTATTGGTTTAGTTGTACGTCTTTTCCACTGCAATATTTTCCCAATTGTACGGGAGCATTTTGTATTTGACCCCTGCATGGGCATCTATTGAGATTGAGTTGTATGTTTTTATTGAAAGACCAAATCCGTCTACTGAGTCATTTTAACCATAAAGGCATTGTTGAGATGTTCGATGTTGTTACCAGCCTGGTAGATCCTTGAGGGAAGGTTCTACGGCGTGTAATATCCCTAAGCGGATTGGGGGTGTTACATAAATGGTATCAGAGCTTAGGTTGTGGAAACCTAGGCTATCGGGTTTAGTTGTATCTATTGAGTTTTGTCTCGCCGGATTTTGTCTGACTGAGTCATGTTGCGACGCGTCGTCTGAGTTTGTTGGTCGTGATTAGTATCGTGGGTCGATCATCATCTTCGTTCGGCCTGTGGATGTAAGTCTCCCTTCTTTGTGTGCCTCGTGTGGCACGAGCCACTTGTATGATTATTCGTTGAGTGATGGAATCTTTATGCAGATTCTTGGTTTCGTGATGCGCTTATGTGACCTCATATTTCGTTTATTTGAGGAGTGTTGTCGCTATTTATGTCATTTTTTACTGTGATATTTGACTGTTTGTGTTCTGGTAAAAGACATGTGTTGTCTTGGTTTTTGAACGAGTTGATGCGTGTATTATGATGTATGTAAGTGAATGTCGATACGTGTGAGTTTTGGGCATTCTGGCCTATTGGATTTATGAAAACCTTGAGTGTCTTAGAAAATAAATTTCGAGACATACTTTTAAATGGATTGTATTTTCAAGGCGCCTGCTAGCGCAAATATATGTTTCAAAATCCTTCTACTTTGAGGACCAAAATATTTTTAGATATTTCAGTAATTTTAGAAACGCATTTGCTTAGACCCGAAGGTCGAATATTTCTGAAAGTTTTTCACTAAATAAAGTGTCCTCAACTTTATGAAACACAAGATGCTTTTCAAAGTCTCGACAACGATGCTTGTTCAACTTTTTTAAAAAGCGATACTCAAGACCAACTGGTGTTTCCAAAAATTTTCAAAAGGTGGCTTTCGTTTTTAAAATATATTTTTCCTGAATGAGGCCCGGGAATGTATGTACGATGTTAGCATTATCGTTAATGGTGGTGTGAGCGTTGAGTCGTTCGCCACACAATTGTCATGTTAGCCCTCTGTGAGAGGTGTAATGTTGGTATTGAATGCTGTTGCTTCGTGGTGATTGCGTGTTATTGCACTTGTGCGAGCTGTTAGAGCTTGGGTTCGTACGATTGTGTACATGTGTGATTATTTCATGATGTTTGTAATTATGTGCTGGTTATCGTTCGGACCGTTGAGTTTGCCGAACGATACCGTCGTTGTTGGGGTGTTTGTATGTGTGTTGTTTTATGATGGTAATCGTTGTAAGTGCTGCGTGTTATAATTTTCTATGTGCTGAGTGGTTGCTTATTCAGTATGCCGAGGGGCAGAGGTCATGGTCGTGGCGACCAGATGCATGATCAGAATCATGCTACTGTTGATATCGGTATCGGTGTTGCTACTATTTTACAACAGGTAGCTACACAGATGACTCAGTTGACTCAGGCAGTTCAGCGTATTACATATGTGACCCAGAACACTGGTGAAAATCAGTGGCTTCAAGAAGTGGTTCGTATGAATCCCCCTCGTTTTGCTGGTGCTGCAGATGCATTAGGCTGGGATGGTTGGCTTTTCCAGTTGGAAAAGACATTCGAGGTAGTTGATTGTCCAGAAGAACATAAAGTACCAGTAGCTCAGTATCTTCTCGACAAGGATGCCGCTAACTGGTGGGAGGATGTTAAGCCTCGAGATCGTGTTGTCACATGGGCAGAGTTCCAGAGATTCATGAGAGATGAGTTTTGTCCAGAACCGATCAGAAATCAGAGGATTAATGAATTCTTTTTGGTGAAACCGCAAAATGTACCACTGTCTCAAGTTATTATTAATTATTGCAAACAACTCAGTTATGTGCAGGATCAGGTAAGGACAGAGGAAAATAAGATCTCTCATTTTGCTAGGCGAATGAAGCCGGAGATTCATCAGTACATGGCAGGTTTCACTTGTACTTCTTTGAGAGAGTATCAGAATAGGGCGTTAGCCTATGAGCTATCTGTATCATCGGCCGAGCATATGCCCGAGTCAAACAAATAGAAAATTGTTGGGAACTTTTCAGGAAATTAGGTTGGGACTTTGTTTCGTCGTCCTAAGATGGTTCCTCGATCGCGTGATCAGAGGAGTAGTACCCCTGCAGTGAGTGATGTGAGCAACATGAAGACATGTTATAACTATAGTTGAGCGGGCCATACTGCGAAGAATTGTCGCTCGCCGTTAGTCAGTTGTTTTAAGTGTGGCCAGGTGGATCATCGAGTCGTGCATTGCGAGATGGTAGCTGAGAGATTCGGGGATAGAGGTTACATCTCTGCTCAGAAAGGACACAAAGATGCCTAGTGTGGTTTTTGAGGATTTCGGCGCAGTCCGAACTGTTTATGATTGTCCTTGTGGATCGTTTTGTGTTTATTTTCTGTTTTCTCGACTGTACGTGTTTCCTTGTAATAGGTGCTTTGTGTTTTGTGATTGTTCGGATAATTGACTTGATTGTATTATCTGTTTGATGACGCTTGTCACTGATTGGTTTTGTTATGTCTTTGTCTGTGGCGTTGTGATGGTCGTCGTGGAGCGTATTTTCAAGCCGCATGTTTCTTTACATGGCTTGTAATGTTTCGCCATTGGGCGCGAGTTTTCGATTCTTGTGTATCTCGTTGAGTGTTTCCTGGTGGGATGTTTCCCCCTACTTATTTTAAGTTTCGGGACGAAACTTCTTTTAAGGAGGGTAGTATGTAATATCCGCGATTTCGATTTGCGGTAAATTTCTATTTTTTTGGTGGGAGTCCGTTTTGACGACTCTCTCGTGACCGTTTCGTCATTTTGAGAGTATTTAATTCTGCACTTTTGGACGCCCGAGTTCGTCTCGGTGTCGTTTTGTCGAGTTTCGTGCTCTTAGGCGACTTTTCGGCGCTTGAGTTTGATTCTTGTGAATCTCGTTCGAAAATGTCATTTCGGGTTTCCCGTAAGTTCATTTAACGTTGTTATACGTATTGTGAGCTTCGGTTTGGTTATTCGTTGTCGCATCGTGATTTTCGGACATTTGGGAACGTTTTGTAATTTCCCAAAGTTGTAGGTATCCATCGTCATACCCATTTATGAGATGTTCTGTTGTTGTCCTTATGAGTCGTTAACGCGCACGCTACACTTATTGGTTAGTGCGCACTATGGTAATGTAATACCCGAGATCTTCATTCCGGTTTCGTTGAATTTCCTTCGGTAGAACGGACTGTTGTCGTCCGCATCTTTGGAATCGCGTGCTTGTACTGTGGTACATTGAGTTTCGTAGCCTGTTCGTTATTGTTTTGGATCATAGCCGGTGCGTTCGTGTGATCGAGATGTCGTCGAGTATCGAGCCGGGCAGTCGGAGGGTTGGCTGGGCCGATTACGGCCGTAAGGCGTCCGCACCCCTTTGGCCGGGGAGGACTTGGTTACAGCCGTAAGGTCCATCAGGTTACGGCCATATGGCTTGTTACAGCCGCTAAGCGCTGGCCGGTTACGGCCATAGTGACTCGACAGATTTCAGTCAGTGGCCCCTGGGAGTTCAGTTACGGCCGTAAGGCTATGCCGATTATAGCCGTAAGGCACTGCCAGTTACAGTCGTAACACTGTCGGCCATATATAGGCATGTGACGGTCCAGACCTCATTTCTCACCCATTTCTTCATCTTTTGGCGCCTGGCGACGGGAGAAGACGAGGAGAGGAGTCCTTGGCCGGTTCCGATCATTTCTAAGGCATTTTGGAAGATTCTTGTTGATTATATCATCTTCCGAATCCTTGTTCTTCGCTGGATCGAGGTAATTCTTCTGTAGAACCCTAGTTGTGTTATTTTGGGGGATTTCTTCGTGAATTGTTGATTTATCCGATTTTGATGAATTGATTATGGTATTATTATTGTCTTGGCCATGTTCTTCGAATTTTGTAACTTGTTGATCGATTTTTACCACTCGGAACTTGATTTCCGATTTCCTTGAAGAACCCTCATATTCTTGTTATTTTTCGGGTTGATTCGGATGCCGTTTAGCGTTATTGATTCGTGGTGATATTATTTTCGTAGTTTTCGTGGAATTGTCGGGGTTTGGTCGATCTTGGAAGTTCGAGGGCTACCCGACCGTATCCGTTCATTGTTCCATTACTCGTGGTATCGAGGCAAGTACATTGTTCATACATTTCTTGTTTTGTGGATATGATGATTGTGATCGTCTTGGTATGTTGTTTGTTTGTTTAAAATGAACTTTCAAAGATTCGGTTTAGCCTCATTAAGGGCTCACTTTCAATACATGTGTGTTTTGTGAATGGTGTGTTTCGTGAATGGTAAAGTGAACCCTATGAATACACTTGATGTTATTGTTGTGCTTTGATAATATATATACATATATTATCTCATTTCGATGTGTTGTGATTTAACACTTGTGTTATGCTGTGTTTATTGCCTTTGGGTGAGTCGTTCGGGTATCCTTAGCGTGCTATGTTAATGGTGTGAATGTGTGGATATGGTCGAAGGTCTACGGTGACACATGGCACGTGACTATGTGGTCAGGATGCAACAAGTGATTGATCCAACCGTGAGAGCCTAAGACAATCTACGGTGACACATGGCTTGTGATCATGTGGTCAGGATGCAACAAGCGATTGATCCAACCGTGAGATGACGTGTCATGTGTTCACGGTGTTATGTATTTTTCTCACCTCGGGAGGGTCCGTCGAGGCCTCTAGGGAATTTATGACTTCACTATGGATTCACGGGAGTTTGTATGACCAAGATTTGCGTATCTTGGGTGATTATGTTGTGTTGATTTTATGTCCGTCGAGAATACGTGACATGGGTTTTAGCCCTGTGAATTGTTGTTGGTTTTATTTGTGAAAACAAAACCTTTGGGCTGTGACCCCCGTTGATTTTTGGACAGAGAAGGATTCGATAATCCGAAATTGTTTTCTATTAAAACTCTCGATGGCTTATTAAACCATTTTGTAAAATTTTTCTCTTCAATTGTGAACTTTCGGTTTTGGAATATTTTACCCAAACTCTTGCTACGGGAAGTATTTTTCATTATGATTGAATCTTTGAGGATTCCTGGTTATTATTATTCTTGGAATTTGAATTGTATGACTCGTATTTTGCACTTCGTACTTGAACTAGCAAAATAGTAGAATTTTGCTAACCCCGAGTAATCGGGGGGTGGATGTCTGTATTGCATTCAGGTTTTGGGGAGTATAGCACAGTGTCGGCATGAAGGATGATGAAAGATGATCGATACTAATCACATGATGACATGTTTATTGTTGTATTGGTTCAGTTGTACGTCTTTTCCGCTGCAATATTTTCCCCTGTACGGGAGCATTTTGTATTTGACCCCTGCGTGGGCATGTATTGAGATTGAGTTGTATGTTCTTATCGAAAGACCAAATCAGTCTACTGAGTCATTTTAACCTTAAAGGCATTGTTGATATGTTTGATGTTGTTACCAGCCTGGTAGATCCTTGAGGAAAGGTTCTACGGCGTGTAATATCCCTGAGCGGATTGGGGGTGTTACACCTTGGCGAGAAAGTACTGAGCAATTGGTACTTTCCTCTCCTCTGAGCAGTTTGCTGTCTCGAATACTTTTTCAATCTCAAATACCCAAACAGGAGGGTCGGAAGTATCATCAAACTGTGGAGGACGCATACGAATCACATCTTGAAGCAACTTGTCGGTGCCAGAACCAGTAGGCGGAACCGAAGTAGCATTAGCTTGATTAACCAGGACCATCTAAGTTAGTAGCGCCATCTGATTCGCTACTTTCTGCTGAATGTCAGCTACCCCGACGTTATCATTATCGGTACCGAAGCTAGCAGACTGATCCTACTGACCTTCAGCACTAGGATGGACACTGTTCGATAAAGACGGCATTGCCGAACCAGTTTCAGAGCTATTGGACATGGCCGCCCCACCGGCTGCGCCATGTCCCCTACCGCGTCCGCGTCCTCTGCTAGCAGGCACTGAGATGATGGCATAATAGTGATATTGTTCAGAAATAGCACTCGATTATACCCAAATAACCGACAACCTAGGTATCTAAACACCTACCCTCTGATACCATATTCTGTAACACTCCCAAGACGTTCAGGGCATATTACAGCGTCGTGGACCCATCCCTTTGGAATCCACCAGGCTAACGCACTCGACATCACGACTGATGACAAACATCATCAACATATAAATGATTCCACAATTTTAAGACATTCAAACCAAATAGACCGAACCCAACAGTAATAAATAAAATCTTTCCCAAACTGGGTCCATAAACAAATACAAGTCCAAAAGAAGAAAGTACTCGAGTACTGAAACAAATGACATAATTAATAAAACTAAAAGACAAGAATCCAAGAAACGGACCATTGAACAGAATCACCCTTGACCATGATCCTTGTATGGTCCGCATGCTCGTTCGCTTCCATGACCTGTACCTGAAATACAAAAGTATTTCCCCCATTTAAGGGGTTAGCGATAACAGTTAGTGCAAGTACAATCCATTTGAACTACATTCTAATCAGATGAAATATGCGCCAAAATAATTTTAGAAAACATTTCTATTCTGGAATATTATGGTGCACGAGCACAAAACATGGTTTTCCAATAAAACATTTCAAAGGTTAACCGTTCGTACGAGACTCACGGCCAACGCACAGAGGCCCCGTCGGACCATCCCTGTGTGGTTAACCCCAGTTCACAAAATAAAGTACATCGAAATTACAGCAAGATTATACGAAAAATAAAACACCTAGAACTACCCACGGATTTTCTCACGGGAAAAACCATTACATGCCTCAAAACTGGGCCAAACCCACAATTGTATAAATAATAAAAATAAATAAACCATTCATACAACCCTGATAATTGGATCATATCACCTGCAAGAACACATCTAGCAAAATATTCCAACATCAAATAATATGAATATTTAAATTGCTATCAATTAATCACCAAAATTAATTTAAATAGCATAAAGCCTAAAAATCCGGCTCCGATACCAATTGTTGGAAGTAAAAACACAGCGGAGGTGAAGTTTGGGAAAGTTGATAATTGCGTTTTACGCATCCACGAGCATAAGATCTATTTAGGCATGCTAATTAATTAACTACTAAGACTAATAAGCAATTTAAATATTATTTATTATTTATTAAATAAATATGTTGGTTATTGA
Organism: Orobanche coerulescens; assembly: GCA_033398695.1. Classification (NCBI taxonomy): domain Eukaryota; kingdom Viridiplantae; phylum Streptophyta; class Magnoliopsida; order Lamiales; family Orobanchaceae; genus Orobanche; species Orobanche coerulescens. The sequence goes on along the minus strand of CM065804.1, from coordinate 184,348,218 downwards.
AATATCCTAATCTAGATCTAAAAGATCATAGGATATTACCTTTGAAGCGAATTGGTTGCTTTCGTTTCGATCACCTTGTATTTCTACATTTAGACCTTTTAGAGTATGATCCGCCTTAACCCGGACATTGTGTAGGCAACGAGCTACCGGATATTGCTTGGACTTCTATATGAACACTCTTAGCAAATTAATGTGTTATCTAAATTGTAGAATCAAAGACACAAGTCTAGATCTACAATTAAATACAAGAGGAAAAATTTGATCTCACAACCTTACAAAAGAGTACAAAATCGGCCTCCCCCATAAGTCCTATATATAGGCTCTTGGACTACTACTAAGGATCTTAAGGAGGATTGTGGAAGGACTCCCAATAAATTTCATCTTACCTTATTAGGACTCTTCCTAATATAATGAATCTATTAATATCAATTTAGCCCACCAAAAAGTTGATATTGCACTTCCTACCAAAATCCCAAATTACGAAATTGGGCTCCTTATTAAATATATTATTTTCGGTGTTTAAGAAATCGAATGTCCATTAATTAATTATAAGCTACTAAGAACTTTAATTAATTTATATCTTATTAAAGAGTAGTACCACTCGAACCTTACTATTATATCGAAATTAAATCCACCTGCAAGGTTTAATATAATAATCATTATCGAGCTCCTCAAGGGGACATTATCAACCCGCACGAGTCGGGACACGATTTCTAGTAATAATAATAACTTTCGTATAAATAATATTATTGCCCAAGATACGAGGCTTATTTAGTCGATCATTTTGTCTCTCACCCATGGTAAATCAAAACAATAAGTATTATAAATACACAATTAAATATTATATACTTAGAATTAAGAAATAATAATTATACGAGATTCACACTCTTCTTATAGTCAGTACAGAAGACACTATCTCACCTCGATCCAGTTCAACGTATGCAAATACGCTAATGTATGCTAATAGTCAAGACCAACTAATCTCAAGCATACACTACAACCTTTTATATAATTTGCCTAAAATCCGGCTCCGATACCAATTGTTGGAAGTAAAACGCAGCGGGAGCGAAGTTTGAGAAAGTTGATAATCACGTTTTATGCGTCCACGAGCATAAAATCTATTTAGGCAGGCTAATTAATTGATTACTAAGACTAATAAGCAATTTAAATATGATTTATTATTTATTAATTAAAGATGTTGGTTATTGAAATATCCTAATCTAGATCTAAAAGATTATAGCATATTACCTTTGAAGCGAATTAGTTGCTTTCGTTTCGATCACCTTGTATTTCTACCTTTAGACCTTCTAGAGTATGATCCGCCTTAACCAGGACGTTATGTGGGCAATGAGCTACCGAATATTGCTTGGACTTCTATGGGGAATCAGCCGAACCTCCTTCACTTGGGATCACTCGATTTTTTCTTTGCTTCCTAGTATTTTATGAACATTGTTAGCAAATTGATGTGTTATCTAAATTGTAGAATCAAAGACACATGTCTAGATCTACAATTAAAACATAAGAAGAAAATCGACCTCTCAAGTTTGGGATAATCAGAAAATCGACCAACCCCTCCCCATAAGTCCTATTTATAGGCTCTTGGGCTACTACTAGGGATCTTAAGGAGGATTATGGAAGGACTCCCAATAAATTTCATCTTACCATATTAGGACTCTTCCTAATATAATAAATCTATTAATATCAACTTAGTCCACTAAAAGGTTGATATTGCAATTCCTACCAATATTCCAAATTACGAAACTGGGCTCCTTATTAATTATATTCTTTCCCCTGTTTAAGATGTCGAATGTCCATTATTTAATTATAAGCTACTGACAGCTTTAATTAATTAATATCTTATCCAAGAGTAGTACCACTCGAACCTTATTATTATATCGAAATTAAATCCACCTGCAGGGTTTAATATAATAATCATTATCGAGCTCCTCAAGGGGACATCATCAACCCGCACGAGTCGGGACACGATTTCTAGTAATAATAATAATTGTCATTTAAATAATATTATTGCCCAAGATACGAGGCTTCTTGAGTCGATCATTTTGACTCTCACCTATGGTAAATCAAAGCAATAAGTATTATAAATACATAATTAAATATTATATACTTAGAATTAAGAAATAATAATTATTCGAGATTTATGCTCTTCTTACAGTAAGTACAGAAGACACTATCTCACCTCAATCTAGTTCAACGTATGCAAATACGATAATATATGCTAAAAGTCAAGACCAACTAAGCTCAAGCATATACTACAACCTTTTATATAATTTGTCTAATAATTATATAGGTTGTGAACTATTATATTATTTTATAAGGTACTAATAATGTGATCTTCCATGTGACACCAACACACCACATTATTAACAATATAAAATAACTAGATATTTCATTTGCATAACCACAACGTGAATAAATATGCAAAATATGTGATTAAACGTAATTAATATTCTCATAGGTAGTTTCAGGGAAATAAGGTAATACAAGCATAAAGTATGCTTTGCAGTATACAACCCTAACACGTTATGCATGTAGCAGTTCAGCACTGCTGAGTGCAGTCCACCGACCAAGGAAAGTATAAAATCGAAACACAACAAAATATGGGATCTGAAGACAAAACTACGAAGTATTCACGACAACGAACCTAAGCGCTAAAAGGAAACACCATTCCGACTACCCGGAGGTTCGGACTTCGACGACGGAAGTAAATTTCCCTCAAACTTTGGTAAATTACAAAACGGCCCAAACGTTCGAAAATCATGATACGACGTCGGATTATAAAACCGAAACTCACAACACGAATAACTCAATCATACATACTCGGGAATAAAGTAATAACAAATAAGTTTTACGAGAATCGAACGCACATGCGACAAGATCATAACATAAAGCATATTGCGTAAAAACACCTCCGAGGCTCGTTCAAATAGAAAAATCCAAGAACAAAATAGATTCAAAAAGTCAAAATGGTTACAAGCGAGTCGTTCAAATAGACATGCGTCCAAAAATAGAAACTGTTAAAAATAGAAAGTACGGATATTACAAGTTCCTCAAGATTCGAGTTATCCCATGAACCTTTATCTCATGTTCAGTTTTACTTAGTTTACAATTTATCTTCTTTCATCAACCTATCATTGACATATATAGCTACAATTTCAAATCCAAAACTGCAAACGTATTATTTATATATCCCTTTCCAATCAAGTAGTCACTTGAACATGTATAGTATATTCATTCGTAAAGTGAGCGTTTCAGTCTAATCGCAAATGCACACCGTGGTTTAGAGTCACTTGATTGGGGCAATATAAGGTCGTCAAGAACTTTTATATATATATATATATATATATATATATATATATATATATATATATATATATATATGCTTGTGATACCCATAGAGATATCAATAATCACATTCATTATATCATTTCCAGTTCTTTAGAAATTAAGCTAATTAAATAGTCTAAGGGTGAGTATCTCCTCATAGTTAATTTTAGGGCATCTCTGAGAAAATGTATGCCAAAAGTCGAGCCTTCTCATTACACGGCGGAAGGTGACCACGGCAATGTAAGGCTCTCACTCCCGCCCCCGAGGGACGGTCCTAGCCTCTCACTCGATCAGTTCCAGACCGCGGAACAGATTGAGGAGGCTATAGCCATCCTCAGGGAGCGACGGAGGGCATGCGACGCGCCCACCATCACTCTGTCAGCCATCCGCCGAGCAGGCAAGCGGAAGCTCAAGGGGATCTATGTTGAGAAATCGACCGAAAAGCCCCGAGCCGCAGGAGAAGGCTCTCGTCAGGCGGGATGACTCCGTCTTCAGCCGCCTGGGAAGCGATCCCTCATGGCGACCCGGGCACTCAGGCCCCAGCCGGGAGACATCGGTATCCGAATCCTTTACCAGGAGTTTGGCATATCCGACTCCCAGAAGACAAGCCGGTCAGCGAGCCCCGCCGCCCAACAAATGAGCCCGCGGGCAGAGAACTCATCGTCCACCATGGGGCCAGGATCTGTGCACGATGGCCTTGGCTCGCGCTCCGGAGCCAATCAGCGAGCAGCCAGCGACGGTGATGGCCGCCATGCACTCCACTGACGAGATGAAGGCACTCCTGAAACCGGGCAGCGCCAGGAGATTGATCGCTGGACCAAGTGAACCACTCACGGTCCAGATTGAGCTCGCCCCAGTACAACCAAAGATCGCTCCCCCACAAACACCTCTATATGAGGGGAGATCGGATCCGGAGACCCATTTGAGCAAGTTCCGGATCTACATGACCGGATGCGGAGCATCAGATGCGACGAAGTGTCGAATGTTCCCATTAACTCTGGACAACCTCGCCCACAGGTGGTACATCTCACTACCACCCCGCTCAATCAATTGCTTTGAGAAGCTGGCGAACGACTTCACGTCGTACTTCGCCGCCAAAGTCGCTCGCCCAGAAGGCCCCCACCGCATGATGAAAATCAGGCAGGGGAAGGACGAGTCAGATGAAGATTACATCGACCGGGTAGACAAGATAGTCCTCACCGGCGAGACCATTAGCGACGAGCTCACTCTCTACTCAGTCCTGGGAGGATTCTGCGGCCACTCACCCATGTTCAGGCACCTCACAAAGGACATCCCCCCGACCTACTCGGTCTTCCGCGTCAGAGCCACCGATTTCCTGGCCAGGCAGAGGATGCTTTCCCTCCACTTAGGCGAGGGATCTGCCGGAGAAGGGAGGACGCCATTCCATGTCCAGAAAAAGGCGGTCGCCAAGCCCATAAAGGCGGTCGCTAAGCCGCCTGGTGAGTTCAAAGCCTTCGAGGATGTGGAGGTCCACCTTCTCCACAACCTCAACTTATCTCCGGCCCACATCTTCAATGCAATCAAGGGGCGCGAATGGCTTTCCAAACCAAAGCCGATAAGGGACCACGGTCATCTAGACCGTAGCAAATTATGTGCCTACCACAAGAGTGCCGGCCACAACACCAGCCAATGCCGCGACCTTCTCAGACAACTCTGGCGACTGTTTGAGGAAGGCAAATTGGATAACTTGGTCACCAAGCCAGAACCTAGGACAGAGAGGACTCGAGGGCGCGAGCGCCGACAAAATGAAAGAACCCCTCCTAATCCGGTCACTAGGATCGAGCATGAGCTAGAGTACTCTGATGAATCGATTCCTCCGATCAATCCTGGCAGTCGGATCAATATGTTTCAAGCAGGAGGTGGAAACCTCGGGGGCCTTTCCCCGGTTTCCACCATGTCAAATAGGAAGCGAAAGGACGAACTGAGGGCGTTCGCCGGGGTCCATGTCGTGGTACCTCCAGAGATGACCATCTCTAAAGACGCGCTCATCACCTTCTCCAACAAAGATAGGGAGGGAGTACAATGCCCCAAAGAGGATGCATTGGTGATTTCTGCTTGTATCCTTGGGAAGATGGTCGATCGCGTGCTGGTTGACAATGGGAGTTTCTGCAATATCATATTGAAATTCGCCCTGGACCAGCTCGGCAACTTGACCAAGTTCATCAAGCCGTTCGACACCGTGCTCCAAGGGTTCGGCGACAAAGATGTCCAAGCCTACTAAGGATCAAGCTCTCTGTCGAGCTAATATGCTTTTACGATCCCAAGGTTAGGATTACTAGGAACCTAAATTTTGTAATCATAGATAGGCCCAGCATCTATAATGGGTTCCTAGGTCGTCCATTTCTAGAGACCTTTGAGGCGGTCGCTTCATCTTTCTTTTACTGTATCAAATTCCCCACTGCCGATGGGACGGCCGGTACTGTAAAAGGAGATCATCTAATGGCAAAGAAATGCTTGAATTACTCCTATGTCGTAACTTCTTTCAATACTTCCCATGCTATGTGTAACATTGAAATGATCGACAATCAATCCATGGAGATCGACGGGCCAAGCAAATCGTACCAACCTGACTCGGAGAACGCCATCTCACATCGACTAATGGATGACATCGAGCCAAGGGTCGGTTTCGAGCCAAGTCTCGACATCGATCCAAGGGTCGAGTCCGGAAATCATTCCAAACGAGAGGCGACTGTCCCCGTTGAAGAGTTGGAGAGTATAACGATAGATCCACCTCGCTCGGAGCGGGAAGTACAGATCGGCGCAAGCATAGATCGCGAATTAAAAGAGGAGCTGATTAATTAACTACGTAAGAACATCGGAGTCTTTGCCTGGTCGCATCAAGATATGGTTGGCATAAGTCCTGAACACGCTTGCCACTATATAAAGATCGACCCAGCAAGGAAGCCTGTTCACTAGAAACGTAGGAAATTCGGTCCTGAGAAGTACGCAGCGCTTGACATAGAGGTCAAAAAGCTACTCAACAACAAACTAATCGGAGTATCTACACACGAACCACACTGGGTCGCCAACGCGGTGCTCGTCAAAAAGCCAAACGGCTCCTGGAGATTATGCATCGAATTCACCGACCTCAATGCGGCATGTCCAAAAGATCACTTTCCGATGCCTCATATTGATCACTTGGTTGATAGTACTGTCGGCTGCGAAATGATGTCGTTCATGGATGCCTTCGCCGGATACCATCAAATCCCAATGGCGGAGAAAGACATAAAGCACACATCTTTCCACACGGAAAAGGACATATATTTTTGGGTCCGAATGCCGTTCGGCTTGAAGAATGCGGGGGCAACCTACCAGCGTCTAGTCAACGGAATGTTCGCCAATCAGATCGGCAAGACCATGGAGGTCTACATTGACGACATCGTGGTCAAAAGCCTCAAGAAGGAAGACCACCTCAATGACCTCGCTGAGACGTTCGCCATCCTCGAGAAGTTCAACATGAAATTGAATCCAAGAAATGCAACTTCGGGGTGGGCTCTGGAAAATTCCTGGGGCACATCGTGAGCCAAAGGGGGATCGATGCGAACCCCACCAAGATTCAGGCGATCCTTGACATGCAGGAGCCACGGAATGTCAAGCAGGTGCAACGACTCACAGGTTGTCTAGCCGCCCTCAACCGTTTCATATCTCGTCTCGGCGATAAAAGCAAGCCTTTCTTCGCGACCATCAAGAACAAGAAGTTCGCATGGACGAAGGAGAGTCAAGTAGCGTTCGCCAAAATCAAGGTATATCTATCTTACCCCCAGATCCTGGCAAAGCCGATCCTCGGTGAGAAATTATTCCTTTACCTAGCGGCCTCGGAGGTCGCACTGAGTGCCGTTTTGGTGCGAGCGGAGGGACAAGTCCACTTGCCGATCTACTACGTTTTGATCGCATACGCTCTTGTCATGAGTGTTCGCAAGCTAAGGGCCTACTTCTTCGAATATCAAGTGGAAGTTCTGACAACTCTCCCTCTAAGGAAAGTTCTACACCGACCGGACACCAACGGGCGACTCCTCAAGTGGTCACTGGAGATCGCCCAGTACGGTATCACGTATGCTCCTCGCACAGCGATCAAAGGCCAAGCTCTGGCAGACTTCGTGGTGGAATTAACATTCCCTCACAGTCCGACCCACATCGGCCGACCGGCATGGAAGCTATACGTGGATGGCTCGGCAACCAACTCACGAGCAGGGGCAGGGATTGTCCTCATTAGCCCCGACGGACAAAGTTTCACAAATGACGTGCATTTCGGGTTTCGTGCGACCAACAATGAAGCCGAATACAAAGCCTTGGTAGGCGGGCTCGATCTAGCCCTCGCCCTAGATGTTCGTCGCCTCCATATCTTCATGGACTCCCTCTTGGTCGTGAACCAAGTCAAGGGAGAATATGAGGCGCGCGGCGAACAGATGGTCAAATACCAAGAATTGGTCGCCGAAATGTGCATGAAATTTGAGGAAGTGCTAATCGAACAAGTCCCGAGAGAGCACAACTCCCAGGCCGATGCCCTGTCCAAGCTAGCGTCGTCAGATGGGGCAGCCGATTTCTCTAATATCCAAATTACAAAATCAGCAAGGCCGGCGATCGACAGAAACCTGGTTACCACAGTCGCCGTTGCCGATGAGAACTGGATGACTTCGTTCATTAAATACTTAAAGGATGGAACGGTCCCTGACGACCATATCAAATCTCGCCAACTCCAGCTCCGTGCGACCAGATACACCCTATTGGACGATTGGCTTTACAAGCGAGCTTTCAGCCTTCCTCTCCTCAAGTGTATTACACCGGAGGAAGGTCGGCTCGTTTTAGCCGAGATCCATGATGGGATCTACGGAAACCATGCTGGCGGACGAGCTCTCATCCACAAAACAACCAGGCAAGGTTTTTTCTGGACGTCACTTCAGAAAGATGCGATCGCCTATGCCAGATCGTGTCATAGGTGTCAAGTAATGGGACCAAACATCAAACTCTCCCCCGAGCAGCTCACTTCAATGTATAGCCCATGGCCTTTCGCCCAATGCGGCATCGACCTTATAGGCCCCTTGCCGACGGCGCCAGGGGGGTGTAAGTTTGCCATCGTAGGGGTCGACTACTTCACCAAATGGGCTGAAGCCGAATCGCTCAACAAGATCGACCAAGAGCGAGTAATCAAGTTCATCTGGAGAAACATCATATGCCGATTCGGTCTACCCCAGGCCATCATCTCCGACAACGGAAAGCAGTTCGATGGCTTAGAAGTCATGCAATTCTGCGAGAAGTGGGGAATCAAAAAGTTGTTCTCGGCCCCCTACCACCCTCAGACGAACGGGCAGGTAGAAGCCGTAAACAAAATCCTCAAACACACGATTAAAGCGCGACTCGAGTCCAGGTAAGGATGATGGGCGAGCGAGCTCCCAGACGTTTTGTGGTTTTATCGAACGAAGACCCGTAACTCAACCGGCGAAACCCCATTCGCCCTCGCCTTTGGGATAGAAGCGGTGATTCCCTCGGAGATCGCCGTCCTCAGCCATCGAACCGAACAAGAGATGACGACCGACAATGATGTGGCCCGACGGATCGACCTCGACATGCTCGAAGAACGACGAATGACCTCAGAAATGAAGAACGCAATCCACAAAAGGAGATCCGAGAAGTTCTTCAATTTGAAGGTCAAGGAAAGACGTTTTCAAGTGGGCGATCTCGCCCTCAAAAAGATCCAGACCCACACAGGTGTCTTTGGTCCGAACTGGGAAGGCCCCTTCAGGATATCTAAATGGCTAACTAAGGGAGCCTACGAACTTGAACACCCTGACAGTACTCCGGACCAATATCCCTGGAACGCCGTACATCTGAAGAAATACTACCAGTGAAAACTTTGTATTCAGTGTCTACTACCCTATGTACAAGGAATATAATGAGATTTCTTCCTATCCCATCTATTCTAGCGATCGCCCCACCACGAATATCGTATACCGTCGAGGATCGTCGTTCAAACATGATGATCCGAGGTAAAAATAATGCAGCCATGGTCCTGGAGGTCGATGGAACCGACAGCTTCGCCCATGCAAGGTTCCTTTGGGCTGAGATCGCCCGCCCTTCGTTTAAATACGAGGCCGGCATAGCCGAACGACCCTCCAAAATAATATGTGGACACGTTCGCACGCCCTCAAAGTACGTCATCTAACATGATGTACTCGGACAAGGCAGCGCGTCCCTACCCCGTCACAACATATACCGTCGAGGGTCGCCATCTAACATGCTGACCCGAGGTAGAAAAGTGCTAACAAGCCACGGACATGGAGTCGAATAAACCGACGATGCCCCGTGCAAAGACTCCTCCAGACCAAGACCGCCCACCTTTCATTTAAATATAAGGCGGGCGCAGCCTAACGGAGGACCCTCACAATAAAGTGAGTTGCGGGAATATCCCTCGCACACAAAGACACAGTTGTGGAGATCGGTCTATCGAACTCCGCGACTGTGCACGATTCCTCAGAGTCGGCAAAACTGAAGATAGCTCACCAAACATACTATTTTTGTTCCCTTACTTATAATAAGTAAACAAAAACAAGGGGTCAGAGAAGGGGAGCTAATCCTAAATGCGATCGGACAGAAGGAACCGTACTCGATCGGATTCGTTCAAACACACGCTGGACGATCACTTTTGTTCGACAATATTTACAAGTAAGAATTTCCAAACATGTCAATACTTTCAAACATTCAGACAATCGGTCGGGTGAACAAGACATCGGAAGTAATCATACACATATTTGTAAAAATTTGCATGCAAACATTCAAAGGCGATCGTACAAGTAAAGACTCAGATGCAAAAAAGGAATATTTTATTCATTATCAAGAAATCCGTACAATACAGGGCCCGAAGGCAATACAAAGAAAGAGCAAAAAAATTACAAGTAAAACAAAACAAAGAAGTCACTCAGGATCCCTCCGGCTGGTCTTCGCCCCCGGGTGGCAGATCGGCATGCGCTCCCCCATCGGCCTCAGGATAAATGAGTTTATCCGGAAAAGGATACCAACTCAAGTCGATCCCCAAGTCGACGAGGTCAAGGATCGGTAGGGAAAAATCCGTATGCAAAGGGTGCTCGAGTGCATAAGCCTTGAAGCTCTCCATCATAGGACCGATCTCGATCCCTACCTTCTTGGCGGCTCGGACAGCGTCGGCGTAGGCCACATAATAGGCGAACTCGCCGACGAGTGCCACATTGAGGTAGGGATCGGTCTCGATCGCCTTTAGCTGCCCTTTCAACTCCGTGGTCGTCTTCTCAGCTTCCGCTAGCTCGACCACCTTGGCGGCCATTTCCCCCTTTGCCTTCTCCAGCTCTCCCTTCACCGCCTCCAGCTCGCTGTTGAGCCGATCCACCATCGCCTTCAGCCTGGTCGCCTCCTCCTGCGAGGCCACGTGCATCCGGCGAGCTTCTTTCTCCTGGTCGCGGAACCGATCGGCTACTTCATTGGAGCGGGTCAGCTCCTGCTTCATCCGGTCGATGTCCTGCTTAGCTCGTTTGGCCGTCTCTAAATATTCCTTCTCCATAGCCTGGATCCGGTTGGCGAATTCAACGCTTTTGTTCCGGGCGGCCTCAAGGTCGCTATGGAGGCGAGCATTAGAGGGTCGCCCCTCGTAATCCTTGGCAGCTTGGACAGCCATCGTCGCCGTCTAGATAGCCAGGGCAATGGTCGCCTGCATGGCATCTCCAGACCGCTGACGAGCGATCGCATCGAGATCGGTCGTCCAAGCCTTAGGCAGAGAGGTGATGGCCTTCTGGACATAAGTAGGGACGTCGAGGGACTTCTGCGGAGACTTGCTCGCCAGGAAATCCAGCACCATCGGCGAGACGTCCGGATCAGCAAGACGGACCCTGCAACACAAACAAAAGAAACAAAGGAATTAGTATATACCGTACTCAAATTTCCTAACTCTGAAAGATCAATCCGGTCTTACCTGTTGACCAACTCGGGATCGCGGCCAAAATAGGGCTTGCCCCGAGAAGTTTTAGCTTCGGCGATCGCTGCAGCCTTCAAGAAGCCGGCCGAGGACCTGGGGCCAGACGCCGAGGGCCTAGGGCCAGACCCCTCCACCATTGGAACAGCAGAGATGGGGGGAGCGGCGACCGGCGGATCCAAGATAGTCAAGTCCGCCTCAACTGCCGGCTGGGATCCCTCCGGCCTCCGCCTCTTGCGGTTGCGCTAGAGTTGCTCCTCTTCCTGAATTTCTGGCTCGGCGACCGACACCACAGCGGGCCTCACCATAGGGACGGGGCCAGACGTCGATGCAGGAACGCGACCCGTCTTCTTCCCCTGGTGAAGACGACCAATGAGACCAGGGTTAGACATGGCGATCTCTTGTGGTGGCTCGGCGAAGCGGGGAAAGTGAATCTCTGTCAAAGAAGAAGTACAGACGAAGTTAGACATCTGCTTCGACACTGCGATCTCTTGGAGACGATCGTTATGCAGGAAAAAGGAAACAAAAATCCATACCTGGGGCCTTCAAGTGGCGAGGGTAACGAAACAGTCGAGCTCCCAACCGGTGAAGTTCGTGGCCGACTAAGTGAACGCCTATGTAAGAGTCCGGCAAGGCACGAATCTGCTCCCAGACGATCAAGAAATCAAAAGGGAGGTCGCCGATCGCTGGAACAAGAGATCCTGCAAAAAGAAAACCAAATTAGATCAGTTCAAGGTATGTCCAAATAAAGGGAGAGTTTAGAACCCTTACTCGGATTCCTCTCCCGAAAATTGGTAGGGATATCCAACTCTTCCTCCGGCGCATCACTCGACGCCGACCTCCACGCTCCGCCGACCCAGCACCATTTTTCCAGATCACCCCGAGTCTTGTTCGGCACCCCGAGGACCACTCTTCCCAGTCGACCTTGAATATGATGACCGCCGACCGACCCCTTCTGCGCAGCCAGTTTGAAAAGATAGTTCATTTCCGACGCAGAAGGCAGACGAAATAGCCGGTGACCGTCGAACAGTGTCAAAGTGCTGATGATCTGTAGCCAGGCATTCGGCGTCAACTGGAGAGGCGCCAGATTCCAGGCGATCAGCATATACGAGACTGCAAACAGTAGGGGAAACCGCAATCCGGCCGCCAGGGTCATTTCATTAATGGCGACCAGACCCTCGGGGGGTTGATCGGCACGTTCGTTCTCGGAGGGCACGTGCAGGGAAACATCAGAGGGAATATGATATTTGGCCCTCCAGCGGCTCAAGTCTTTCCGGGTCGCCGAACTCTGGATCTGACCAAGAGTCCACTGAGACGGGTCGGCGGCCCGAAAAACCGTCCGCCTCATATGTTCGTAGGGATGAGAGGCGGAGTAAGCATCGAAATCAAATTTTGGACAGGGCCCGGCAATCCCCTCCATAAGCTTAGCGAATTCCATGTAAGCAGGGCCGAAAACGCTATCCCGTTCCCAGGATAGCCGCACCAGTTCATCTTCATCCACCAGCGAGCCCCCCTGCTCCGCTGTCGCCGCCGTTCTCGCTACTTCGGCCTCGTTGAAGAGCTCCTCGAGTTCCGCGGGTGCAATCCCCGCCCGAATGCCCTCGACGGCCGTTTCCATATGAAATCCCGCGGGAATCTCCTCCCGGTCAGGCGAATCCGCGGCGGCGGAGGTGCTTCCGGTCTCGAAGGTCTTAGATCCTCCAGACATATTATAAAAAGTAAAGGGAGAAAGAAGATTGGTTTTCTTACCTAAAAAAGGAGGACGGTCGGCACAAGGAGCTTCGGAAATTTCTGCAGAGTCTCAGCAAGAAGGCAAGGGTGCATGAAGAGTAGAAATGAAGTAGCCCTAGCCCCTTTTATAGATGGAAGCGGGAGTCTCTGTGCAAATAGGCGAAACCCCGAGGGCTGGAGTGCAACCGTCGGAGGGGGGACACATTGAATGCAGCCCTCGAATCCCGCATACGCGTCTTTTCGAGGGCACGCCGGGCAACAAGTCTGACAAACCGTCATACTGCCCCAATGATAGCACGACACGTGTCCTTGCAATGTTTCGAGAGCCCGCCTTCCTTTCCCGCTGCTCCCAGCGCAAAGGAGATCGTCCAAACTTGAAATTATATCGTCTGATCGTCTAAACATTGGCGATCGCCAACAGTGCCACCTCACCCCGTGTTTTCAACATCGAAGCGAGCTGGGGGCAATTGTTGTGCGGCGATTATTACGCCTCGATGGCGATCGGCATAACGATCAGAGAGTCTACCATAGAAGACATACTCTGGGCAAACACCCAGCAGTCGACACCCACGGCGATCGTCTTTTGGTATCCGGTGATCGTCTTTTGTTATTTGGCGCTCGTCTATGATGTCCAACCAGAGACGATCGTCTCGTGCCACGTATGAATCCAACATCTGTCAAAGTCATCGAAGACGGAATCTTGGATGGTGACCCACGTGCAGATCCACGAAAGGCACCAACAGATAAGACCTTTGACCCCAGCCTGTCACCTACCTCACCTACCGACAGGGCCGCCGAAAGGTACAAAGTGGGTCCTCCTGACAATGACTCAGATGCGTGCGAGCTTCCCATCGCTCGCATACCGCCACCAAAGCAGCCCTGCACTTTAAGGGAACAGCCCCACGTGGCGGGACGATCGGCCATCTTATTATAATATAGAAAACGGCGGTCGTCCGCGATTGCCGGAGAGGTCCCAGCAACCTTGTCTCCTATAAATAGGAGGCTCATAACACGGCAGCAGGGGAGGTAATCATTGTGAATACAAGTGAAAAACATACAGAGAGAGAATCAAAGACTCATCTGGAAATTACTTACACATTCATAGTGATATTCATACATACTTACAGTACATCCAAAGCAAGAACTCACAGATCTTCATATCTGGTTCTTCCGGCAATCTACACGCTCTACAGCTTAGATAACTAGAAGTCTTTACACTCATTGTAATAGATTCTAACATTAATATTTGTACTCCATAGTATACTTATTAATAACATCTCTCGAGAGCATTCAAGCCCGGGATTAACAACCCCGGCAAATCTTGTGTTATTTATTTTCCCGCAGAAGTGTTCTCGCATTTGTTTGTTACTCGATCATTCCAGCAATACTATCTCCGGATAATATTTTGGGTAACAACAGTTGGCATGCATGTGGGTGACGTCTGAGCTGTCGTGTCGGCCAGAGTCAACTTTTATTAGCGTGCGTAGCCCCTTTTCATTAGCGTGCGTTAATGGCCTGCGGATTCAAGACAGTAGCCACTGTAAGCCACTTACGTACGTAATATTAACCGGTTAGTGTACGTAAGTGTGTTAGCGTATGCTAAAGCTTCCCGATAGCGTGCGCTAAGTCTGCACAGTCTATTTATAAGACCAGCCTGTTTTTCATTTCTTCACAACTCTAAACCAATTCTCTCTCCATATATCATCCCTCTGCACCCCCAAATCGATATCAACCTCCTCCAACTTGCTTTTAAGCCTTAAATCTTGGAGTGGAGCTCATTACCTTGAAGATTAGGAGGTGTTCTTGAGCTTGGAGTGTACTTCCTTGTACTGTTAAGAGTTGTTCCTCAGTTCTGGAGGTATGTGTGTATCTCTCCTCTGTACTTTTCGTATGTTGGTGTTAGTGATGAAGTATTTTTCACCTAAAGTTAAATTAATTAAGTAAAACATAGTTTTAATCCAACTTTTTAAACACTTTTGATGAATATGATAAATGAGGGTTTGAGATGGATGTATTCTTGATGATATAATGATATTAACCATGATGTAACTATCATACTCATCTTGCTGGACGAATTTAGCTCAGTAGAACATCTTTGAATCAATTAACCTCATCATAGTTGGATTTACACAATAAAATCGATATCATAAAGTGTTTAAACACCATGCTTGATATTCATTTACCTTGAGAAGAACTTGCCAATGTTGAAGATAGTAAAATGTTTCCTTACTTCAGAAACCTTAGAAACTTTATCATCATTATAATTCAGATTCACACATCCATGAAGATTGATAGGAACACCTTGTTGAATGTTAAGAGATTAGTGTGGTAATTCTAAAACCTAAGCTAGGTGATTTCATAAATGATGTTAATGGATCTTCCAGCTTTGTAAAGAATGATTTTGATAACCTTCATGAATATGATGTAATCTCATAGCTAATAACCTCGTTGTAAGCTTAATATTCAACTTAGATGAGAGGTGGATGAATATAATTGTGCAGATTTTGTCCTTTCAACATTTTAATGTTTTGGAAAGTTTAATCAACATAAGATGATCTTAACATCATAAATGGTTATTTAACATGTTCTTGATAGAATTCTTATTTATGAAGAATCATGTGAACATTCGATAAAAGTATTGCGAACTGGTTTTATGGTTGTAATGAGGTAAAAAGAATTCTTAGCATAAGACTTCGATATTTTGAGATAGCAAAACTATTCTAAGGTATTATTAGGGTTTCGTCTTACTAATCCTATATTGATAATTATACGAATATGTTATTGAGTAAAATGTATTTCGTTTAAGGTTGATTGTGCGAGTAAACGATATTGGTCGAGGACCGTTCGTTCGTTTCGACAAGAAGAGGATTATTCTCGTCTCCGTATTGAGGCAAGTTATCTTGCTTGGTTATAATGATGATTAGATTCTTGTGATGGTTATACATTTCATGTGTATGAAATGTTTATGAAATGTTTGTCGTGATTTGACATTTCCTTTGACGTTATTCCGTTTCATCATGGGGTTGCATCCTCAAGTACGTCGCTTTGAATCATTGATTTCGTTGGTCCTTATTGTCACTTCGGTGAGTTTTCTTGATCCTTAATCGGATATGTGATTTATTGAATTCGTTGTCATGTTGTATCGTGACATATCCGGAATCATATCTACGTTCCGATTGGTTATTGTGTAGGATTTTTAGCCAGGCACATATATAGTCATGCGTGGATGTTTCCGTATTGGACTGTGCACACGGGACGTAGTTCGTGAGGCTAATTAGGTACATTGTCCCACGTATATCCTGGATTCCGTATACGGGGTGGACATGTGCACTGACACATTTCCGGATCGGGCGTACTGTGATGTCCATCTTGAGCCATATTGTTAATCGTTCACAGTCAACATATGATTGGATGTGTTCGACTATTTGTGACTGATTGTTTCATACGCCCGAGGGGTATGATTAATAGTCGAGATGTTTCCTTGAGATCTATTTATGTGAATCGTATAATGTCGGAAGAATTAATTATCATGTATATCTGACCCTGTGTTTTGGGCGAAATACTTGTATTGTATTTTAGGTCGAGGTAAAGGAAAGGCACGGGAAGAGCATGTTGATGGCGAAGGGTTCGAAGGATACTAGTTCAGGGGGCCCAAATCATTTGTTGTCCGGTTATGTTAAACCGTGTAATGTTACCTTATTTCTGTTTCATTTAAATTACCATCTGGTTGTATTGGTATTTTGAGGTATATTTCATCTCCATATGGTTTATACTTATATTTTCGGATCTTGTGTATCATAAGGCCGTTGGCCATATTTTAATAAACTCCTAATCAGAGTAATGACTATTTATTGTGGTTCGGTATCACAAGTAATACTTATTTAATCTGTTTTTGGATATCGCCTGGTGGGTCCCAGTATGGAGTCCACGGCACTATAATAGTCGCCTTTTTGGGTGTTACAGAAAATACATGTACAAAGTTATATATCAATATGACTATACACATTAATTTACCATAATCAAACACTATGATAAAAAGATATATTCTACTAAAATTATTCGAATAGTCTTACAATTGAATACACACTCAAATATAGGGATATTAATAATTTTAACTATACTCAAATTATTTAATATTTTTATTTATTACTACTTCAAATCATTAAATTTTATCTATTTATAAACAAAACTGAATTAAATTGATAATGCTTAAACAAATAGAAAAGCTATTCTTTTAATTAATATATATATATATAAATAAATTGATAATATTTTTTTATCCCGATTAGTTCTCCGAGTACTCATACCGAGTACTATTTGATTATCCGAGTAGGACCGAGTATCGATTTCTACAATCTTGCCTAAATCATCTATTCGAATCACTTAATTACATCCGAGTCACCTAAAATATATTCTAGTCACATATTACCTAATATATGTGACACCAATGTAAATAAGTAACCCAAATACATTTGAATAAATGTTATAACCGATAATTTGGATATCAAAAGAGTTGTTGTTAACTTAGGACACGATATAATATTTTTATATTTTAATGAGTACATATTGCTATCTATCTATCTATCTATCTATCTATCTATCTATCTATCTATCTATCTATCTATCTATCTATATATCTATCTCTCTCTCTCTCTCTCTCTCTCTCTCTCTATATATATATATATATATATATATATATATATATATATGAGAACAGATTTTTAATTTATATATATATATATATATGATGAGAACAGATTTTTAATTAAGAAATAAGAATATATCTATACCATTGATTTAACTAGTTTTAATTCAAACACTATGAAGTCGCCAATCAGAGCAGTTCAATCTCACCAACCGACCAACGACTATATTTATAACGGATCTATTTCCAGGGTTATAAATAGCCCCAATCAAGAGGACATTGCGTATAAGAACACTCGATACTTTACTTCGCGAAATACATCCGACACATTGATTTTTGGTTAAGAAATAAGAAAACAAACTAGATGGCACTAATTTTGTTGATTGAGAACGTAATCCTAATATTGTCCTGACTACTGATGAACACAAGTTTGTTCTAACTGACGAATGACCGTTGGAACCAGACGCCGATTCGACACCTGATGAGGTGAAAGAATACTGCAAATGGAATAAATCTGATGAGATGGCTCGTTGTTACATCTCGGCTTCTTTAGCAAATGTATTGCAGCATACACACACACAAATACACTCACACACACACACACATATATATATAATATCCGCAATTTCGAATTCCAGTAAAAAAAATTTTTTGGCGGGAGTCCATTTTGACTACTCACTTGTGACCATTTCGGTGTTATTTTGTTGAGTTCCGTACTTCTTAGCGATTTTTCCGCACTTGAGTTCGATCCTTGTGAATCTCATTCGAAACTGTTGTTTCAGATTTCCGTAAGTCCGTTTAATGTTGTTAGACGTGTTGTGAACTTCGGTTTGGTTTTCCGATCACGTATCGTGATTTTTCGGCACTTTTTGGCACAAACAGTGTGTGCCTAGGCACACATGTTCTGTGCCTAGGCACATCCCTTTCTGGGACTCAAGTTGGGCGCGGCTGTACCGCGAGCCGCGGCATGCTTGCTCTGCGCCGCGGCACGGCCTGGAGGCCTAATCACGGATTTTAGCCGCGGGCCGCGGCACACTCAATCTGCGCCGCGGCATGCGAGTCAGCAGCCCTCTTATCAGTGGGATTTTGAGAGGATTTTATTTCCTCTCCTTTCGTCTCTTCGTGGGCGATGGTTTGGGCGATTTTTGGGCAATTTTTGGGCGATTTCTCTTAGAGATATCATCCCCTTTGAGTTCTTGGTGTAGATTATCAACACCAATTTATGTTCTTCCTCATTGATCCGAGGTATTTTCTTGATTCTCTAGAGTTGACCTTTCTTTTTGGGAGTTTTATTCTTAATTCCGAATCCAACCCGGTTTAGATGAATTGATTGGTGTTAGATGTTGTTGTTAAACATGTTTTATGGATTGTATATCCATACCTTCGGTTCGTTTCAACCTGAAGGGTGATTTTAGTGTTCTTGAGGTGTAGTGAACATTTAATGCTCAATTAAATGTTCGAAGGAGTTTTTCTTCGATAGTTTGTTGTGACCTCCGTTTTTTTTTGGTCTTGATCCTCGTCGTAATCATGTTTTTGTTATTTCTTTCGGAGGATTATAGGTGCTCGAGGATTCCGAGTTAAATCCCGTTTGGTGATTGATAATTCGTGTGGTGTTATTCTCGTAGTGTTCGCGGTGCTATTGTGTTCTTGATAGTGTTCGGGAGTTCGGGGCTGTTCGACCGAATTCCATCCGTCGTCTCGTTGCGATCGTAGTTTCGAGGCAAGTACCTTGTCCATACATTTCTTGTTTTGCGGATATGATGATCGGTGATCATCAAAATATAATCGTTTGGTTGTTTGAGATGTGTTAGGGTTGTATGAGTCAAAGCATACTTTATACTTGTATTACCTAATTTCCTGATCTTTATCTATGAGAATATTTAATTCATTTATCGCATGTTTTGCATATTTATTCACGCTATGGTTATGCAAATGTAGTCTAAATTACTTTATATTGTAGATAATGTGGTGTGTCGAGTCACACAGAAGATCACATTATCGGTTCCTTATATAGTAATATTCAGTTCACAACCTATATAACATTAGACCGTTATGTGAGAAGTTGTAGTATATGCTTGAGATTGGTTGGTCTTGACCATTAGCCTATATTAGCGTATTCGGTATGCGTTGAACAGGATCGAGGTGAGATAGATTCTTCTGTACTGACGATAAGAAGAATGTACATCTCGGATAATTATTATTTCTTAATTCTAGTGATTAATATTAAATTATATATATTTAATATTTATTGCTTTGATTTATTATGGGTGAGAGCCACAATGATTGACTCAATATGCTCGATATTTTGGGCAATATTATTTATATGATAATTAATATTATAGTTAGAAATCGTGTCCCGACAGTCGGGTTGATCATGTCCCTTGAGGCACTCGAAAGGATTATTATATAAAACCCTGCAGGTGGAATTAATTTTCCGATATAATAATATAGGTCGAGTGGTATACTCATGTATAACACATTAATTAATTAAAAGCTGTCAGTAGCTTAAATTAATCAATGGACATGGAATATCTTAAACACGGGAAATAATTAATTCAAAAAGGAGCCCAATTTCGTAATTTGGGATTTTGGTAGGAAGTGCAATATTAACTTATTAGTGGACTAAGTTGATATTAATAGAGTCTTAATATTAGGAAGAGTCCTAATATTGGAAAGAAGATATCTATTGGGAGTCCTTACCATATCCTCCTTAAGGTCCCTAGAGTAGCCCAAAACACCTATAAAAGAACCATATGCGCCGATTTTACACCTTCCAATTGCCCAAGAAAATCAAATTTTTGCTTGTGTGTTTAATTGTGTATCTTGACTTGTGTCTTGGATTCCATAATTTAGATAACACAAATATTTTTCTAAAATACTAAAAAATATTCAAGAAAAATAGAGAGAACAAAAATTGTGAGTTTCTTGAGAAGAAAGTTTCGGCCGATCCATATAGCACTCCAAGTTCACTCAGGTAGATTGTTGCCCACACAACATTCGGACGTAGGCGGGATATACTCTAGAAGATCTTGAGGTAGAAATGCAAGAAGATCGGAGAGGAACACGAAGAGGGACAAATCGACCAAAAGGGAATTTCCACCACTTCGCGTCAAAAGGTACAAATTACCGACTCCCATGCGTAAATATGTTTATTTAATTGTTTATTAATCTATTTAGTTAATTAGTTGACAAGCCTAAATAGATCCGGTTTTTCTGTTGGTTAGTTTATAAAACCGTTTCTAAAATATTTTCATCAACTAGCTTCCGCTGCGTTTTATATTCCAACAATTGGTATCGCAGCCGGTCTTTAGGTTCTGTTCAATTTAATTAATTTGATGATTAATATGCTAGCAATTAAATATTCATATAGTATGATTTTTTTTGGAATATTTTGCTAGAATTTGTCTTGCGGGAAAATATGATCCAATTATCATGGTTATGTGATATTTTTATTTACGCATTTTGGTAATTATGGCCCGTTTTGTGGCATGTATAAGTTTTTCCCGTGAGAAAATCCACGGGTAGAATATGATTTATTTTTCTTGTAATTTGATGTAAATTCGATGTATTTTATTTCGAATAAAATTATAATCAAATTGGAACACACAAAGTACGAAAGAGAAAGAAGTCCAGCGCGAAGAGGAGTCCCGATCGGACGAACCAACCGAGACCAGCAGGGAGCCGATCAGCGCTCGGCCAGCACCTGCTCTCGGCCGCGGCTTTCTTTCGGCGATTAGGCGGCTCGGGCGATCGGGTAGCCGGGCGTGGTCGGGCAGTCGGGCGGCCGGGCGATGGGTCGGGCGATTCGGGCGGCCGGATTTGGGCGTGAGCGGAGTCAAGTTGGCCGGTTCGGGTCGTTCGATTCGTTTTTCCGCGAGATGCTTGAAGCAGTGGGAGCAAACGAGCCGAAGATTTTCTCGTTATTCAAAATGATGAGTAAAAGCCATGATAATTGGATTTAATGATCCAATTTTTATTGTTTGTTGGTTTTAATGTTTTGATGTATGGCATGTATGGATGTATGCGTGATATGTTTCCTTGCATGTTAGGACGAGAAAATTAAAAATCTTAATTTTTCAAAATAACTAAGTGATTTTAAATTGATTTTTCAAAATCAAATTGGCCTCCATAATTGGTTTAAATTATGAATTAATTAGCATGCGTGTTGACATTAGAGTCTTCCTCCACATCAAATGTGCTAATTATTGGCTCACTGGTTTTAAACTTCAAATTTGATAACAAAAAGGTGAATATTATTTTTTATGATAGAACCTCTCCATCTGTAGGATTATTATCATTAAATAATATTCTAAGGTTTGTTAAATTATGGTGTTCACTTAGGTGTATTAATTAATAAGCTCCCCATCAGAGTCTATGTTAATTTAATACATGGCCAAGAGGGACCAACTATTAATTTTACTTGTCAAAACGCATCTGGGCTAAATAGTAAAATTAAAGACGTTAAAATCTACTTGAAAATGTATGTGTAAACGTCCACACTATCGTGGCTTGTATGTGCGGTTTCTCAAGGTGTTGGTTGATTGCATATATATTGTTTTAAGGTTTTTCAATATATTTTACGTCGAATTATGTGATGAATGATGTTTTTAATGTTATTCTCAGATGTCTTTCAATCTACTAGCTATTATTCTCAAAGAAAACAAACTTGATGGCACTAACTTTGCCGATTGGAAAAGAAATCTTGACATTGTCCTGACTACTCAGGGGCATAAATTTGTCTTAACTGAGGAAAGCCCTCTGGATCCAGAACCGGATGCCACTCCTGGAGAGTTGGATGAATTCCGAAAATGGAAGAAGTCTGATGAGATGGCTCGCTGTTACATTTTGGCTTCACTGACAAATGTATTGCATCATTAGCATTAGACGATGGGCTCGGCCGCAGAAATGATGAAAAGTCTCACCGAGATGTTTGGTCATCAGAACCGGGCGGCTAGACAAAATGCAATGAGGGTGTTGATGACAACCCAAATGTCTGAAAGGACCCCAGCGAGGGATCATGTTCTTAAAATGATGTCTCATTTGAACGAACTGAGCATACTGGGGGCCACTATCGATGCGGAGTCAGAGGTCGATATTATCTTGGGCAGTTTACCAAGAAGCTTTGAGCAGTTCCGCCTCAACTACAATATGAATCATAGGACTTACACTTTGGCGGAACTTCTGACAGAGCTTCAATCTGCCGAAGGACTCTTTAAACAAGGTTATCATCAAATTCTTGCGGCAACGAGTGCTAGCTCTTCAAAACCCAAATAGGGAAAGAAGAAAAAGCAGATTGGCCAGAAGCAAGCGGAAACCTTCAAAGCTAAGGGCAAGGCTCCTCAGTGAAAGGCTCCTCAGTCTGAGGCGAACAAAAAGTCGAAGGGCAAGTACTTTAATTGCGGTCTGAAAGGTCATTTCAAGAGTGACTGTCCTAATAAAGGTACGTCTCATGTACTAGTAGTCAAAACATGTTTGGCTGCATGTTCTATCACTTCGTGGATAGTGGATTCAGCCTCTACTGATCATGTTTGTTATGACTCGCAGAGGTTCCAAGTAACCAAGGTACTTAGTGCGGATGAGATTACAATAAGCTGGGGCGACTATTCCAGGCTAAAGGCTGTTGCAGTAGGAGTCGTGCAGCTAAAAGTTGATGATAGGATTTTAGTTCTAAATAATGTATTATTGGTACCCGATTTTAGAATGAATTTAATTTCAGTCTCTAAATTGCGTCGTGATGGATATTCAGTTTCTGTTGAAAATAATGCAATTATTAAAAGAAATGGTGAATATATTTGTGGGAGTACTTATAAAGAAGAATTTTATATCATCAATACTGCACGAGCTCCCTTGCATAATTATAAATCGCTTAATTCTTTGACTAATCCTAATAAAAAAAGGAGCCTTCGAGCATAAATCCAACATATTTGTGGCATTTACGATTGGGTCATATTAACCTTAGAAGGATTCGAAGATTGGTGAGGGATGGCCCATTTGATTCACTCCCAGTTGAGTCATTTCCAACCTGCAAATTCTGTCTAGAAGGTAAAATAACTAAAAGGCCTTTCCAAAGCAAAGGAAACCGTGCACAAAATGTATTGGAATATTACACACCGATGTATGTGGCCCAATGATCATCCAGTATAAGGGCGGTTTCAAATACTTCATCACATTTATAGATGATTATTCGAGATATGGATACATCTATTTGATGCGACGTAAGTCTGAATCTTTTGATAAGTTCAAAGAATTCAAGGCTGAAACGTAGAAGCATCATGGGCAAAGTATCAAGTCACTACGATCTGATCGTGGTGGTGAATACCTTAGTGGAGAGTTTTTGGATTTCTTGGCACATGAGGGGATTACATCCCAGCTCACAGCGCTTGGTACACCACAACAAAATGGTGTTGCTGAACGAAAGAATCGTACTTTCTTAGAGATGGTTAGGTCAATGATGAGGTATTTTGATTTGCCTATTTCGTTTTGGGGATACGCCTTGGAAACAGCGGCGTACATTCTAAACTTGGTGCCTTCGAAATCAGTTCCAAAAACACCCACAGGACTGTGGAATGGGCGCAAGCCCAGTCTAGGACATATTCAGATTTGGGGTTCACCAGCACACGTGCTGAATAAGGAAGCTGACAAGTTGGCATCTCGTACAGAAGTACGAGTGTTTGTACGATATCCGAAGGGAATGATGGGTGGCTTATTTTACAGTCCTAAAGATCAGAAGGTCATTGTTAGCACCAATGCCCGGTTCTTAGTGGAGGACTATGTAATAAGCCAAAAGCCTAGGAGTGAGGTCATTCTAGAAGAACTTAGGGGCGAGATTTCGACAATACCAATTGTGCAAACAGTTAGTGTACCACGTATCGATAGTATTGTGGATTCGCAAACCAAGGACACGCCTCATCGTAGTGGGAGGGTTATTCGTCAACTTGAACGCTTCATCGGCGTGGGAGCGTCTTCGGACCACTCCCCGGACCAGGATGAAACCGATCCATGTACGTATAAGCAGGCAGTTCAAGACAAGGATGCTGAATCCTGACAAACAGCAATGGAATCCAAAATGGGATCTATGGATTCTAACCAAGTGTGGGAGCTAGTAGAGCTACCCAATGGGGTAAAACTCATTGGAAGTAAATGGGTCTACAAGGGTAAGAGAGGGTCGAAAGGGAAGGTTGAAACCTTCAAAGCAAGGCTTGTTGCAAAAGGTTACACTCAGAAGGAGGGCATCGACTATGATGAGACCTTTTTGCCAGTAGCCATGCTTAAATCGATCCGGATTCTCTTAGCTATAGCTATGCATTTGGATATGGAGATTTGGTAGATGGATGTCAAGACTGCATTCTTGAACGGGAGTCTTGATAAGGAAATCTATATGCACCAACCTGAGGGATTCATTGCTGAAGGAGAGGAGCACTTAGTGTGCAAGATTAAGAGAGCCATTTATGGTCTTAAGCAAGCATCAAGGTCTTGGAACATGCGATTTGATGAGGTCATTCAATCGTATGGCTTTGAACAGTGTCCTAGTGAGGTTTGTGTATACAAAAAGTGCGATGGAAACGTGCTGGTGTTTCTTGTACTATACGTAGATGATATACTTCGAATTGGAAACAATGTGAAGGTATTATCAGACGTAAGGGTATGGCTGTCTGAGCAGTTTGATATGAAGGATTTGGGAGAAGCTGGGCACATTCTTGGTATTAAGATCTTTCGATATCGCAATAAAAGGATGTTGTGCTTATCTCAGGCATCCTATATCGATACGGTACTAAATCGGTTTAGCATGGAGAATTTCAAGAAAGGTTTCTTACCTTACAGACATGGAATTCAGCTATCTAAGGCTATGTGTCCTAAGACACATAAGGAGATAGATGACATGAAGCTGATCCCTTATGCTTCGGCAGTGGGAAGCCTCATGTATGCTATGCTTTGCACCAGGCCTAATATCTGTCATGCTGTAGGCATGGTGGCGAGATATCAGTCGAACCCAGGACCGGGACATTGGATTGCTGTCAAGCATATACTCAAGTACCTGAGAAGGACTAGGGACCATATGCTTGTATATCAATCAGATACACTTTGTCCTTTGGGTTACACTGACTCAGATTTCAGTGCGGACAAAAAAAAGTCGAAATCAACTTCCGGATATGTTTTCACTTTGGGAGGTGGAGCCATCAGTTGGAGGAGTGTGAAGCAGAAATACATAGCGGACTCTACCATGGAAGCCGAGTATGTAGCAGCCTCAGAGGCAGCTAAAGAGGCGGTATGGCTCTAGTATTTCCTAAAGGATTTGGGTGTGATTCCTGATTTGCCTAGGAGTATTACACTTTATTGTGATAATACCGGCACTGTTGCAAATTCGAAGGAACCACGGGCCCACAAAGCAAGCAAACATATCAAGCGCAAATATCATATCATTTGAGATTTTGTGAAGAGAGGGAAGATTGTTGTCTCCAAGATAGCATCTGAAGACAACCTAGCTGATCCTTTCACGAAAGGGTTGCCCTCAAAGTCATTTGAAGAGCATGTGGAAGGAATGAGGTTGAGATATATGGCAAGCATTGCTTTGAGTATAAGTGGGAGATAGATAGACATAGTCTAGATAGTATACTTCAAAAGCATGCTTTGAGTATAAGTGGGAGATTGTTAGGGTTGTATAAGTCAAAGCATACTTTATACTTGCATTACCTAATTTCCTGGTCTTTATCTATGAGAATATTTAATCATTTATCGCATGTTTAGCATATTTATTCACGCTATGGTTATGCAAATGTAGTCTAAATTACTTTATATTGTAGATAATGTGGTGTGTCGAGTCACACAGAAGATCACATTATCGGTTCCTTATATAGTAATATTCAGTTCACAACCTATATAACATTAGACCGTTATGTGAGAAATTGTAGTATATGCTTGAGATTGGTTGGTCTTGACCATTAGCATATATTAGCGTATTCGGTATACGTTGAACAGGATCGAGGTGAGATAGATTCTTCTGTACTGACGATAAGAAGAACGTACATCTCGGATAATTATTATTTCTTAATTCTAGTGATTAATATTTAATTATATATATTTAATATTTATTGCTATGATTTGTTATGGGTAAGAGCCACAATGATTGACTCTATATGCTCGACATTTTGGGCAATATTATTATTTATATGATAATTAATATTATAGCTAGAAATCGTGTCCCGACCAGTCGGGCTGATCATGTCCCTTGAGGCACTCGAAAGGATTATTATATTAAACCCTGCAGGTGGAATTAATTTTCCGATATAATAATAAAGGTCGAGTGGTATACTCATGTATAACACATTAATTAATTAAAAGTTGTCAGTAGCGTAAATTAATTAATGGACATGGAATATCTTAAACACGGAAAATAATTAATTCAAAAAGGAGCCCAATTTTGTAATTTGGGATTTTGGTAGGAAGCGCAATATTAACTTATTAGTGGACTAAGTTGATATTAATAGAGTCTTAATATTAGGAAGAGTCCTAATATTGGAAAGAAGATATCTATTTGGAGTCCTTACCATATCCTCCTTAAGGTCCCTAGAGTAGCCCAAAACACCTATAAAAGGAGCATATGCCTTGGCCGATTTTACACCTTCCAATTGCCCAAGAAAATCGATTTTTTGCTTGTGTGTTTAATTGTGGATCTTGACTTGTGTCTTGGATTCCATAATTTAGATAACACAAATATTTTTCTAAAATACTAAAAAATATTCAAGAAAAATAGAGAGAACAAAAATCATGAGTTTCTTGAGAAGAAAGTTTCGGCCGATCCATATAGCACTCCAAGTTCAGTCCGGTAGATTGTTGCCCACACGACATCGGGACGTAGGTGGGATGTACTCTAGAAGATCTTGAGGTAGAAATGCAAGAAGATCGGAGAAGAACACGAAGAGGGACAAATCGACTAAAAGGGAATTTCTACCACTTCGCGTCAAAAGGTACAAATTACCGACTCCCATGCGTAAATATGTTTATTTAATTGTTTATTAATCTGTTTAGTTAATTAGTTGACAAGCCTAAATAGATCCGGTTTTTCTGTTGGTTAGTTTATAAGACCGTTTCTAAAATATTTTCACCAAGTAGCTTTCGTTGCGTTTTATATTCCAACAAGATGAGCTTTCAAAGATTTGGTTTAGCCTCGCTAAAGGCTCTCTTTCAAAATGCGTGCGTGTTTTGTGAATGGTGTGTTTTCTGAATGATTAAGTGAATCATATGGATACATTTGGTGTTGATGTTGTGCTTTGATAATATATAAACATATATATTATTTCATTTCGGTGCGTTATGATTTGACGATTATGTCGTGCTAGATATTTGTTGTCTCTGGGTGAATTATTGGAATATCCTTGGTGTGATATGTTATCTGTGTGAATGTGTGGATATGGTCGAGGTCTACGGTGACACGTGGCGTGTGATCATGTGGTCAGGATGCAACAAGTGATTGATCCTACCGTGAGAGCCTAAGACCATCTACGGTGACACATGGCGTGTGATCATGTGGTCAGGATGCAACAAGTGATTGATCCAACCTTGAGATGATAAAAATACCTATGGTGACACATGGCATGTGATCATGTGGTCACGAGACAACAAGTGATTGATCCAACCGTGAGATGCCGTGACATGTGATCACGCTGGTGTGTATATGATTTGTGAATGTGTTTTGCCAGGTCGAGTACCTTGGATGTGTGACCAAGATTTGCGTATCTTGAGTGGTTATGTTTTGTTGATTTTATGTCCGTCGAGGACACGTGACGTGGGTTTTAAACCCTGTGAATTGTTGTTGGTTTTATTCGAGAAAGAAAATATTTGGGCTGTGACCCCTGTTGATTTTGGAATGAGAATGATTCGATAATCCTAAATTATTTTCTATTAAAACTCCCAATGGCATTTTAAACCATTTTGTAATTTTTTTCCATTGAATTGTGATCGTTCAATTTCAGAAAGTTTTACTCAAACTCTTGCCTCGGGAAGTACTTTTGGTTATGTTTGAATCCTTGAGGATTCCTGGTTATTGTTATTCTTGGAATATGAATTGTATGACTCATATTTGCATAGTGTACTTGCACTAGTAAAATAGTGGAATTTTGCTAACCCCCGAATAATCGGGGGGTGGATGTCTGTTTTGCATTCAGGTTTTGGGGGAGCTTAACAAAGGGTTGGCATGAAGGGTGATGAAAGGTGATCGATACTAATCACATGAGGACCCGTATGATGTTGTATTGTTTTGGTTGTACTTTGGTTCCACTGCAGTATTTTCCCCGTTGTACGGGAGGGTGTTGTATTTTGACCCATGCGTGGGCATGTATTGAGATGGAGTTGTATGTATTAACTGAAAGACCAAATCGGTCTACTGAGTCATTTTAGCCTCAAAGGCGATATTGAGATGTTTGATTTTAGTAACCAGCCTGGTAGATCCTTGAGGAAATGGTCTACGACGTGTAATATCCCTGAGTGGATTGGGATATATATATATATATATATATATATATATATATATGAGTTCTGGTGAGAATAGATTTTTAGTTAAAAAATAAGAATACATTCATACCATTGATTTAACTAGTTCTAATAATTAGATTAAATGCATGAAATGAGGAAAATATCATTTCCATATATTAATTATCAATTTTGCCAAATGAGGAATCAATCATTAATTAAAAAACATTCTAAATATCATACAATGTGAACAATCCATCACATGCAATCAAAGGCTGAAATATATTCTTATTTTTCAAAATAAATCTCATTCTCATATGATCCCTTTCCTATATATATATATATATATATATATATATATATATATATATATATTGTGTATATATATTTAAAGAATTGGTTGTAAAAGTAGTAAATATTTCATTATCCTGCCTAAACTCTATCATTAAAAATGGATAACTTATCTAGTTATTTATTAAATCTATACAAAATGCACAAATTGTTGAACAAAAATTGAATATCTATTAAAATGTTTAAGGTCCAAATAGACCACTGTTACAGACACTTTTAAAAGATAAGATCTATTTAATTTGATTTTTGTAAATGTCTATTTATTTATTATGATAAATATGTATAGTAATTAACTATAATTTTTAAAATCGAATTAGATTATATTTACAATTGGTAAAATAATTTCAAATTTATAATTCTATTGTAAATAAGTCATACTTTAGTGAATGACTAATATGCCCATAAAACCCTAAATGTGTATCTATAAATAGAGGCCTATGGCCTTCATAATGAGATACACAATTTCATTTGTTTCTCTCATCTTCTCTCATATTTTCTTCTTTCTCTCAATTTTTAAACACGTTATCAGCACGATATTCTACCAGTAGATTTTTTATTTCTCTCGGATTTTCGAAATAAAAAAAAAGCGAGCAGATTTTCTGCACTGTAAGACCGCGCAAAAATCACGATTCCCGCTCTGTCAATCGTCGGATCAGTATGAAATTCTTATAGTAACTTCCTGACAAACAGATCTACAAATTCAATGGTGGAGATCGGATTCTAAAACGTATTTCATGCATAAAAAAAAAGTCCGAGCAGAAATAGGTTTTTTTTTGCATTGGTGAACGTTATTAATTCTATTTACTCCTTCAAAAATTTTCTTGCATATGATGATTTTGAGAAAAATATATATTCTTTAGTTATTAAATTTTATGTTTTCGTGTGCATTATATATAAATAATATATACGATGACCTCGAAATCTATTATCAAATCATATTCCTCTTTGTTAAGAAATACGATTCAACAATACTTAATAATCCAGAAGATATAGATTTGTTGTAGTTCTTGAACAAGGACAACATTATCTCGTCATATTCTAGTTGAATACGATGTGTTCATGGAGAATACTATGAGATCTAATAATTTGTGCAATTCCTAATGAAAAATACAAAATAATATTCCTGAAGAATATTGAAAGTGCTCTTGAAAAAGCACTATGAGATCGTACTATTTTTTTCCCTTTGTATATTCAATTATGGATCTTAAAATTATTGCTCCCGAAGTAACACAATTAATTATAATATTCTTGAGAAATATTATTATTCTAAATGAATAATTCTTATTTATACATAAATTATGTGATAATACTGTAATACCTGTACTTTTCATGAATTTTGACTGTGGTGTTTGTTCGTTTTGATCGGACCTTGCAGCGATATTTCTGAGTCAACCAATTAGCGCACACTAGGCGTGTGCTAACGTACGCTATTCATGTTGAGTAGCGCGCGCTAGCATTGCCTGTAGTGCGCACTAGCGTCGCCTGTAGCGCACGCTAAAGCGTTGAGTTTGGCAGAGGCAGAAGCAAGATTTTGTTCTCGGGACTAGCAGTTAGCGCACGCTAGGCGTGAGCTAACGCACGATATCAGTGTTGCGTAGCGCACGCTAAGTATGGGGTAGCGCACGCTACCGTCGCAGGTCAGTAGCCACTGGACTAATGGGTAACCCCGTTAGCGCACGCTAACTCTGAGGCGTAGCGTGCGCTAATTGAACGCAGCATTTAAGGCCGGATAGCCCTGCTCTTCGTCATTTTTACTTTCATTTCTTCATTTCCGAAGAGAGAGCACGAGGGGCGATTCTGAGGCGATTTGGAGGTGGCTATTCATCATCCAATGTCACCTTTGGTGGGATAACAAAGATTATACTATATCCAATCCATTTCTACTTTCCAAATCAAGGTAAATCCCTTAGAACCCTAGTTTTGGGAGTTTTTGGAAATTTTCTTAGATTCGCCCGATTATCCATTTTGTAGCTTGAGATCTTTGAGATTATGATGTATCTACCCCGTACCGTTGTTTCCCCTATGATTATATGGATGGTTTTGTACCTTGTTCGGACTTGAGAGGGTTTGGGAGATTTTCAAAACTCTAGGTGATTATACTTGTAGTTTTGTGAATCGTAGATGGGTTTCGGGAGTTTCTTCGTATGATTTGAGTATGGTTTATTGATTATCATGTTCCTTATGAATCATTTAGGTGCTGGAAGTGCGTTCTTGGACCTACCGAACTTGTATTCTTTTCCTTTCGATTCTCGATGTCTCAAAGGCAAGTATATATTTATGATTGTACATTCTCGACTTTGAAAGTAAGATATATGAATTGTATATGTAATTCCCGAGATTTTTATTTCGGTCACCTTGAATTAATTGTCTTGTGATTCCGATTATTCGTTTCGTTATGATTATGTGGGATACGTTTTTTTTCGATTCACTTATGTTATGTACTGTTGTGTAGTTCGTCGGGTGAGACTTGTGTCGCCGGCTTATCTTTGATTAATATATGCTTGGAATGTGGTATGTTACGTTTCGTAAATTGGCTCGTTACTGTTTTGAATCATAGCAGGTGTATTAGTGTATCCGAGTCATCGTCGAGCACCGAACCGGACTATTGGAACGATCGTGTTTTAGCCAGGAGGCCTGCCCGAGTTACGGCCGTAAGACTGCCGAGTTACGGCCGTAAGACATTGCCTGTTACGGCCGTAAGTTGTAATCAGTTACGGCCGCAAGGCTCCCGAGTTACGGTCGTAATGCCTTGCCGGGTACAGCCGTAACCCCCATTCGTTTTTCGGACAGTGAGCCCTGGGACCCGATTACGGCCGTAAGAACCTGCCGAGTACGGCCATAAGGTCCGAGTTACGTCCGTAAGGATCTGCCAGTTACGGCCGTAACGAACACGCCAATATAAGGCCTGGGTGACGGGACTTTGCTCATTCCCTCATTTTTCGTCTTCTTTCCATGGATGTCGGACGAGGGAAATGGGAACATCGATTCAAGTTCGTTTCCACTCAATTCCAAGGTGTTTTGTAAGGCCCTTGTCGAATATAACAACATTAAATCCTTGTTCTTTGTCGGATCGAGGTAATTTCTTGAAATCTATAGGGTTGACTTTCGAGATTTCTTTTTAATCTTTATTGTTCGTCCGATTTCGATGAAATGGTTGATGTTATTGAACCTTATTAATCGTGTTCTATGGGTTGTATATCCGTATTTCGAGTTTGTTCAACTCGATGGGTGATTCAAGTGTTCTTGGGAATTATCGAACATTGAATGTTCGATTAAATGTCCCAATGAGTTTCCCTTCGATAATTTGTTGGGATATCCATTGTTATTGGCCTTGATTCTCGTTGTGATCATATATTCGTTGTGTTTGCCAGAGGGTTATAGGTGTTCGAGGATTCCAATCGAGCTTCCCCATTATTTCGCGTACTTTGGACTTGAGGCGAGTATCTCGTCTATAATCTTTATACTTTGAGAATGTGACATGTCATGAATATAACGTGGACTTGTTAGTGATTGAACGTTTAACCATAACTCCCTTTCTAAAGGAATATGTGATTCTATGAAAATAAATACGAGCGTAAACTTGAATTTCTTGGAGAATGATAACCACCATTTCATGTGTATTGTGTTCGAGATGGATATTTAGAAGTGAGTAGTTATCCGAGGAATTGTGGAATGTTTGTATTGTTCACTTTTAAGAATGTTTACTAAATGATGGTGTGACGTGAAAGTTATACCTTGTGAAAGTGTTTATTGCATTAACTTATGATATTACGTGTTTGTGATTGTGGAGAATATTATACCCTTGTTGGTAAGTGGTGATTTGAGATATTACCGGGTAGGGACCCGTGAGGGCTCCGGCGGCGCGTTACTTGCTAGTACGACCAGATGATATGATTTTACCATAAGGTTATCGAATCGTGTAGGTTTGGAGAGGGCTCCGAGAATCATCACTTGCGAGTGCGATGTCATGATAACTTGTGGGCATGTTTGAATGATGTTACCGAGTAGGGGCCCATGATGTAAAACCCCAAATCACATATGGGACATTACACGCCGTAGAACCTTCATGAGGTCTACCAGGCTAACACATAACACACCAACTGAATATGAAATCCCATGAGACACAATCATCAAGTAAAAATAGGGCCGTGGCCTCGGCCAAAACATTTTAATCCAGTAACGAAAAATGTAACTACAGTAAATCCATTGCCCACACAGGGGACTTCAACCAATAAAGAAAAATAAAATGGACTCGAGCCTCATCATCATGCCAGTCCATCCTTTGCGTGCGCATCCCGTGCCAGCTCCTCAGCTCGACCAGTACCTGAAATGCATAAGACGCATTTCCCCCATTTAAGGGGTTAGCATTCGAATAGCTAGTGCAAGTACACAATTACACAACATTATATACGCGATTCAACGCAAACAAACCATTAGGAAAATCATTTAAAAATCAATATTCCGGAATATCACATTTATATCAAAACAGTATATCATCATGTTTTCCACATCACATATATCCACGCTTGGTAACTCGCGACCGTACCCATTAGTATCGGTCCCCATAGGTCCCGTCGAACCGTCACCAGGTGAGAAACCCCTTCCGCGGCCGTACCCATTAGTATCGGCCCCCAGAGGTACCGTCGAACCGTCCCCAGGTGGAAGAACATCAACACACACACCCAAGTCCACTTCCGTGGCCGTACCCATTAGTATCGGGCCCCAGAGGCCCCATGCCATCCCCGGGTGGAAGAGTAACCATCACAATCATTCAATAATCCAGTTTACATCATTCGCATCAAAACCGTACACACATAATGAAATATAATACATGTACTTGCCTTGAATTAGACGAAACGAAGAAAACAATGAAGGAATAGGTTTCAGTCCGAACAATCCTCTCAAATCTGTTCTTAACACAATAACGGTATACAACAAGTCTCAATAATGCGGAAAGGTAAGAATTAATCTTAATTCTACCCGTTGGAACAATTTGTCGGTCATTACGAAGTCCAAGATGGTTATAATCTAACGATGGAGAAACTACGAGGTTAAATTCGTTAAACTATAATGGAAACAAGGGATTTACGACTACACAATCGTAATCTAACAATTCGTCAAGGCTAAATTGGATCAAAGGAAGAATTATGCCAAAAATCCCAAAATCCCCAAAAACTAGGGTTCAACGAAGTATACCTCGATTCGGACGGGGAATGATGATGAGTAACCTTCCTTGGAACGTAATAATCAACCTTCAGAGGGTTTCTACGGATTGTACTGGATGAATCACTCTAAATCGCTCAAAGGAAACTCACGTCGCGATAAGGAAAGAAAAGGAATGGAATGAAGCGACTGAGGATAAGTCAGGAATTAAAAGGCTTGACAGCGCGATACGTACGTTAACACAAGCTATTAACGTACGTTATAATGGTTACGTACGTAACCCAACACTGGTTAACGTACGTAACAAACAGCCTGCACTAAAATGCGAAGGCCATAACGTACGTTATGGATCATGCATAACGTACGTTATGCATGCAGCAGTTCCCAGTTCTGAACACTACATTCTGCACAGTCGATACAATGACGAAACGCAACACAAGGATAGAACCAAAAGTGTAAATACGAGGTGTTCATAACAACGAAGCTGAATGTTGAAAGAGAATGCACTTCCAACTACCAAGGAATCCAACATACGACAAGGCGGGTAAAGGCACCCTAAACTCTTAAGAAATTACAAAATAGCCCAAACATCCGAAAATTCAAGACGCGACGTCGGATTAACAATCCGAAACTCACAACATGAGCAACTCATCCAAACGAACTCATAGAAATAGAGAAATAATGAAATTGAACGAGTTTTACGAGAATCAAACATAATTACAACAACATATAATTCAAGATGTAAATATGCAAGAATGTCGACGAAACTCGTCCGGATGGAAAAACCCCAAGAACAAAATAGATTCAGAACTCCAAACCAGTAATAAGCGAGTCATCCGAAACGAACATACACCAAAAATAGAATTTACCAAAAATGGAAAGTACGGATATTACAATCTCTCCCCCTAAAAATAAGTTTCGTCCCGAAACTTACAACGCAAATAATTCGGGGTATCTAGACTTCATACTCTCTTCCGTCTCCCACGTGGCTTCCTCGGATCCATGTCTTGACCATTGCACTTTAACAAGCGGGATGGTTTTGTGCCTAAGTTGCTTCACCCGGCGCTCTAAAATCTGAATCGGTCTCTCCTCGATGGTAATGTCGGGCCCCAACTCGATCTCTCCAAGATCAATAACATGGCTAGGGTCCAGTACATACTTCCTAAGCTGGGAAACATGAAATACGTTATGAACGTGACTCAAAGACGGCGGCAAACCTAACCGTATGCGAGCTCCCCAACTCTCTCTAGAATCTCGAAAGGTCCAATATATCTCGGACTAAGTTTACCCTTCCTACCGAAGCGGTAAACTCCTCGTGTCGGCGACACCTTAACCAACACATGGTCTCCCACCTCAAACTCCAACGGCCGGCGACGTATATCGGCATAAGACTTTTGTCGACTCTGGGCCGTCAACAACCTATCGCGAATCAGAGCAATCTTCTCTCTCGTCTCAACTACCATATCGGGCTCGGTGCCAATTAGCTCGGATGCATCATCCCAACATAACGGCGATCTGCACCTCCTACCATACAATGCCTCAAATGGTGCCATTTTGATCGAGGCGTGCCAACTATTGTTGTACGTGAATTCGATCAATGGCAAGTGCGACTCCCAATCATCCTTCCAATCTAAAGCACAGGCTCGCAACATATCCTCCAGCGCCTGTATCGTCCTCTCAGACTGTCCGTCTGTCTGAGGGTGGTAGGATGTACTGAGTCTCAACTCAGTCCCCAAAGCCCGATGAACGGCCTGCCAAAAGTGTGATATGAAGTGACCATCTCAATCTAAAACAATACTCTTGGGAGTCCCATGCAACCTCACGATCTCCGCAATGAACACTCGCGCTAGTCTCTCTGGCCCCCAAGTGTCCTTAATACCCAGAAAATGAGCTGATTTGGTTAGTCGATCGACAATGACCCAAATCATGTTCATTCCAGTCCGAGTCCTAGGCATACTGGAAATGAAATCCATAGAAATATCCTCCCATTTCCACTCCGGGATAGGAAGTAGTCGCAAAAGCCCCGCGGGTCGCTGATGCTCGATCTTAACCTGCTGACAGGTCAAACACCTCGACATAAACTCGCTAACATCTGTCTTGAAATTACTCCACCAATAGTTACTCCTCACATCCTTGTACATTTTGCTCGTACCAGGATGTATGGAGTAAGGTGTGGTATGAGCTTCACTCAAGATCTTCTGTCTCAGCTCAATAACACTCGGTACACATAGTCTGCCGTGAAATCTCAAAACTCCATCATCCTGAACCACAAATCCAGGGGTTTTCCCCTTCCTCACATCCTCCCTCAACTGGACCAAAAACGGATCATCATACTGTTTCGCCTTGATATCATCAGTCAAGGACGAAGTGATCTCCAACGCACATAACTGACCCTGAACTCTCTGAACCCAAACCTCGATATTCTGACAAATAAAATCTCGTTGGATCCTACTCTGTGGTGTAAGTACCTCTAACATCTGTAACGCCATCGGCTTTCGGCTCAACACATCAGCCACTACGTTAGCCTTACCCGGATGATAAAGTATCTCGAGGTCGTAATCTTTTATTAGCTCCAACCACCTACGCGGTCTTGTATTCAACTCTTTCTGACTGAATATATACTTCAAACTCTTGTGATCCGTAAATATCTTACACAATGACCCATAGAGATAATGCCTCCAGATCTTTAAGGCGAAAATGACCGCAGCTAACTCCATATCGTGCGTGGGGTAACTCACCTCATAGGGTTTCAACTGGCGGGACGCATAAGCAATAACCCTATCTCTCTGCATCAAAACACATCCGAGCCCGAGGCCCGAAGCATCACTATATACCACGAAATCTTCGTTCCCCTGAGGCAATGCTAACACGGGTGCGGTAGTTAGTCTTCTCGTCAACTCGTCAAAACTATTATGTCTGTCTGCGGTCCACTCGAATTTCTGAGTCTTTTAGAGCAACTGAGTGAGCGGTCTAGCAATCTTAGAAAATCCCTCAACAAATCTACGGTAATAGCCGGCAAGACCCAGAAAACTTCTCACCTCCTTCACATTCTTAGGCGGCTCCCAAGCCATCACTGCCTCTATCTTGTGCGGGTCTACCCGAAATCCCTCTGCTGAAATCACATGCCCGAGGAACATCACTTCTTCGAGCCAAAACTCACACTTAGAGAATTTCGCATACAACTGCTCAGCTCTCAAAATGTCTAATACAATCCGGAGATGTAAGGCGTGCTCCTCCCGACTCCGTGAATAGATAAGAATATCATTGATAAAGACGACTACGAATTTGTCCAGATACTCAATAAAAACTTTGTTCATCAACTGCATGAACACTGCTGGGTCATTGGTTAGCCCGAAAGGCATAACCACAAACTCGTAATGGCCATATCTCGTCCAAAAGGCAGCTTTCGGTATATCACTGTCCCGAATCCTCAACTGGTAGTAGCCCGATCGCAAATCAATCTTCGAAAAGACTATCGCCCCCGGAAGCTGATCAAACAAGTCATCAATCCGGGGCAAAGGGTATTTATTTTTTATGGTTAAATTGTTTAATTCTCGATAGTCGATGCATAAACGAAGCGATCCATCCTTCTTCTTAACAAAAAGTCCAGGCGCACCCCAAGGCGATGCGCTCGGTCGAATATACCCTTTATCTAACAACTCTCCCAACTGATTCTTCAACTCTAACATCTCCGACGGTGCCATACGGTACGGAGCTCGAGAAATAGGGGCCGCATTCGGCTCTAGATCAATAGGAAACTCCACCTCTTGCTGTGGTGGTAATCCCGACAAGTCATCCGGAAATACGTCGGGATATTCACTAAAAACTAGAATTGACGACAAATCAACTCCACCATTTTCCGCCTTCAGAGCATAACACCAGTAGCCGACACAACCCTGGTTCAGAAGTTTTATCGCCTTCAAGGCGCTAATCACACTCCCCGATCTACCCGGCTTACAACCGACGAGAGTATGCTCGGTGCCGTCCTCGGCCACTATCGAGATGGTATGAGTCCGATAGTTCATGATAGCACCGTGAATCACCCTTAAGGTCTATAACAATGAGATTCGAGGGCCAATCCCAGCTCCCGATCCTCACTAGGCAATCCCTAACTTCCCGATCCCCAATCATACAATCCCCGCTGGGCGTACCCACTACAAATGGTTCACACTCAAACAAGCAGTCAAAATCAATACGACTCACACAATCCGAAGCAATAAAGGAGTGGGTAGCACCCGAATCAAAAAGCACTGAAACTGAATGAGAAAGGATTTTAGTGGTACCTGACGCCACCGAAACATCTGTCTCCTCTGTGCGCCTCATCTGATACAATCGGGGGTGAACTGAACCCGAACTCGACACTGTACGGTGATCCGGCTGACCCCGACCCCTACCACGGCCCGAACTCTGCGGAACATGAGTAGCTGGGGTGCTGTGCTCCCTCTGATCGTCGGTGGTAGTCGGAACTCTAGCGGCCCTGGTGGCCCTCTCAAAATGAGCTGCCCGATGCCCGGTCTGTCCGCAAGTAAAGCAAGTAACTAACGGAAATGGGCAATCCTTCATCACGTGCTCGGGCTGACTGCAATTAAAACAAACTCTCCCGCCAGGTGCAACAGACGGGACCGAATGGTTACCCTGAGATCCACCGGCCTGATGAAACGGCCTCTTCCCAGATGTAGGAGCAGACCGAGACCTCGAAAACTGACCACCCTTACCGGCCGAGAATCCGCCAGTAGTCTTCTGCTTCTTAGCTTCCAAAACCAACTCTGATTCCGGGGCAGCCATCTCGATCGCTAGAGAGCGATCCTGGTATTCCTTCAAAGTGGCACACATGAGCGGTGCCATACTTTGCCTGATATGCGGCTTCATGCGCATATTGAAGTAACAGATTTTGTCAGCCTCAGTCCTCACCTGATCTTTCACGAAACCCAACTACTGATTGTAAGAGATAATGGCCTAAGAAATCGGCACATCCTGGGGTGTGGCAATGAAGAATTCTACAATCCTGCGTTTTGACTGGCGGCGGACAATATTCTGCTTCCATAGCAGCCTTAAATTCCTCCCAAGTGGCTCGGCGGTCTGTGGGCGCCACAGCCTCCCACCAATCCGTGACTTCCTTATCCAGGATGTACTGGGCAATACGTACCCTCCTGCCTTCGGGACAAGCTACAGAATCAAAGGTCCTGGACAACTGAAAGAGCCAATTCTCCCAACCGAGGGAGTCAGAAGATCCGGAGAAACGAGGAGGGTGCATCTTAGTTACCGTCTGAAGCCACTTATTAGCTTCCTCTTCAGGTGTCGGGGGCGGATTCTGATGTCCACCCTGAGCAATTTGGGCAAGCTGAGCTACCAACTGCTGGAGTACAGCAGTAGCCCCGGCGTCGGCATTATTACCCGACGGCACTGAATGAGAGGCTGAATCCGCAGAGGACTAAGAAAGTGAGCCTTCCTCATTATTAGCACCCCGGCCACGGCCTCGGCCGCGTCCCCTAGCTGGTCTCCCGCGACCTCTCAACATACTGAAGAAAGATATGAAAGAAGAAGATCAGAAAGATTCACAATTTGCAAGATCGGTACCATAATCACAACTCAAATAACACGAGGAAATGAATTACAGAACATAAGAGTTCGAGGAGACTTACAGTCACGGGCCGCATGGAAAGACGGTAGCACGATGATATTAGGCTCAATGACTGACTCTAACGTCACAACTGACAGACCCAATTTTAACCGACATCCTAGGAATTCACAACCTAGGGCTCTGATACCATAAATGTAACACCCCAAATCACATATGGGACATTACACGCCGTAGAACCTTCATGAGGTCTACCAGGCTAACACATAACACACCAACTGAATATGAAATCCCATAAGACACATTCATCAAGTAAAAATAGGGTCGTGGCCTCAGCCAAAACATTTTAATCCAGTAACGAAAAATGCAACTACAGTAAATCCATTGCCCACACAGGGGACTTCAACCAATAAAGAAAAATAAAATGGACTCGAGCCTCATCATCATGCCAGTCCATCCTTTGCGTGCGCATCTCGTGCCAGCTCCTCAGCTCGACCAGTACCTGAAATACATAAGACGCATTTCCCCCATTTAAGGGGTTAGCATTCGAATAGCTAGTGCAAGTATACAATTACACAACATTATACACATACGCGATTCAACGCAAACAAACCATTAGGAAAATCATTTGAAAATCAATATTCCGGAATATCACATTTACATCAAAACAGTATATCATCAAGTTTTTCACATCACAAATATCCACGCTTGGTAACTCGCGACCATACCCATTAGTATCGGCCCCCAGAGGTCCCATCGAACCGTCCCCAGGTGGAAGAACATCAACACACGCACCCAAGTCCACTTCCGTGGCCGTACCCATTAGTATTGGCCCCCAGAGGCCCCATGCCATCCCCGGGTGGAAGAGTAACCATCACAATCATTCAATAATCCAGTTTACATCATTCGCATCAAAACCGTACACACATAATGAAATATAATACATGTACTTGCCTTGAATAAGACGAAACGAAGGAAACGATGAAGGAATAGGTTTCAGTTCGAACAATCCTCCCAAATCCGTTCCTAACATAATAACGGTATACAACAAGTCTCAATAATGCGGAAAGGTAAGAATTAATCCTAATTTTAACCGTTGGAACAATTTGTCGGTCATTACGAAGTCCAAGACGGTTATAATCTAACGATGGAGAAACTACGAGGTTAAATTCGTTAAACTATAATGGAAACAAGGGATTTACGATGACACAATCGTAATCTAACAATTCGTCAAGGCTAAATCGGATTAAAGGAAGAATTATGCCAAAAATCCCGAAATCCCCAAAAACTAGGGTTCAACAATGTATACCTCGATTCGGATGGGGAATGATGTTGATTAACCTTCCTTGGAATGCAATAATCAACCTTCAGAGGGTTTCTATGGATTGCACTAGACGAGTCGCTCCAAATCGCTCAAAGGAAACTCATGTCGTGAGAAGGAAAGAAAAGGAATGGAATGAAGCGACTGAGGATAAGTCAGGAATTAAAAGGCCTTACAGCGCGATAGATACGTTAACACAAGATGTTAACGTACGTTATGATGGTTACGTACGTAACCCAACACTGGTTAACGTACGTAACAAACATCCTGCACTAAAATGCGAAGGCCATAACGTATGTTATAGATCATGCATAACGTATGTTATGCATGCAGCAGTTCCCAGTTCTGAACACTACATTCTGCACAGTCGATACAACGATGAAACGCAACACAAGGATAGAACCAAAAGTGTAAATACGAGGTGTTCATAACAACGAAGCTGAGTGTTGAAAGAGAATGCACTTCCAACTACCGAGGAATCCAACATACGACAAGGAGGGTAAATGCACCCTAAACTCTTAAGAAATTACAAAATGGCCCAAACATCCGAAAATTCAAGACACGACATCGGATTAACAATCCGAAACTCACAACATGAGCAACTCATCCAAACGAACTCATAGAAACAGAGAAATAATGAAATCGAATGAGTTTTACGAGAATCGAACATAATTACAACAACATATAATTCAAGATGAAAATATGCAAGAATTTCGACGAAACTCGTCCGGATGGAAAAACCCCAAGAACAAAATAGATTCAGAACTCCAAACCAGTAATAATCGAGTCGTCCGAAATGAACATACACCAAAAATAGAATTTACCAAAAATGGAAAGTACGGATATTACACGTGAGGCCTCCGGCGGCGCGTTACTTGCGAGTATGGCCAGTGATATGATTTGACCATAAGGTTATGTAATCGGGTAGGTCTGGAGAGGGCTCCGAGAATCGTTACTTGCGAGTACGGTGTCAAGATAACTTATGGGTGGATTCGTGTTTGTTCCTAATCCGAGTGGGTCCCATCGAGGCCACGGAAGTGATATGAATATCGATTGGATATTTCTGAATTGTGATTGTTTGAATCTTGGATTCTGGTTATATTGTTGATTTTGATTCCGCCCTTGAGGCTTGTTGAGAATTGAACCATCTACACGATTTTGAAACAAAACTCTTTTGGTAATGAGAACTATAAATCCTTTCATAAATTTACACTAAGACCCCCGACATCCTCAATTATTCTTTCAAATGTGTTTTGAAGTTATCTTTATGATCCTCCCTAATGGGAACCGTTTTCGAAAATACTTTGGACTCGGGGATCGTGTTACTACCTTGTTGAAAGGTTATTTTCATAACGGTTGTATTCTTGATGTATAACTTTATAGATTGGTTACTTGCTAGAGATTCCATCGCTAACCCCTAGTTAGGGATTTTGTTGTTTAATCCAGGTGTTCTGATTGGAGAGCGAGCAACCACAGGATCGGCTCGGAGGATGATGTAAAGCAGCGATACTAGTCACAGTTGTAGTTGGTTGTCCGTCAGTGATCTGTCGGTTTGAGTTTTTCTTGTCATCCTTGAGGGGATGGACATTTTATGTATTATGTGATCGAGTTGTATTTTTGGTTCATCAAATGTACGGATATGTTGTGTTTTAAGAGACATAATCGGTCTAGAGTATTCTGTTTTGGTCGAGTTGACCGCATGTGGGTTTTAGTTTTGTAGTCTCTTGCCTGGTAGATCCTTGCCGAAAGGGGTCTATGACGTGTGATATCCCTGAGTGGATTGGGGGTGTTACATAAATGATATCAGAGCTTAGGTTTGCGAAAATATAGGCAGTTGGGTCTAGTTGGGTCTTGTCGAGTCGTGTCTTGTCGTGTCACCCGGGTGAGCAATTGTGAACAAGTGTGATCGTGGTGATCCGTTGTGATCAATTGTGATAAGTTGTGATTAGTATCGTAGTGCGGCCATCATCTCCGTGCAGCCTGTAGATGTAAGTCTCCTCTTTTATGCGAGGTATCTGTATTTCATGATTCTATCTGTGCGAATTAATTGTGGTACATAATTTTATTTGCACGGTGTTGTGTAATGGAGTTGTATTCGATACTGGTTACACACTGTATGTGTGTACAATTGGACATATTGTTGTTTTGACTTTGAACCGCCGTGTGGGGTGGTATGATGTGAAAATTTTGAACCTTGATGGATTTCGAAAAGGTACCGACGGTTGATTCGGTGAGAAACTCAGATGGATGGTTTTGTTGTATGTTTAAACTTGATGCACACGAAATGTATTTTCGAACTTTATTTTATCCGCTGCGTGAGTTCTTTCAAAATGACTTTCGGTATTTTGCAAGTTGGGTTTTATTTCGTAAAACCGATTCCCTAAATCGAGTTTTGGCATTTTGGCCTTGAACGTTTTATGATGGTTTGACAAATGATTTTGCAAGTTTTGGAAAAATACTACCGTCATCGGCCGTTTGGCGTATTTTTGAACGTCTTTGGAAATGTTTTTAATCTGGTGGGTTCCGGCACGGAACCCACGGCTTGTAATATTCCCGGGCTGAACCGAGGGTGTTACACGAGATGTATTTGGTTGAATTTGTGATACTGTTTGCCGTTTGGGAATGTGGTTTTAAGTTCGATTATTGTTGTTTGGACTGTCGTAATCATGCCGATACGGGTAGGTTGAGAACGTATTTCTGAGAGACCTTAAGAGTCGGAGCATTTTTGTGAAAGTCGATTTTGAAAATATTTTGATGGTGCGATTAAACAACCGATATGGATTTTGAAATCGGTTGGGTTTTGACAAGTTAATCCTATATTTTCAAATGACACCATCAGACATTATTTGGAAAAATATTATTTTTATGTATTTCGGGCACAATAAAATATTACCGTAATCTTCGGTTATGATCTAAATGATTTTGGAAATTTTCTGTTTTGCCAACGAC
Organism: Orobanche coerulescens; assembly: GCA_033398695.1. Taxonomy (NCBI): domain Eukaryota; kingdom Viridiplantae; phylum Streptophyta; class Magnoliopsida; order Lamiales; family Orobanchaceae; genus Orobanche; species Orobanche coerulescens. Next base: position 184,303,712 of record CM065804.1, on the reverse strand, counting down.
TTTGGGTTTCGAAATTTAAAATGTTATGTGTTTGTTATGTCGTTATGCCCGTTGGAATTTTTTTTACAGTACTTTCTAAATGTCGAGATACATTGTTAGGGGTCGATCCTTAACCTTCGGAGCTATTTTGAGATTTTTGAGTTGATTCTTTCCATCTTACAGTTAGTTGTTACGACTGTAAGCTTCTGACTGTCACAACAGTACCTTTGTTGTTACAATTCTATCTGTGCTCATTATCTGTCGTTTAATCCCTGTTGACCTAGTCATATGGTCCCTCTGTGATGATTGTGAATTCTAACTGCGGTATCAGTATTGCACTTAGTTGCTTATTCTGTGTGGATATTATTGACGTATTATAAATTGTTACCATTCTTGTTAACGAGTTATGGGTGTACACCCAAATATTATGATTTCATAGTTCGGTTTAATTGTATTATTCTTTGACGTTATCCGGGTGTGGTAATTGATTGGTAGCAATGATATATATATATATATTGATAAGGCCACTTTGATGACACCGTTTATCAAATAGATTGATGTTTCAGAATGTTTTGCAAATGATTTTCAAACTAAATAGATATAATAATGGGTTCATAGTTTTGATCAAATGACGAGGTATTAAAAACATTTCTTTTCAAAAATTCACTTCAGCAATTTTTTTTTTCAATTTCAGGAATTTTAAAATGCTATCATTTGGACAAGTACCTCGGAAAATTTTGTTTTTAAAATATTACCCATATTCGACCACGATGATGTGTATCATGTGGTTCTGATCGTGATTTTTGTAAAGGTCGTACGTTGTGTTGACATAGCTTAGTGAATTACTTATAAATTTGAATTCTATCATTGCGGTGATAGTTCGTGTATTTGTGTTGTGACTCAGAATGAGTATTTTATTGTGTTACCATTGTTTACCCTATATTGATTATGTAGTGTTTGTTTTGTCGTTCTGAACGGTTGTCCGTTCAGCATGCCGAGAGGTCGGGGTCGTGGTGATCAGTCGCGTGGTCAGGATCATGCTGCCGGTAATGGCATTAGTATTGGTGTTGCTACTATACTCCAGCAGGTGGCAGACCAGATGAAACATTTAGCTCAGGCGGTTCAGTGTAACAATGCCGCGAATGAGGATGTTGGGTCGACTCAGTGGCTTAGAGAAGTGGTTCGTATGTGTCCTCCTCGCTTTGCGGGCACGGGTGATACTTTGGGCTGGGACGGTTGGATTTTCCAACTGGAGAAGATCTTGAAGGCGGTTGGTTGTCCCGAGGAATGGAGGATTCCTATCGCTCAGTTCCTTCTCGTCAGTGACGCCGCTAACTGGTGGGAGGCCGTTGAGCCTCAGGATCATGCTGTTACTTGGGAGGAGTTCAAGAAGTTGATGGAAGCGGAGTTCTGTCCGAAGCCGATCCGAGAGCAGAGGATCCGAGATTTTTACCTAGCCAAGCCGCAGGATATACCCGTGTCGCAGGCTATTATCGATTATAGTCGACAGCTCACTTACGTGAAGAGGCAGGTGAGGACCGAGGAAGACAAAATCCGTCATTTCGATATGCGGATGAGACCAAATATTCGACAGTACCTGTCGGGTTTCACTTGTGTTACTTTGAGAGAGTATCAGAATCGAACCATAGCATACGAGATGGCATCGTCATCTACTGGGCCTTCGGATGAGTCGAAGAGACAGAGGACGTCTGTAGATGTTTCGGATGGTGTGAGAGATGGAAATTCTTCTCATCGAGTTTCGCGTAGTCGTACGGCGAAACCTTCCCTTACTTCGTATGGTGGAACCAAGAGTTCCAAGTTATCTTCTTTGACACCTAGTCAAACTGGGAGTGTTTCAATTGCAACGTTGCAGGTCATGTGCAGACCAATTGACCTTCGCGGTCGATTACTTGTTATAATTGTGGACTCGAGGGCCACAAAGTTCAGTATTGTGAAGTGTTTCATGAAGTTTCCCAGAATCTAGCTTCAGCGCCATTATCAGGATCGACCCAGGTAGATCGCTGAGGTTATTTGTCCGTTCACTTTGATGGTGGCTTGCTTCACCTTTTCTTTTTAAGTTTCGGGACGAAACTTCTTTTTAGATGGGTAGAATGTAATACCCGATATTTTTATTTCGGTTAATTATCGTGTGATTCCGATTATTCATTTCGTTACGATTATGTGGGATACGTTTTTCTTCGATTCAATGTATGTTATGTACTGTTGTGTAGTTCGTCGGGTAAGACTTGTGTCGTCGGCATATCTTTGATTAATGTATGCTTGGAATGTGGTATGTTACGTTTCGTAAATTGGCTCGTTACTGTTTTGAATCATAGCAGGTGCATTAGTGTATACGAGTTGTCGTCGAGCACCGAATCAGACTGTCAGAACGATCATGTTTCATCTAGGAGGCCTGGACGAGTTACGGCCATAAGACTGCCGAGTTACGGCCATAAGACATTGCCTGTTACGGCGGTAAGGCGTAATCAGTTATGGCCGCAAGGCTGCCGAGTTACGGCCGTAACCCCCATTCATTTTTTAGACAGTGAGGCCTGGGACCCAATTACGGCCGTAAGAACCTGCCGAGTATGGCCGTAAGGTCCGAGTTACGTCCGTAAGTACCTGCCAGTTATGGCCGTAACAAACGCACCTATATAAGGCCTGGGCGACGGGACTTTGCTCATTTCCTCATTTTTTTCGTCTTCTTTCCATGGCTGCCGGACGAGGGAAACGGGAACATCGATTCAAGTTCGTTTCCACTCAATTCCAAGGTTTTTGTAAGGCCCTTGTCAATTATAACATTAAATTCTTGTTCTTTGTCGGATCGAGGTAATTTCTTGAAATATCATAGGGTTGACTTTCGAGATTTCTTTTTAATCTTTGTTGTTCGTCCGATTTCGATGAATTGGTTGATGTTATTGAACCTTATTAATCGTGTTCTATGGGTTGTATATCCGTATTTCGAGTTCGTTCAACTCGATGGGTGATTCGAGTGTTCTTGGGAATTATCAAACATTGAATGTTAGATTAAATGTCCCAAAGAGTTTCCCTTCGATAATTTGTTGGGATATCCATTGTTATTGGCCTTGATTCTCGTTGTGATCATATATTCGTTGTGTTTGCCAGAGGGTTATAGGTGTTCGAGGATTCCAATCGAGCTTCCCCATTGTTTCACGTGCTTTGGACTTGAGGTGAGTATCTCGTCTATAATCTTTATACTTTGAGAATGTGACATGTCATGAATATAACGTGGACTTGTTAGTGATTGAACGTTTAACCATAACTCCCTTTCTAAAGGAATATGTGATTCTATGAAAATAAATACGAGCGTAAACTTGAATTTCTTGGAGAATGATAACCACCATTTCATGTGTATTGTGTTCGAGATGGATATTTAGAAGTGAGTAGTTATCCGAGGTATTGTGGAATGTTTGTATTGTTCACTTTTAAGAATGTTTACTAAATGATGGTGTGACGTGAAAGTTATACCTTGTGAAAGTGTTTGTTGCATTAACTTATAATATTATGTGTTTGTGATTGTGGCGAATATTATACCCTTGTTGTTGGGTAAGTGGTGATTTGAGATATTACCGGTAGGGACCCGTGAGGCCTCCGGCGGCGCGTTACTTGCCAGTACGACCAGATGATATGATTTTACCATAAGGTTATCGAATCGGGTAGGTCTGGAGAGGGCTCCAAGAATTGTCACTTGCGAGTGTGAAGTCACGATAACTTGTGGGCATGTTTGAATGATGTTACCGGGTAGGGACCCGTGAGGCCTCCGGCGGCGCGTTACTTGCGAGTATGGCCAGTGATATGATTTGACCATAAGGTTATGTAATCGGGTAGGTCTGGAAAGGGCTCCTACGATGTCAAGATAACTTATGGGTGGATTCGTGTTTGTTCCTAATCCGAGTGGGTCCCATCGAGGCCACGGAAGTGATATGAATATCGATTGTATATTTCTGAATTGTGATTGTTTGAATCTTGGATTCTGGTTATATTGTGGATTTTGATTCCGCCCTTGAGGCTTGTTGAGAATTGAACCATCTACATGATTTTGAAAGAAAACTCTTTTGGTAATGAGAACTACAAATCTTTTCATGAATTTACACTGAGACCCCCGACGTCCTCAATTATTCTTTCAAATGTGTTTTGAAGTTATCTTTATCATCCTCCCTAATGGGAACCGTTTTCGAAAAGACTTTAGACTCAGGGATCGTATTACTACCTTGTTGAAAGGTTATTTTCATAATGGTTGTAATCTTGATGTATAACTTTATAGATTGGTTACTTGCTAGCGATTCCATCGCTAACTCCTAGTTGGGGATTTTGTTATTTATTCCAGGTGTTCTGATTGGAGAGCGAGCAACCACAGGATCAGCTCGGAGGATGATGTAAAGCAGCGATACTAGTCACAGTTGTAGTCGGTTGTCCGTCAGTGATCTGTCGGTTTGAGTTTTTCTTGTCATCCTTGAGGGGATGGACATTTTATGTATTATGTGATCGAGTGGTATTTTTGGTTCATCAAATGAACGGATATGTTGTGTTTTGAGAGACCTAATCGGTCTAGAGTATTCTATTTTGGTCGAGTTGACCGCATGTGGGTTTTAGTTTTGTAGTCTACGGCATGTGATATCCCTGAGTGGTTTGGGGGTGTTACAGTATGATGGTATATATCCACTCTGGGATGGTCCGACGGGTCCTCTGAGGGTTCCATAGCCTCTGGTGCATTTCTGCGGATATTTTGGGTTAACCACTCTGGGACGGACCGATGGGCCCTCTGAGGGTTCCGTAGCCTCTGGTTCGGTTCTGCGGTTAATCATATATGTATTGAATGTGATGCTATGATATTTAGTTATTCCGGAATGCTACTCTTAAGCTTAATGGAATGATGATTACATTTACTTTATTGTCGAGAAGTATTGTGTTTCATATTCGATATACTTCTACTAGCTATTCGACGGCAAACCCCTTTTGGGGGGAAATACCTTTCATGTATTTCAGGATCCAGGAAAGAGGATAGGCACGTACCGGGTCGGCATGAAGATGATGGGCAAGTGTGATGTTGTATCTTGTCACTGGTTATGTTTTGTACTTCCTCCATTCAGTGATGTTGTACCTGAATGGTTCGTGAGCACTCGAGTATTGTTTTTAGTTTCCTAGATGTTTTGGCCTGTGTTGCCATGGTATTGATTCTGGATGTATTGTATTTGGTTCTATTGGATATCGTCTTGGATGTCAACTTTATTGTTCTTCATCTGATTATACTTGGACGTTATCGGTCAAAGTTCATAGTTCCGCATGTGAATAGCCTTGTGGGTCCCACGGTGGGGCTCACACCACTGTAATATACCCTGAATAACTTGGGGGTGTTACAAAATATGGTATCAGAGCTTAGGTTTATGGATGCCTAGGTTGTCGGTCTTTTGGGTCGATTGAGTCATCATTTGTCTACAGTATCACTATTTTGCCATCATCACAGTATGAACGGTACTTGTAAGACCTCTTACTCTCCTAGTGTTTCCTTAATCGCTTTGCTTCTGATTTGGTATTTTTGGGAATCGGTCACTTCGATGACGTGCGATTTGAATTATACTTACATTTACGTACGTGTGTGCCCTTCAGAATGTCTGCTGATAGGGGACAGAGTCATGGCCGGGGTCGCGGACGTGGAGTCTTTCTTGAGATATTGTCAAAATTGCTAATTGCGATATTGGTGTGTGTTGGTATTGTGTTGAGACTTTGTATGGGAGACGTATGTTAGTATCACGGGAGGTCATCGGCTTCACGCACCTGATTGCAAGTTTTGAGGACGAAACTTATCTTAAAGGGGGTAATATGTAATATCCGGACTTTCAGTATATTTTTTTCGCGTTATTTTATCTGAGGTATACTGGATAGCATGGTGTCTATACATTATGGATAAAATAATTTGAGAACTGAGACAATTGTATCTATATAATTGTCGTACTTGATCGACAATTGCATTTGAGGACATCGTGTATCAGGTTGTTTTAATTTTGATATCGGGTATATCATATGAGAATGGTATTGGATCGAATATGTTGTATTTATGTGTTCAGTATGTTGAGACGACGGACAGAATAGTTGGAATTGGCTAAGTGTAGCCTAAATTCAAATACGCCAGTACGAGGACATAGCGCACGTTAATGTGCAGGCTTAGCGCACGCTAAAGGCAATGGATAGCGCATGCTAGTGCAGAACAGATAAGAGGGAATCCACGTGTGGACCGGCTACCTTCGGCACCGGTTCCGATAAGGTCAACGAATATTAACTATGAAATACTAGCGCACGCTAAGCGTGGGCTTAACGCACGATAATTGTGGATCGGTCAAAGGGAATCTTGGCTTTGTCGGTTTCTTTCGGCGTGTGGACCCACCTTCGGAGTAGGTGGAGACAAACAAGTCAACTACGAGTAGCGCACGCTAAGGTCATAGACTTGCGTACGCTACACAGAGTATTTACGTACGGTATTGCATGGGTATTGCGTACATAAATCACAGGGCGGAGTAAGACAGTTGCCTCTGGACTACGATAATGCACACTAACATAGTCAGTTAGCGCACGCTATCTAGTAATAGTAGCGCACGCTAATAATGTGCAATATGTGTGCAGTTGGGGATTATTTTTCATTTCGTCCATCTCTTCCTTTCATCCAATAGAGAGTGTTCTTGGAGGATATTTTGAGGATCCAGACACTTGAGTATTGTGGGGTTGATCGTTCTTAACAACATTGAAGCTTGGAAGTGATTGAGAACGGATTCAACCTTGGGATTCAATCCATTTCTTCGAGCAGATAATTACTCTTCACTTTGGGATTTCGCCTTGGATTGTATATGATGTTCTTGAGTTGATAATCGTCATGTATATAAGTTGATAAGTATGATTATGGGATGGATTATCGAGATATGTTGATAGTATTGTTGAGGTGCGGATATTGATATGATTTGTGTGGTTTTGAATGGTATTGTTTATCTTCAAGAGATATGTTGGTTAATATCTCCCTTCATTTCGGATTTTGACATTGTTGTTGATGATTAGTTTGTATGATAATAGTTTATGTAGGCGTTATGATGATTCTTGGTATTCCATGGGAAGTTTGTTAAGGAAGATGAGGACATGATGACTTATATGTTGGACTATGTTATGTTGTCATGAGCATCGTTAGGGAATCATAGTGTTCTTGGTAGTATTGTTGCGATCTTGATGTTATGATGATATATGCCTTAGATTATGAGTTAGATGATGGCTTAGATGTTAGAACACATCGGATTATGTCGTTTGGTCGGTTATGGACATGATTTCGGATTAATTCATGTTCTCGGGAGACTCTTGAATTATATGAGATGATGAAAATTTATAAGAAGTATGGGTGTTTTGGATATAAATATGGAATATTCATGTCTAGAGATAGGTTATGTGTTCTGATATAATATTCGTATAGGAATATAAATATGATTACGAGTTTGATGAGATTATTGTTCATCTCCGAGTTTGGAAGTCCATACGTATTGAACAAGTGTTCAATTCGAATGATTGAATTGTTTGACAGCCTTAGAATATGATTATCTATAATGTTGGACTAATTGGATGGTTCGAATTGATGATGATCATCGGTAAATTTTAACTATGAATTTACAAGGAGGAACCTTGTTAATTCGTACTTAAAATTGAATTTGGAATCAATAACATTTAGACCCTTATTATTGGTTTGAATTGGTTGTTGATATGATTATCGGATTTTGGCTCGTATGGTGGACATGGATTCTTAAGTGTTTGAGTTGGATTATTTAGACTGTGTTTAATCAAGATATTGTGGAACCGTTGGGTTTGTGGATTGGTTATATTGATATTGATCGTTATCGAACTTGTTGTTTATTGATCTTTTTTTTACAATAAGTTGTGATGTTTGATCGTGGATTATGACTGTTGTGTTGTGGTTGAGGTTGAAGAGTTCTTAGATTGCTTTGGTCAGGGCTGAGGAACTCATAGATGAAGGCAATTGAATTGGTAACAGCTTCGTTGTATCGGTATCGAGGCAAGTTATACTTGTTCAGTTTATGATATTTAATGAATGGTTTCGGTTTCATCTCATTTATAATTCATAAAGTAATGATATATAAATGTAAATTGTCGGGATGATGGTTTGTACATTATGCCCTAGTTTGGATTAAATCATAATGTATATGATTTAATTGTCTGGTGGAAGGCGGAGATGTGAATTAACTTTGACCTGTGATATGGAATGTCGGATATCGAAAATAGTTTATCATATCTACATTGGTGTCGGGATGGTGGCTTATTGATATTAATGGGCGGTACCTCATTCGAGATTATTCGAATAACGGTGTATTCGTTCAGGGATGTTGTTCGTGGAAAAGGATATTATCTCCGGCATTGAGGTAATTTAAGTATTGTTCCGTTATGAGTATAATTATTCTGGTAAATTGTTATATATATTGTATGTTGATGTTCCGTATGATGGGATTTATGTTTTTTGTTTCATTGAGGGATGCTAATCCCGGTACTGTTTATATTGATATTGTTGATCATGTTGATCATTTATTGAAGATGATTATCCCAGTATTATTGTTTGGTTATCGATTGGTCGTGTCGACTTTTCATTGTCAGTTGTCATTGTTTACTTTAATGAGTCTTTTGATCCTTATTGGATATGTGATTCTTATAGTTTCGTTGTCATGTTGCATCGTGACATACCTGGAGTCATATTTGTGTGCCGGTTGGTTATTGTGTAGGATTTTTAGCCGGGCACACTATGGTCGTGTGTGTATGTTTCCGCATTAGACCGTGCCCACGAGACGTTAGTCCGCGAGGCTAATTAGGTACATGTCCCACATATAGCCTGGATTCCGTATGGGGTGGACATGTGCACGAACACATTTCCGGATCGGGCATACTGTGACGTCCATCTTTGAGCCACAAGGATTGGTCGTTAATCCTCCATTTATGGTTGGGTATGTTCGACGTGTTGCAACTGGTTGTTCATACGCTCGATGAGTATGTCCGAAAGTTGGGGTTATTTCTTTGAGATCCATTCTTTGTTGATCGTTTGGAGTTTATCATGTTGATGGTATTCTCGGTCGTTGTTGATCCTCTGTTAATCGTGTCGGAGTTTATCACGTCGATGATATTCTCGGTAGAATTATTAGTTGATCATTGCTATTGATTATATGAGCATTCAGACTGTACGTTGATGTTTCAGGATTTGTTATCATTGTTTTGTGGTAGTTGATCTACAAATATATTATGTGATATTGGGTTTGATCGAGATTGAGATTTGACGGTACAATCCGACGGACAGGATTTGGCACAGATAGTTCATTCCACACTTATGAGTTAGGGCGATTTACATCTGACTACCTTTTTAGATGGTCTAATTACAGTTTGGTCCCTATTGTTTCAGATATTACAATGAAGGACAAACTTTGCACTGTCCGGAAACTATATTTACAACGAAGGGCAAAAGTCAAATTTTCAGATGATGTCACTAGAGAGAGAGTACTGATATTCCGAATTTGCCCCTTTTATTTTTCCTTTTCTTGTTTACCCATTTAACTTTTTCGCCTCACGTGTGTGGCACATGCTAGGGCTGGCAATTTTCGACACGACACGAAAACACGACACGGACCGACACGAAATTAATGGGTTAGTGTCAAGCCTTATTGGGTTCGGGTTCTTATCAGGTTGACCCAATAAGGACACGATAATTTCGGGTCGGGTTCGGGTTGGGTTCGGGTCGGGTTCAGGTAACCCGTTATAATTTATTTTTTTAATAAATATTTATTAAAAAAATAAATATTTAATAAATAATTTTTTAATAATTTATTTTTTTTAGACTTTTAGTTGAGGTTTATAATTCTTATTGTTTTTATCATTTTTTTGTTAGTATTTATAGGTTATCAGGTTGTTATCGTGTTGAAACAGGTTTTTAACGTGTCGTGTCGTTATCGTGTTGCTATCGTGTCGGGTCAACACGAATACAATCGTGTTTTTATCGTGTTCGTGTCGTGTCCGGGTCGTGTTCGGGTTTGACCTTATCAGGTCGGGTTCGTGTTCGGATTTAGGAAATCCTTATCAGGTCGTGTTCGGGTTTGACCTTAACAGGTCGGGTTGTTATCAGGTCAACCCGATAACGACCCGACCCACACGATTTGCCACCCCTAGCACATGCTGGACCTCATTGTAATATATATAACATTTATGGACTTCAGTGTAATAAATTTTCAAGCTTTCTAGAAAAAAATATTTTTTCCAAAAAAGAAAGTATTTTCTGGAAAAAAAATATTATTTTTTGAAAAAATAAAAAAAATTATTTTCTGGGAAAAAAATTATCTTTTCGAAAAAAATATTATTTTATGGAATTTTTATTTTTTTCGAAAAATTAAAAAATATTTTCTGGAGAAAAAATTATTTTTGGGAAAAATAATATTTTTTTGAAATAAAATTATTTTCTGGAAAAAATATTATTTTCTGGAATAAATATTATTTTTGGGAAAAATAATATTTTTTCGAAATAAAATTATTTTCTGGAAAAAATATTATTTTCTGGAATAAATATTATTTTTTCGAAAAAATAAAACTATTTTCTGGAAAAAAAAATAAAAAAAATTCGAAAAAATTAAAAAAATATTTTCTAGAGAAAAAGGTATTTTTTTGGCAAAATAATAATTTTTCGAAATTAAATTATTTTCTGGAAAAAATATTATTTTTTCGAAAAAATAAAATTATTTTTCTGGAAAAAAAATAAAAAAAATATTTTTTCGAAAAAATTAAAAATATATTTTCTGGAGGAAAAATATTTTTTGGCAAAATAATATTTTTTCGAAATAAAATTATTTTCTTGAAAAAAATATTATTTTTTCGAAAAAATAAAATTGTTTTCTGGAAATAAAATAAAATAAAAGTTTTTTGCAAAAAAAAAAATATATTTTCTGGAAAAAAAATTATATTTCGAAAAAAAATTATTTTCTGAAAAAAGAATATTTTTTAAAAGAATTGTATTAGCCAAACACTTTAATAACTTATAAGCTATTTGTTTAATATGAAATGTATTTTAAAAGAAATGTTTTATTCGAGTAAATAGAGGGGCATTTTCGTCTTTTTAATAGAAGTCAACACCAATTCAGATTTTTGTCCTTCGCTGTAATTTATGAAATAATAGGACCATCTAATAGGGTAGTTGGTTGTAATTTCCCCTTATGAGTTATGATGATGTTTTGGGAATTTTTGGTATTGCTTGAATACAGTACAGACAGTTGTAGTTGAGTTCATTTCGTAATTTGAGAATGCCCTTCAACATATCAAATCTTATGCCGATATCGTCATCTACCATTGGAATTCGATTTTGGAGACCATGTTCTACTCAAGGTATCGCTGACCAAATGAGTTTTCGCTTCGGAAATAGGGGGAGACTTAGTCCGCGGTATATCGGACCGTTTGAATTTTAGATAGGGTTGGAGATTTAGCTTATTGCTTGGCCTTGCCTTCAGCTTTGAGTCATGTCCATAACGTTTTTCATGTTTCTCAATTGAGAAAGTACGTGCCGGATCCAAGCCATATTATCGACTATAGTGAGATTGTTGTAGCCAAGAATATTACCTTTCCAGAGAGACTAGTGAAGATCCGGGAATGTCGTGAGAAACAGCCTTGGCACAAACCATTCTAATGGTTAAAGTACAATGACCGAGACATGGAGTCGAGGAAGCGACTTGGGAGACGGAAGAGAAGATGAGATCAAAATAACCCGAACTTTTTGTTCTTAAGTTTCGGGACGAAACTTCTTTTTAGAGGGGGAGAATGTAATACCTGTATTTTCATGAATTTTGACTGTGGCGTTTCTTCGTTTTGATCGGACCTTGCAGCAATATTTCGTATTCAACCAATTAGCGCACGCTAGGCGTGTGCTAACGCATGCTATCCGTGTTGAGTAGCGTGCGCTAGCGTCGCCTGTAGAGCGCGCTAAAGCGTTGAGTTTGGCAGAGGCAGAAGCTGGATTTTGTTCTCGAGACTAGCAGTTAGCGCATGTTAGGCGTGAGCTAACGCACGCTATCGGTGTTGCGTAGTGTACGCTAAGGATGGGGTAGCGCACGCTACTGTCGCAAGTTAGTAGCCACTGGACTAATGGGTAACCCCGTTAGCGCACGCTAACTCTGAGGCGTAGCGCGCGCTAATTGAACGCAATATTTAAGGCCGGACAGCCCTGCTCTTCGTCATTTTTACTTTCATTTCTTCATTTCCGACGAGAGAGCATGAGAGGGGCGATTCTGAGGCGATTTGGAGGCGGCTATTCATCATCCAATATCACCTTTGTTGGGAGAACAAAGATTATACTACATCCAATCCATTTCTACTTTCCAAATCAAGGTAAATCCCTTAGAACCCTAGTTTTGGGAATTTTTGGGGATTTTCTTAGATTCGCCTGATTATCCATTTTGGAGCTCGATATCTTTGAGATTATAATGTATCTACCCCCGTACCGTATTTCCCCTATGATTATATGGATGGTTTTGTACCTTGTTCGGACTTGAGAGGGTTTGGGAGATTTTCAAACCTCTGGGTGATTATACTTGTAGTTTCGTGAATCGTAGGCCGGTTTCAGGAGTTTCTTCGTGTGATTTGAGTATGGATTATTGATTATCATGTTTCTTACGAATCGTTTAGGTGCCAGAAGTGCGTTCTTGGACATACCGAACTTGTATTATTTTCCTTTCGATTCTCGATGTCTCAAAGGCAAGTATATGTTTATGATTGTATGTTCTCGACTTTGAAAATAAGATATACGAATTGTATGATGGTATATATCCACTATGGGATGGGATGACGGGTCCTCTGAGGGTTCTGTAGCCTCTGGTTGGGTTAACCACTCTGGGACGGATCGATGGGTCCTCTGAGGGTAGCCTCGTGGCTGGTTAATCCAAGCTCAGGCGAGCCGAGGGTGCGTGTGTGTTTCGGCATGTGTTTCCGATTATGCTTGGTGTGTGTGTCTTTCGGCCACTCCATTTCCGGCCGAGAAGAAATTTTTTTAGTGAGAGAGAATGAGACGGGAAGGATAGAGAGAGAGGGTAGAGGAGGGAGAGAGAGTGTAGGACGGGGGGAGAAAGGGTTGTGTCAGCTGAGGGATAAGTTAGGGTTTATATACCCGCGAATTTTTAGGGTTTTCAATTTAGTCCTCCCAGTTTTCAAGACTTTCAATTCAGCCCCTTACATTTTTAATTAACTTGTTTTTAACCTAGTCAGCTTCTCAATTCTTACAATTTGACCCCAGAACTTTAAAACTTCAATTTAATCATACTTTTGACCAAGACATTAAAATGTTGACTTTTCAATTAATATTAATAATTAATCTGAAATTATGCATAAATATTTTAATTTCAGTTATTAATAATGTTCACTCTTCGATTAATATTAATAAGCAATTGTAATTTATTTTCAGTTATTATATAGTGATAATTGTATTTTTCATTTACGATATAAATAATAAATTATATGGATTATAATGATTATTATTATATTTAGACTTTATCGAGGATTTACGGGCTTAGGACTGTGAGTTGAGGATCTTCATTTCAAGTCAGACATCATCATTTATTCAGGTGGGAATTTTTACTATCACTTTAATTGCTTTAATTGGACTGCATGTGTGATATTCAATTCATGTTTATAAATTGACGATGCACGTTGTAAATCAGGCTCACCTGTATTCGTGTAAGAGGTTATCTTAAGATTCATGTTGTGTAGGGACACCTGCACAACCCAATATTCACATGCGTGCTCGATTCATGCTATATGTGGTATTGCGTGTATGTTTCATGTTGTTGCAGGGACACCTGTAGCCTCTGGTGCGGTTCTGCGGTTAATCATATATGTATTGAATGTGATGCTATGATATTTAGTTATTCCGGAATGCTAGTCTTAAGCTTGATGGAATGGTGATTACATTTACTTTATTGTCAAGAAGTATTGTGTTTCATATTCGATATACTTGTACTAGCTATTCGACGGCAAACCCCTTTATGGGGGAAATACCATTCATGTATTTCAGGATCCAGGAGAGCGGATAGGCACGTACCGGGTCGGCATGAAGATGATGGGCAAGTGTGATGTTGTATCTTGTCACTGGTTATGTTTTGTACTTCCTCCATTCAGTGATGTTGTACCTGAATGGTTCTTGAGCACTCGAGTATTGTTTTTGGTTTCCTTGATGTTTTGGCCTGTGTTGCCATGGTATTGATTCTGGATGTATTGTATTTGGTTCTGTTGGATATCGTTTTGGATGTCAACTTTATTGTTCTTCATCTGATTATACTTGGACGTTATCGGTCAAAGTTCATAGTTCCGCATGTGAATAGCCTTGTGGGTCCCACGGTGGGGCTCACGGCACTGTAATATACCCTGAATAACTTGGGGGTGTTACAGAATATGGTATCAGAGCTTAGGTTTATGGATGCCTAGGCTGTCGGTCTTTTGGGTCGATTGAGTCATCGTTTGTCTACTGTATCACTACTTTGCCATCATCACAGTGTGACCGGTACTTGTAAGACCTCTTACTCTCCTAGTGTTTCCTTAATCGCTTTGCTTCTGATTTGGTATTTTTGGGAATCGGTCACTTCGATAACGTGCGATTTGAATTCTACTTACATTTACGTACGTGTGTGCCCTTCAGAATGTCTGCTGACAGGGGACAGAGTCATGGCCGGGGTCGCGGATGTGGAGTCTTTCTTGAGATATTGTCAAAATTGCTAATTGCGATATTGGTGTGTGTTGGTATTGTGTTGAGACTTTGTATGGGAGACGTATGTTAGTATCACGGGAGGTCATCGGCTTCACGCACCTGATTGCAAGTTTCGAGGACGAAACTTTTTTTAAAGGGGGTAATATGTAATATCCGGACTTTCAGTATATTTTTTTTCGCGTTATTTTATTTGAGGTATACTGGATAGCATGGTGTCTATACATTATGGATAAAATAATTTGAGAACTGAGACAATTGTATCTATATAATTGTCGTACTTGATCGATAATTTCATTTGAGGACATCGTGTATCAGGTTGTTTTAATTTTGATATCGGGTATATCATATGAGAATGGTATTGGATCGAATATGTTGTATTTACGTGTTTAGTATGTCGAGACGACGGACAGAATAGTTGGAATTGGCTAAGTGTAGCCTGAATTCAAATAAGCCAGTACGAGGACATAGCGCACGTTAATGTGCAGGCTTAGCGCACGCTAAAGGCAATGGATAGCACAAGCTCGTGCAGAACAGATAAGAGGGAATCCACGTGTGGACCGGCTACCTTCGGCACCGGTTCCGATAAGGTCAACAATTATTAACTATGAAATACTAGCGCACGCTAAGCGTGGGCTTAACGCACGATAATTGTGGATCGGTCAAAGGGAATCTTGGCTTTGTCAGTTGCTTTCGGCGTGTGGACCCACCTTCGGAGCAGGTGGAGACAAACAAGTCAACTACGAGTAGCGCACGCTAAGGTCGGAGACTTGCATACGCTACACAGAGTATTTACGTACGGTATTGCATGGGTATTGCATACGGAAATCACAGGGCGGAGTAAGACAGTAGCCTCTGGACTACGATAGCGCATACTAACAAAGTCAGTTAGCGCACGCTATCTAGTAATAGTAGCGCACGCTAATAATGTGCAGTATATGTGTGCAGTTGGGATTATTTTTCATTTCATCCATATCTTCCTTTCATCCAATAGAGAGTGTTCTTGGAGGATATTTTGAGGATCCAGACACTTGAGTATTGTGGGGTTGATTGTCCTTAACAACATTGAAGCTTGGAAGTGATTGAGAACGGATTCAACCTTGGGATTCAATCCATTTCTTCGAGCAGGTAATTACTCTTCACTTTGGGATTTCGCCTTGGATTGTATATGATGTTCTTGAGTTGATAATCGTCATGTATATAAGTTGATAAGTATGATTATGGGATGGATTATCGAGATATGTTGATAGTATTGTTGAGGTGCGGATGTTGATATGATTTGTGTGGTTTTGAATGGTATTGTTTATCTTCAAGAGATATGTTAGTTAATATCTCCCTTCATTTCGGATTTTGACGTTGTTGTTGATGATTAGTTCGTATGATAATAGTTTATGGAGGCGTTATGATGATTCTTTGTATTCCATGGGAAGTTTGTTAAGGAAGATGAGGACATGATGACTTATATGTTGGACTATGTTATGTTGTCATGAGCATGGTTAGGGAATCATAGTGTTCTTGGTAGTATTGTTGCGATCTTGATGTTATGATGATATATGCCTTAGATTATGAGTTAGATGATGGCTTAGATGTTAGAACACATCGTATTGTGTCGTTTGGTCGGTTGTGGACATGATTTCGGATTAATTCATGTTCTCGGGAGACTCTTGAATTATATGAGATGATGAAAATTTATAAGAAGTATGGGTGTTTTGGATATGAATATGGAATATTCATGTCTAGAGATAGGTTATGTGTTCTGATATAATATTCATATAGGAATATAAATATGATTACGAGTTTGATGAGATTATTGTTCATCTCCGAGTTTGGAAGTCCATACGTATTGAACAAGTGTTCAATTCGAATGATTGAATTGTTTGACAGCCTTAGAATATGATTATCTATAATGTTGGACTAATTGGATGGTTCGAATTGATGATGATCATCGGTAAATTTTAACTATGACTTTACAAGGAGGAACCTTGTTAATTCGTACTTAAAATTGAATTTGGAATCAATAACATTTAGACCCTTATTATTGGTTTGAATTGGTTGTTGATATGATTATCGGATTTTGGCTCGTATCGTGGACATAGATTCGTAACTGTTTGAGTTGGATTATTTAGACTGTGTTTAATCGAGATATTGTGGAACCGTTGGCTTTGTGGATTGGTTATATTGATATTGATCGTTATCGAACTTGTTGTTTATTGATCTTTTTTTTACAATAAGTTGTGATGTTTGATCGTGGATTATGACTGTTGTGTTGTGGTTGAGGTTTAAGAGTTTTTAGATTGCTTTGGTCAGGGCTGAGGAACTCATAGACGAAGGCAATTGAATTGGTAACATCTTCGTTGTATCGGTATCGAGGCAAGTTATACTTGTTCAGTTTATGATATTTAATGAATGGTTTCGGTTTCATCTCATTTATAATTCATAAAGTAATGATATATAAATGTAAATTGTCGGGATGATGGTTTGTACATTATGCCCTAGTTTGGATTAAATCATAATGTATATGATTTAATTGTGTCTGGTGGAAGGCGGAGATGTGAACTAGCTTTGACCTGTGATATGGAATGTCGGATATCGGAAATAGTTTATCATATCGACATTGGTGTCAGGATGGTGGCTTATTGATATTAATGGGCGGTACCTCATTCGAGATTATTCGAATAACGGTGTATTCGTTCAGGGATATTGTTCGTGGAAAAGGATATTATCTCCGGCATTGAGGTAATTTAAGTATTGTTCCGTTATGAGCATAATTATTCTGTTAAATTGTTATATATATTGTATGTTGATGTTCCGTATGATGGGATTTATGTTGATTGTTTCATTGAGGGATGCTGATCCCAGTACTGTTTGTATTGAGATTGTTGATCGTGTTGATCATTTATTGAAGATGATGATCCCAGGATTATTGTTTGGTTATCGATTGGTCGTGTCGACTTTTCATTGTCAGTTGTCATTGTTTACTTTAATGAGTCTTTTGATCCTTATTGGATATGTGATTCTTTTAGTTTCGTTGTCATGTTGCATCGTGACATACCTGGAGTCATATTTGCGTGCCGGTTGGTTATTGTGTAGGATTTTTACCCTGGCACACTATGGTCGTGTGTGTATGTTTCCGCATTGGACCGTGCCCACGAGACGTTAGTGTGCGAGGCTAATTAGGTACATGTCCCACGTATAGCCTGGATTCCATATGGGGTGGACATGTGCACGAACACATTTACGGATCAGGCGTACTATGACGTCCATCTTTGAGCCACAAGGATTGGTCGTTAATCCTCCATTTATGGTTGGGTATGTTCGACGTGTTGCAACCCACTCGATGAGTATGTCCGACAGTTGGTGTTATTTCTTTGATATCCATTCTTTGTTGATCGTTTGGAGTTTATCATGTTGATGGTATTCTCGGTCGTTGTTGATCCTCTGTTAATCATGTCGGAGTTTATCACATCGATGATATTCTCGGTAGAATTATTTGTTGATCATTGCTATTGATTATATGAGCATTCAGACTGTACGTTGATGTTTTAGGATTTTTTTATCATTGTTTTGTGGTAGTTGATCTACAAATATATTATGTGATATTGGGTTTGATCGAGATTGAGATTTGACGGTACAATCCGATGGACAGGATTTGGCACAAATAGTTCATTCCACACTTATGAGTTATGATGATGTTTTGGGCATTTTTGGTATTGTCTCAATACAGTACAGACAGTTGTAGTTGAGTTCATTTCGTAATTTGAGAATGCCCTTCAACATATCAAATCTTATGCCGATATCGTCATCTACCATTGGAATTCGATTTTGGAGACCATGTTCTACTCAAGGTATCGCTGACCAAATGAGTTTTCGCTTCGGAAAAAGGGGGAGACTTAGTCCGCGGTATATCGGACCGTTTGAATTTTAGACAGGGTTGGAGATTTAGCTTATCGCTTGGCCTTGCCTTCAGCTTTGAGTCATGTCCATAACGTTTTTCATGTTTCTCAATTGAGAAAGTACGTGCCGGATCCAAGCCATATTATCGACTATAGTGAGATTGTTGTAGCCAAGAATATTACCTTTCCAGAGAGACTAGTGAAGATTTGGGAATGTCGTGAGAAATAGCCTCGGCACAAACCATTCTGTTGGTTAAAGTACAATGACCGAGACATGGAGTCGAGGAAGCAACTTGGGAGACGGAAGAGAAGATGAGATCAAAATAACCTAAACTTTTTGTTCTTAAGTTTCGGGACGAAACTTCTTTTTAGAGGGGGAGAATGTAATACCTGTATTTTCATGAATTTTGACTGTGGCGTTTGTTCATTTTGATCGGACCTTGCAGCAATATTTCTTAGTCAACTAATTAGCGCACGCTAGGCATGTGCTAACGCACGCTATTCGTGTTGAGTAGCGCGCGCGCTAGCATCGCCTGTAGCGCGCGCTAAAGCATTGAGTTTGGCAGAGGCAGAATCTGGATTTTGTTCTCGAGACTAGCAGTTAGCGCATGCTAGGCGTGAGCTAACGCACGCTATCGGTGTTGCGTAGCACACGCTACCATCGCAAGTTAGTAGCCACTGGACTAATGGGTAACCCCGTTAGCGCACGCTAACTCTGAGGCATAGCGCGCGCTAATTGAACGCAATATTTAAGGCCGGACAGCCCTGCTCTTCGTCATTTTTACTTTCATTTCTTCATTTCCGACGAGAGAGCACGAGAGGGGAGATTCTGAGGCGATTTGGAGGCGGCTATTCATCATCCAATATCACCTTTGTTGGGATAACAAAGATTATACTACATCCAATCCATTTCTACTTTCCAAATCAAGGTAAATCCCTTAGAACCCTAGTTTTGGGAATTTTTGGGGATTTTCTCAGATTCGCCTGATTTTCCATTTTGGAGCTCGAGATCTTTGAGATTATAATGTATCTACCCCCGTACCGTATTTCCCCTATGATTATATGGATGGTTTTGTACTTGTTCGGACTTGAGAGGGTTTGGGAGATTTTCAAACCTCTAGGTGATTATACTTGTAGTTTCATGAATCGTAGGTGGGTTTCGGGAGTTTCTTCGTGTGATTTGAGTATGGATTATTGATTATCATGTTTCTTACGAATCGTTTAGGTGCCAGAAGTACATTCTTGGACCTACCGAACTTGTATTATTTTCCTTTCGATTCTTGATGTCTCAAAAGCAAGTATATGTTTATGATTGTATGTTCTCGACTTTGAAAGTAAGATATATGAATTGTATGATGGTATATATCCACTATGGGATGGGATGACGGGTCCTCTGAGGGTTCTGTAGCCTCTGGTTGGGTTAACCACTCTGGACGGACCGATGGGTCCTCTGAGGGTTCCGTAGCCTCTGGTGCGGTTCTGCGGTTAATCATATATGTATTGAATGTGATGCTATGATATTTAGTTATTCCGGAATGCTAGTCTTCAGCTTGATGGAATGATGATTACATTTACTTTATTGTCGATAATTGTGTTTCATATTCGATATACTTGTACTAGCTATTCGACGGCAAACCCCTTTATGGGGGAAATACCTTTCATGTATTTCAGGATCTAGGAGAGCGGATAGGCACGTACCGGGTCGGCATGAAGATGATGAGCAAGTGTGATGTTATATCTTGTCACTGGTTATGTTTTGTACTTCCTCCATTCAGTGATGTTGTACCTGAATGGTTCTTGAGCACTCGAGTGTTGTTTTTGGATTCCTTGATGTTTTGGCCTGTGTTGCCATGGTATTGATTCTGGATGGATTGTATTTGGTTCTATTGGATATCGTCTTGGATGTCAACTTTATTGTTCTTCATCTAATTATACTTAGACGTTATCGGTCAAAGTTCATAGTTCCGCGTGTGAATAGCCTTGTGGGTCCCACGACGGGGCTCACGACGCTGTAATATACCCTGAATAACTTGGAGGTGTTACAAATACAATATTCATGAAGAATATTGATTTGTTACTTATAAATACAATAGCATGATTAAATCATTATGCTCTTGATGTAGCATGGTATTATCCCTGAAGGAAAATATAACTTATATCCCAAATAAAAAATATCAATATAATTTGAGAATATTCTCTATCGAGATTGTATCATATATGATATACACCACAATCATAATCCGATTGTGCTCCAATAGTAGCAAGATTAGTGAGTGGTCGAATATTCTGATCAAGTTGTTCCCGGAAGTGAACAATATTAAATTAAAAACTTCAATATTATATGGCTCAAATTCTATCTCCCAAAGTAGATAAAATTTAGAGTTTATCCTTGTAGAGGATAACTACTTATAAATTTTATCCCGTGGATTGAATATTATCAATTGTTAATGATAAGGACACAAAAATGATAATCTTAAGATTATATGTCAATATCTAATCTTCTATATTGTGTAGTTTAATATTTTATTATCTCTTATGATCTATTATGGGTTTTTATCAATATGAGATATGATGTCATACCTGAAGTATGATTTGAATTGATCGCTGCTATAATTAGTGATAAAAAGGTCAAATATCCTCAAGATATTTGCATTATTCAAATTCTTGGCTTATCTTTTTTCTTATTTTTGTGAATCGAATGCCAAGTTCTTGGGATTAAATAGTGGTCATAATTTATTGTCTCATCAAAGTGCAAATATGCATGATATCTTTAGAAATAAATGACACTTTTTGTGTGAAAAAAAAAAGATAGTGCTAAATTTATTGATATTTCCTGAAGAACCACTAATTCCTCCTTACAGGGTTGAAGCTTATGCACTATTATCTTCTAAGTATCGATAAATTTATGGATTTCTAAACTATCGCTGGAAATGTATATGATTCCGCGATAAAAAGTGAGACAAATGTATTAGAGAAATTATCAATGTAAATAACGTATAAAATTCACCACTTATTAGACCAAAAGTCTACTAATCCCAATACTTTCAATATTTGCATGTTTAAAACTACATGTTGAATGTTAAAGTCTATTTAAAGCATATTTATATTTTATTTAACTACATGTTTATTTATGATATATATCTTTAAGATATATTAGTACAAATTATCACATGATGTATGCTAAATATCATAAATTACTAGCGAATGTCCTGAAGTACATTTATATACTTAAAATTATTTGAGTTGACCAATTTTCCTCAACAATCTATAGATGTTGGATTAATTGCATAATAATTATTATATTTTCTTCTGAAAGAAGAGAATTAATGATAGTTATTATATATTATATTGATGATGATACCTGTATCATTGATAAAGTATAAATATGCAGTTGAGAAAAATAAATGCTCTTGAAAGATATCTCTCCTTGAAGGAGAAACTACTACTATCTTTTAATGTTTAAAGATAGAATATTATTCATATCTCCTGAAGTAGATTATCGAACTAAAAAATCAATAAAATAAAGGTTGATTATGTCACAAAGTCATTCAAGAACGAATCCGAGGTTGACATAGTTGTCTTTATTCTTATTTTGAATTCGAATCATCATCACAGTAAACTTAAAGTTTATATATTTGAATAATTTATGATTTGATATCGATAAAAGTACTTTGTGGTCGTGTTGTGAACTTCGAAATTGTTATTCGATCTCGTATTGTGATTTTCGAACTGTTGGGCCGTTTCATAATTTCCTAAAGTTTTGGGTACTCGTTTTCATACCCGTTTTTACTTATCTTCTATTGTTGGAATCTCATGTTCGATTAACGCTTTTGTTCACTGCTGAGAATCCCTTGTGAGCGTTCCGTTGAATTTTTCGAATTATCGCATTTCGGGATCGTTCAGGGCTGATCCAGCAGCAGAATGAATCTGCTGCCAGAATGCCGGTTACGGCCCTAACCTGCAGCGTGTTATGGCCGTAATGGCCATTGTGTTACGACCATAATGGCTTACTGACAATGGCCGTAACATACCCTTACATTTTGGACAGAAGACCCGAGTGTTGTGTTACGGCCGTAATGTCCTATGTGTTGCGGCCGTAACATGCCCAGCTATTTAATAGCTGGGAGACGGGTTTCACTTTATTTTTCACCCCTTTCTCCTTCTCTTCTCGCGGGCGACGATCAGGAGAAGCTAGGGTTGGATTCTTGGTCGATTCTACTCAATCCCTACATGTTTTGGAAGGTCTTAGGTGATTGTAACATCATCTAATCGATTGTTCTTCGTCGGATCGAGGTATATTCTTGTTCTCCCTAGAGTTGTCCTTTTTGGGGATTTTGTTCTTGATCTAGTTTCTAATCCGGTTTTTATGAATTGATCGTTGTTAAACATTGTTATTAATCACGTTCTATGGATTTTATATCCATATTCCGGTTTCGTATAATCCGAATCGTGATTTGGTGACCTATTGAAGTCTTGAGCATTTAATGCTCGATCGAATGGCTCAATGAGTTTTATTCGATTCTTAGATGCGTTTTCCATTATTTTCAGTTGCTATGCTCATAGTGATCATGTTGCTATTGTGTCTCTCGTGGAGGATATAAGATGGGGACTTTCGATTGAGCTACGTTCTTCGGAGTTGTTCGTGAGTTAACTATCGAGGCAAGTATTCTTGTCTATACAGTTTATATTGCGTGAATTGAGGTTGTATATGAAATTGTGATGGTTTGTGCATTTTTGTTGATTGTACCTTATGTGAATTATTATAGTTGTTATGTGGTTTTGTGAAGTTAATGTTGGTTCATTGCTTGTCATAGATATATGTCAATACAGACGTAATGACTGGTAGATAGTACACCTAAACGTGTACTATAATGTTTTGGTGATCACCGGGTTATGTGGATTAAGTTGTGTGTTAGGGATTTGGGTTGGTTGTAATGGTTTGATCAGTTGTTATACCTGTCGATGTGTAGTGAAGCGTTCGCCACATAGTTGTTGTGCTAGCCCTCTGTGAGAGGTGTAATGTTGGTATTGAATGTTGTCGCTTCGTGGTGATTTGCGTGTTATCGCACCCGTGCGAGCTATTAGAGATTGGGTTCGTATGATTGTGTACATGTGTGATTGTTTCATGATGTTTTGTAATTATGTGCTGGTTATCGTTCGGGCTGTTGAGATCACCTAACGATACCGTCGTTGCTATGATGTTTGTATGTGTGTTGCTTTATGATGGTAATCATTGTATGTGTTGCGTGTTATGATTTTATGTTGTGCTGAGTGGTTACTTATTCAGTATGCCGAGGGGTAGAGGTCGTGGTCGTGGCGATCAGGCGCGTGGTCGAGATCATGCTGCCGGTGACGGTATCGGTATCGGTGTTGCTACTATTTTGCAGCAGGCAGCTGCACAGATGACTCAGTTGACTCAAGCAGTTCAACGTAATACAGATGTGACCCAGAACATTAGCACAAATCAGTGGCTTCGAGAAGTGGTTCGCATGAATCCCCCTCGTTTTGCTGGTGCCGCAGATGCATTGGGTTGGGATGGTTGGCTTTTCCAGTTGGAAAAGATATGCGAGGTAGTTGATTGTCCAGAAGAACGTAAGGTACCGGTCGCTCAGTATCTTTTTGACAAGGATGCCGCTAACTAGTGGGAGGCTATTAAGCCTCGAGATCGTGTTGTCACATGGGTAGAGTTCCAGAGATTCATGAGAGATGAGTTTTGCCCAGAAGGGATCAGAAATCAGAGGATTAATGAATTCTTTTCGGCAAAACTGCAAGATGTATCACTGTCTCAAGCTATTATTAATTTTAGCAAACAGCTCAGCTATGTGCAGGATCAGGTAAGGACAGAAGAAGATAAGATCTGTCATTTTAGTAGGCGAATGAAACCGGAGATTCGTCAGTACATGGCGGGTCTCACTTGTACTTCGTTGAGAGAGTATCAGAATAGGGCGTTAGCCTATGAGCTATCCATATTATCGACTGAACATGTGTCTGAATCAAAGAAACAGAAGATGGTTGGGAACTTTTCAGGAAATCAGGGGAATGGGCCTTCTGAGGCTGGGACTTCGTGTCGTCATCCCAAGAAGGTTCCTTGATCACGTGATTAGAGGAGTAGTACCCCTGCAGTGAGTAATGTGTGCAGCTCGAAGACGTGCTATAACTCTAGTCGAGCGGACCATACCACGAAGAATTGTCGTTCACCATTAGTCAGCTGTTTCGAGTGTGGCCAGATGGGTCATAGAGCTGTGCATTGCGAGACAGTATCTGAGAGGTTTGGGAGTTGAGTTTGCATCTCTGCTCCGAAAGGACACAGAGATGCCTGGTATGATTTTTGAGGATTTCGGCGTAGTCCGAATTGTTTATGATTGTCCTTGTGGATCGCTTTGTGTATATTTTCCATTTTATTGACTGTGCATGTTTTTTTATATTAGTACCTACTGTTTTGTGATTGTTCGGATAATTGACTTGATTGTATTATATGTTTGATGACGCTTGACACTTGTTGGTTTTATTATGTCTCTGCCTGTGGCGTTGTGATGGTTGTCGTGGAGCGTGTTTTCATGCCGTATGTTTCTTTGTGTTGCTTGTAACGTTTCGACGTTGAGCACGAGTTTTCGGTTCTTGTGTATCTCGTTGAGTGTTTCCTGGTAGGATGTTTCTCCTCCCTACTTATTTTAAGTTTCTGGACGAAATTTCTTTTAAGGAGGGTAGTATGTAATATCAGCAATTTCGGTTTTCAGTAATTTTTTTTTCGGAGGGAGTCCGCTTTGACGACTCGCTCGTGACCGTTTCCTGATTCTAAGAATATTTAATTCTGCACTTTTTGATGTCTGAGTTCGTTTCGGTGTCATTTTGTGGAGTTCCGTGTTCTTTAGCGACTTTTCCGCGCTTGAGTTTGATTCTTGCGAATCTCATTCGAAACTATCGTTTCGGGTTTCTCATAAGTTCCTTTAACG
The DNA here is from genome assembly GCA_033398695.1 of Orobanche coerulescens. NCBI lineage: Eukaryota > Viridiplantae > Streptophyta > Magnoliopsida > Lamiales > Orobanchaceae > Orobanche > Orobanche coerulescens. Next base: position 184,278,114 of record CM065804.1, on the reverse strand, counting down.
TTGTTATATGTGTTGTGAGCTTCGGTTTGATTATCCGTTGTCGTATCGTGATTTTTCGGACTTTTGAGACCGTTTTGTAATTTTCCAAAGTTCTGGGTACTTGTTTTCGTACTCGCTTTTACCTACCTCCGGGTTGTCGGGATCATGTGTTTGTTTTTAGCTTAAGCTCGTGTTTTTATTGTTGTACTACTTGTCTTATTCGACCGTAGTGATTCATTTTCGTCGTGTTCCGCGATCATTTTCGGATTTGACATCTGGCAGTTGTTTTGTACTGCCAAATGATTAGCGCATGCAATTCCTCATCGGTAGCATACGCTATCGATGCCTTCTTACGTACGTAATGAACCCTTCTTTACGTACGTTATGGTGTTCAGGATTTTGGGCAGTTGAGTCTGGATGACTCTTACGTACGTAATGGCTTGCTCCTTACGTACGTAACCTCACTAACATACGTTAAGCCTTATTGCTTACGTACGTTAGTCTCAGGTGAGTATATATATCTGAGGGTTGACCGATTTTGGATCATTGCCTTCCTCCCTTCTCCCTTGCTGCGTGTTTGGCGATTTGGGGGCGGATTTGGACGAGCTTTCATCGGCCTTTGATGGTAGTAATCATCTCGGTGGGTCTTCTTCGTGTTCATCATCATCTAGCCTTCCTTCTTCTCCGAATCAAGGTAAGGTTTTAGAACCCTATTTGAGATATTTTGGGTTTGTCTCGATTTCATGATTTCAATTCGAGATTGTTGGTTCTACTGTCGTTATCTATTCGTATTGATCATAACCCACGAGTTGAAATTCCATTTTCATATTTTTGTCGGGTCGATTCGTGTTCTTGGCCGTTTTGGGGGAAACACTTGAACTTTCATCGTTTGTTCCTTTAATTAGGCGGCTCTGGGTCGTACTTTGGAATTCATTTTCATTGTTGTTATTGTCGTTGTAGTTATTGTCGCGAGTTGGCGTTCGGCGGACTCGGCGGGTTCTTAGTCGGTTCGTGCCAACCTACTTCGGTCGATTCTCCGCATTTGTTGTTATTCGAGGCAAGTACCTTGTTCATACATTTCTTCTTTTGTGGATATAATGATTGGTGGTCGTTTTGGTATGATAGTTTAGTTGTTTGGAATGAACTTTCAAAAGATTCGGTTTAGCCTCGTTAAGGGCTCACTTTCAAAACACGTGTGTTTTGTGAATGGTGTGTTTCGTGAATGGTTAAGTGAACCTTATGAATACGCTTGGTGTTGTTGTTGTGCTTTGATAATATATATATATATATATATATATTATCTCATTTTGGTGTGTGTTTGTTGCCTTTTGGTGAATTGTTTAGATATCCTTGGCGTGCTGTGTTATGTGTGTGAATGTGTGTATTTGGGCGGGGTCTACGGTGACACATGACATGTGATCATGTGGTTAGGATGCAATAAGTGCTTGATCCAACCGTGAGAGCCTCGGGATACCTACGGTGACACATGATATGTGATCATGTGGTCAGGAGACAACAAGTGATTGATCTAACCGTTAGATGACCCGGCAAGTGATCACGGTGGTGTAAGGAACCTACGCTGACACATGACATGCGGTCATGGGGTCAGGAGACAACAAGTGATTGATCCAACTGTGAGATGACGTGCCATGTGTTCACGGTGTTATGTATATGATTTGGATGTATTAACCAGGTCGAGTACCTTGGGTGTGACCGAGGTTTCGTATCTTGGGTGGTTATGTTCTGCGGATTTTTATGTCCATCGAGGACTCGTGACGCGGGTTTTGAACCCTGTGAATTGTTGTTGGTTTTTATTCGAGAAAGCAAATCATTGGGTTGTGACCCCTGTTGATTTTGGAAAGACAAGGATTCGATAATCCTAAATTGTTTTCTGTTAAAACTCCCGAGGGCATTTTAAACCATTTTATAAATTGTTCTCATGATTTGTGATCTTTCGAATTTAGAAAGTTTTACTCAAAATCTTGCCTTGGGAAGTACTTTTTGTTATGTTTGAATCGGTGAGGATTCCTGATTATTGTTATTCTTGGAATGTGAATTGTATGACTCGTATTTTGCACTTTGTACTTGCACTAGCAAAATAGTGGAATTTTTCTAACCCATGAGTAATCGGGGGGTGGATGTCTGTATTGTATTCAGGTTTTGGGGAGCATGGCACAGGGTCGGCATGAAGGATGATGAAAGATGATGGATTCTAATCGCATGGGGACTCGTACGTTGTTGTATTGGTTCTGTTGTACTTTATTTCTGCTGCAGTATTTTCCCCAATGTATTGGGGACCTGCGTGGGCATGTTTTGAGATTAAGTTGTATATATTAGTTGAAAGACCAAATTGGTCTATTGAGTCATTTTAAAGGCGTTGTTGAGATGTTGATTTTAGTAACCAGCCTGGTAGATCATTGAGGAAAGCGTCTACGACGTGTAATATCCCTGAGTGGATTGGGGGTGTTATATCTGCCAACGTAACTGATGATTTCTCGGTCTTGGTCATATAGCACCAATAACCGACACACCCCTGATTGAGTAACTTCACTGCTTTCATCATCTTAATAAATCTTCCGGAATGGCTGGGGTTACCCCCCTGAAATACATACTCGACTCCATCCAATCAATATCTAAAATTACGTCGTCTTTAGCTAAGTCTACCACGATTAGGTCCGCCAACCATTCACTGTCCTCAAGCTGAATCGGACACTTCTTAACTTCATGATTTCCAATAATTCTTCTACCGTCAGGTAGGCCAATGACATAAGGTTCACAACTAGTAGCACTATCCAGGTGTAGTCTACTCAAACATGATTCGGAAATGAATGAATGTGATGCGCCAGTATCAAAAAGGGTACACACAGGTTGAGATAGAATTTCGAGGGTACCTGAGATCATTCAGGCCTCCGGATCGTCGGTCCTCTTCATCTCATAAATTCGGGGCTTGCCGGTCCCTGAACCGGATGCTCCTGTCTGATAAGTATTTGTTCCGCCTTTATTTGCTCTCGTCATCTTAAACAACGCGGACTGAGTAGCCTGATTCTGAACAGCCGACTGCTTCGGGGTCTGAGATGTCGTCGTAGCAGGTCTGGAATCTCTTCGGCAAAAATGGGCCTTATGCCCGGTAATTCTACAGATGTTACACGTGACAGTCTGTCTCGAACATTTAGTGCTGTAATGACCCTGTTCTCCATAGTTGAAACAGGTGATGGCGGAACTGGCCGCTCGGGACTGAGATTCCGTAGGTTTAGGCACCATCGGAAGTCGCTCAGAAAAAGTAGATCCCGTGCGAGGCTTCTTAAAGTTTGCCCGACTTCCTTCGGACTGATTATGATTCTTCAATTTCTTGCCAGCATATGAAGTTTGTTTCTTAGAAATTTCCTTAGCGGTAAGCTCATAAGTAAGAGTTTTCTCGATGAATTCGGCTAGGGTGGCACAATGATGATTAAGCAATTGCATCCACATACTGTAATATCCGTACTTTCTATTTTTAGTAATTTCAATTTTTTACTATATTTTCATTTCGGACGACTCGCTTGTTACTGTCTTGGGATTTTGGATCTATTTTGTTTTTGGAGTTTCACCATTTGGACGAGTTTCGGATATGTTTTTACGTAATTTCATTTCGAGTTATGTTTTGTCGCATGTACGTTCGATTTTTGTAAAACTTGTTCGATTTTGCTGTTTCTTGGTTTCCATAAGTTCGTATGGTTGATTTGTTCATGTTATGAGTTTTGGATTGTTAATCCGACGTCGTATCGTGATTTTCGAACGTTTGGGGCCGGTTGCGTCAGGTACCACACAGATCCTTTCTCATCCAGTTTCAGTGCTTTTTGATCCGGGTGCTACCCACTCTTTTGTTTCTTCGGATTGTGTGTGTCGTATTGGTATTGACTGCTTATTCGAGTGTGAACCGGTTGTAGTAGATATGCCTAGTGGGGATCGTATGGTTGGGAACCAGGAGGTTAGGGATTGCCCAGTGAGGATCGGGAGCCGGGATTGGCCCTCGAATCTCATTGTTGTGGACCTTAAGGGTGAGGATTTGATCCTCGGAGATGATTGGTTGGATCATCACCGTGCCATCATGAACTATCGGACTCATACTATCTCAATAGTGGCTGAGGATGGTACAGAGCATACGCTTGTTGGTTGTAAGCCAGGTAGATCGGGTAACGTGATTAGTGCCTTGAAGGCGGTAAAACTTCTGAACCGGGGTTGTGTGGGCTACTAGTGTTACGCTTTGAAGGCGGAGGATAGTGGAATTGACATGTCGTCGATCCCAGTTGTGAATGAGTATCCTGACGTATTTCCGGATGACTTGTCGGGATTACCACCACAGCGGGAATTTGAGTTCTCTATCGATCTAGAGCTGAACGGGGCTCCTGTTTCACAAGTGCCGTACCGTATGGCACTGTCGGATATGCTAGAATTGAAGAAGCATTTGGAGGAGTTGTTAGATAAAGGATATATTCGACCGAGCGCATCACCTTGGGGTGCGCCTGTACTTTTTGTTAAGAAGTAGGATGGATCGCTTTGTTTATGCATCGACTATCGAGATTTAAACAAGTTTACCATCAAAAATAAGTACCCTTTGCCCCGGATCGATGACTTATTTGATCAGCTTTAGGGAGCGATAGTCTTTTCGAAGATTGATTTACGATCGGGCTATTACGAGTTGAGGATTCGGGATAGCGATATACCGAAAGCTACCTTTTGGACGAGATATGGCCATTACGAGTTTTTAATATGCCGTTCGGGCTAACCAATGCCCCAGCAGTGTTCATGCAGTTGATTAACAAAGTTTTTATCGAGTATCTGGACAAATTCGTAGTCGTCTTCATCGACGACATTCTTATCTATTCCCAGAGTCGGGAGAAGCACACCTTACACCTCCAGACTGTGTTAGACATTTTGAGAGCTGAGCAACTGTATGTGAAGTTCTCTAAGTGTGAGTTTTGGCTCAAGGAAGTGATATTCCTCGGGCATGTGATTTCAGCGGAGGGAGTTCGGGTAGATCCGCAGAAGATAGAGGCAGTGATGGCTTGGGAACCGCCGAGAAATGTGAAGGAAGTGAGGAGTTTTATGGGACTTACAAGCTATTACCGTAGATTCGTCGAAGGATTTTCTAAGAGCGCTAGACCACTCACCCAATTACTCCAAAAGACTCATAAGTTTGAGTGGACTGCAGACAAGCAGGACAATTTTGATGAGTTGAAGAGATGGTTGACTACCGCACCCGTTCTAGCCTTGCCTTAGGGGAATGAGGATTTTGTGGTTTATAGTGATGCTTCGGGCCTCGGACTTGGATGTGTCTTGATACAGAGAGATAGGGTTATTGCTTATGCGTCCCGTCATTTGAAACCGTACGAAGCAAACTACCCTACGCATGATTAGAATTGGCAGCGGTCGTCTTCACTTTAAAAATCTGGAGGCATTATCTCTATGGGTCATCGTGTAAGATTTACACGGACCACAAAAGTTTGAAATATATCTTCAGTCAAAATAAATTGAATATGAGACAGCGTAGATGGTTGGAGTTAATTAAAGATTATGACCTCGAGATTCTTTACCATCCGGGTAAGGCTAACGTAGTGGCAGATGCGTTAAGTCGTCAGCCGATGGCTCTACAGATGTTAGAGGTGCTCACGCCTCAGAGCAGGATCCAGCGGTATTTGATTTGTCAGGACATAGAGGTTTAGGTTCAGAGGGTTCAGGGCCAGTTATGTGCGTTATAAATCACTTCGTCCTTGGTTGATGATATCAAGGCGAGGCAATATGATGATCCCTTTTTAGCCCAGTTGAGAAAGGACGTGAAGAAGGGGTAAGCCCCTAGATTTGTGTTTCAGGATGATGGAGTTTTGAGATTTCACGGCAGATTATGTGTACCGAGTGATTTTGAGCTGAGACAGAAGATCTTGAGTGAAGCTTATACTACACCTTACTACATACACCCTAATACGAGCAAAATGTACAAGGATGTAAGGAGTAACTACTGGTGGAGCAATTTGAAGATGGACGTTAGCAAGTTTTTGGCGAAGTGTTTGACCTGTCAGCAGGTTAAGATCGAGCATCAGTGGCCCGCGGGGTTATTACAACCACTTCCCATTCCGGAGTGGAAGTGGGAAGACATTTATATGGATTTCATTACCGGTATGCCTAGGACTCGGACTGGAATGAACATGATTTGGGTTATTGTCGATCGACTAACCAAATCAGCTCATTTTCTGGGTATAAAGGACACTTGGGGGCCGGAGAGGCTGGCACGAGTGTTTATTACAGAGATCGTGAGGTTACATGGGACTCCTAGGAGTATTGTTTCGGATCGGGATGGCCGGTTTGTATAACATTTTTGGCAGGCTATTCATCGGGCTTTGGGGACTGAGTTGAGACTCAGTACATCTTACCACCCTCAGACAGACGGGAAGTCAGAGCGGATGATTCAGACGCTGGAGGATATGTTGAGAGCCTGTGCTTTAGAGTGGAAGGATGATTGGGAGTCACACTTGCCATTGATCGAGTTCACGTACAACAATAGTTGGCACGCCTCGATTAAAATGGCACCATTTGAGGCATTATATGGGAGGAGGTGCAGATCACCGTTGTGTTGGGATGATACATCCGAGTTTGTTGGTACCGAACTAGATATGGTAGTTGAGATGAGAGAGAATATTGCTTTGATTTGTGATAGATTGTTGACGGCCCAGAGTCGACAGAAGTCTTGTGCTGACACGCGCCGTCGGCCGTTGGAGTTTGAGGTGGGAGACCATGTGTTGCTTAAGGTGTCGCCGACACGGGGAGTTTACCGCTTCGGCTGGAAGGGTAAACTTAGTCCGAGATATATTGGACCGTTCGAGATTTTGGAGAGAGTTGGAGAGCTTGCATATCGATTAGGCTTGCCACCGTCCTTGAGTCACGTGCATAACGTGTTTCATGTCTCCCAGCTTAGGAGGTACGTACCGGACCCTAGCCATATTATTGATTTTGGAGAGATTGAACTGGGGCCCGACATTACCATCGAGGAGAGGCCGATTCAGATCTTGGAGCGTCGGGTGAAGCAACTTAGGCACAAAACTATTCCTTTGGTTAAGGTACAATGGTCGAGACACGGATCCGAGGAAGCTATGTGGGAGACGGAAGAGGATATGTAGTCGAGATACCCCGAATTATTTGCGTTGAAAGTTTCGGGACGAAACTTATTCTTAGGGGGAGAGAATGTAATATACATACTTTTTATTTTTAGTAATTTCTATTTTAGTGTATTTTCATTTCGGACGACTCGCTTGTTACTGTCTTGGGATTCTGGATCTATTTTCTTCTTGGAGTTTCTCCATTTGGACGATTTTCGGATATGTTTTTACGTAATTTCATTTCGAGTTATGTTTTGTCGCATGTACGTTCGATTTTCATAAAACTCGTTCGATTTTGCTGTTTCTTGGTTTCCATAAGTTCTTATGGTTGATTTGTTTATGTTGTGAGTTTTGGATTGTTAATCCGACATCGTATCCTGATTTTCGGGCGTTAGGGGCCGTTTTGTAATTTCCTATAAGTTTAGGGAATTTGTCTCCCTTGTCGTATTTCAATCTCCTCAGTAGTCGGAATCGTACATTCGATTGAGAGATTGTGATTGCAGGTTTGTTTCCTTGTTATGTCTCGTTGTTTGCTGGCATCTGTCAAGTTTTCGTGTCGTTCGAGTCGGATACAGTCTGGCCGAGTCCTGACTGTACTCTGTGCAGTAGCCATTAGCGCACGCTAATGTTTTTCCGTAGCGTGCACTATGAGGGTAGAACTAGCGCACGCTAGACTTACATTTTTTTGCGTGCGCTAATACATCTGGGCAGAATACCCTGGAACTGGGTAGAAGGTTCAGTATTTCGAAACTGAACCAGATAGCATACGCTAATTGAGTGGTAGCATACGCTAATTTCTAACACTAACACATGATATCTTGTATCTGCGTACGCTAACGGGAGGACAGAAGTCTCTGACTGTTTTCCGCACCCCGATAGCGCACGCTAATTCTTAGGGCGTAGCGTGCGCTAAGCCTGTCCGATATATATAGGACAACAACAGTCAACTTCATCATTTTTCCATCCTCACTTCTTCTCTTCGGCGTTAGGCGATTCTAGACGAAGGATAGAACCGATTTCGACCAATATTATCATCTACTAACATCCCTGCATTCCTTGTGCGAATTCATCAAGTTCCTAACATCTTCCGCCACCCGAATCAAGGTAAGAATCCCTAAAACTCTTGTTTTGAGATTTTGGGGGAACTTGGGGGGTTTCTTACGATTTGACCCTTTTCAATCTGATTTATCATAGATTATTACTAGACTTCAATTTTATACTTGTATTCTTCATGGTTCTTGAGTATTTGTGGATTAAACTCCGATTTTTCCGTTATTCGTCACTTATACTCGATGATACCCTAGTACTGTTCGACGAATTGTCCCAACGGGTAGAACTAGGATGAATTCCTACGTATTCACAATGTTGAGATTGGTTGTATATCATTCTTGTGTTAGGAACGGATTTGTGAAGATTATTCGGACCGAAGCCTTTCCTTTCACCGTTTCTTCACTTCGTGTTATTCAAGGCAAGTACATGTATTACATTCCGTTATATGTGTTACGGTTTCAATATGATTGATGAATCTTGAACTTTTGGGTGTGTGAGTTACTTGTTCCTTCCACCCGGAGCGTTCGACGGGAGGTCTGGTGATCGATACTAAGGGGTACGGCCGAGGAAGTGGACTTGGGTGCGTGTGTGATTGAACTTCCACCCGGAGCGTTCGACGGGGCGTCTGGGGGTCGATACTAAAGGGTATGGCAATGGAAGTGGTTTCCCACCCGGAGCGTTCGATAGGGCGTCTGGGGGTCGATACTGAGGGGTACGGCCACGGGTTACCAGTTGTGAATGTTTGTGATAATGCAATGATTTCTTAAACTGTTTTGAATGCCAATGTGATATTCCGGAATATGACTTTTCAAATGCTTTCTAAACGAGATGACTGTGTTAATTGTATTTGTATATAATGTAGTGTAATTGTGTACTTGCACTAGCTATTCGAATGCTAACCCCTTAAATGGGGGAAATGAGCTGTTAGGCGTATTTTTATACGCTTATTTATCATTATTTTGTATTCTTTTTGTGAGTAAATCTGCATAAATGAGCTTTTAATGCCCTATTCTTTTATGTTTGGCGGGAAATTGGAGTCCGGAAGCTAAAACGATAAAAACGGACGAAAACGGCAAATTTTGGCATGGGGCCGCGGCACAAGAACAGCGGGCCGCGGCACACGCAGGTGACCAGCGAGCCCCGAGTGGACTGTACCGGGGGCCGCGGCACAAGGATGCTGAGCCGCGGCCCAGGAGGAAAAATAGCGCGCCCAGGCATAGGCGCTGAAGACCGTGAGCCGCGGCACAGATTAAGTGAGCCGCGGCCCACGGGGCGGTTTTGGTGTGTTCTGCGCGTTTCTGGGCCGTTTTGGAGCCGGTTCTCGACCTAATCACACGGACGCATTTTGGAGGCTGATGGGATTTATAAATAAGGGTTTAAGGTCATAATTGAAGGGGGATTATCATCGGAGGATTGATTATCATCAAGGAGAAGAAACAGAAGACATCCAAGAGCAGAGAGCGAAAGCCAGAAGAACGGAGGAATCCGAGTTCTTCATCTGCGTTTGATTTCAATGCTTTCATTCATTATTTCTGTATTTTTATCCTTTAGCATGTCAGGCTAAAACCCTATTCTAGGATTTTGATGAAACCAAAGTTTTGACGAATTTGCTTTTGATTATCTATATAATTCCCTTTTCTGTTGAGTTTTCCCAATCGTTTTTAATGCTTTCAATTGTCTGGCCAATAATTGGATTGTTTTAATTACGCAACTCGAATCGGGAGAGGAGAGTTGGTGAGGAACTATTGGTGAGAACCGTTTTATCTTGTGAGATAGGAATATACTCATAGGAACTACGTGGCCATTTGAAGATTTTGTGCTTTTTGCCTATTGTCGAATTAATTCACCTAGGGATAGAGTGTATTATTCGCCTTAGAAAAATCTACTGACCTCGGGAGAGGCGGTAGAGTATTTTAGCAATCTTCGCCTTCAATAAATCGGGGAAATCATTAACTTCAGATAATCAAGAGTAAATTCGGATAAACCGAGGTGGATTCACAATCCTAGACTTATTCATCATTTGATTTTCTTTCTTTGAGCGATCGTTTTTCTGTTTATTATTGATTTTCTTTAGTTATTAATTGCAACCCAAATTTCGATTGTTCAAATAAAATTAGAATACATATAAATCGGTACTTAGTGATTCAGTCCTCGTGGGAACGATAACTCACTCATCACTTTATTACTTGTCTATGATAACGTCCACTTGCGTTTAACGAAATATCGCAACAAGTTTTTGGCAACGTTGCCGGGGACTGATTTTTTTACTAATATCGATTTCAGTATTTCTAGTCTTAGTTTGAACATTCTTTTTTTATTATTTTTGTGTAATTTTATTTATTTGTTTTCCCTTTCAGGAGTTTCCGGTTAGTGCATGAGAAAATTCAGTAACGAAGGCCTACTACCTTTGGATACCGAACTCGAGCGCACTCTTCGGAGAAGCAAGAATGAAAAACGAGAGCTACCGACAACAGTGACCATGGCCGAAAATACCGAAAATCACGTAGGAGATAATCTTGTGCAGCAAGTTCAACCGGCATTAGCACTCCGCGATTATGCTATGCCGCAAATCAATGCGAACTTCTCGGGAATTCGGCGTCCAACCATCCAGGCAAACAATTTCAAAATCAAGCCTGCGATTATTCAGATGGTGCAAGCAAGCCAGTTTTGTGGATTGCCGAATGATGACCCCAACGCACACATCGCATATTTTCTCGAGATTTGTGACACCTTCAAGAACAATAGTGTCCCCGATGATGCTATTCGTCTACGGCTTTTCCCTTTCTCTTTGAGGGACAAAGCAAAATTTTGGTTGAACTCTTTACCGTCGGGCTCTATCACGACGTGGGCAGAATTAGCGCAAGCCTTCCTAGCTAAATTCTTCCCACCATCAAAGACGGCGAGACTAAGGAACGAAATCACTACCTTTGGGCAATATGATATGGAGTCGCTTCACGAGGCATGGGAGAGATACAAGGATTTATTACGAAGATGCCCACACCACGGCTTGCCGGACTGGCTACAAATTCAGACGTTCTATAATGGATTGAGTGCTTCTACACGCACTCTTGTTGATGCAGCCGCTGGAGGAGCATTGATGGGAAAAACGATGGCCGAGGCACACTCTTTATTGGAAGCTATGGCTGCGAATGCTTATCAATGGCCATCCGAACGAGTAATTCCAAAGCGAGTAATGGAAATCTCCAGTAATGATCCGATCTCTACATTATCAGCTCAAGTCGCCGCCTTGACGCAGCAACTTCAAGCCTTTTCACATGCTCCTTCCCCCGTTACCATTGAATCATGCAATTGGTGTAATGGATCTCATCCTAGCGCAGAATGCGAAGTCGGGAACCCTTTCGAGCAACCTTCGATGGAACAAGCTCAGTTCGTGGGGAACGGGAACCGGCAAAATAATTCGTACTCCAACACTTATAATCCGGGATGGCGTAATCATCCTAACTTCTCATGGAGAAACGGACAAAACTCGAGCCAGCCTCCGTTTGCTCAACACCAACAGCAGCCTCCTCCCGCTCCAAAAATCTCTCTAGAGGAAGCAATGGTAAAATTGGCAGCGAACACGAGTCAGTTCATGGCCCGTACGGAAGCGACCTTGCAAAACCATTCCGCTTCTATACGCAACTTGGAAGTCCAATTGGGCCAGATTGCTAATATATTGACAGCCCGCCCAGAAGGTACCTTGCCAAGTACGACTGAAACAAATCCCTGAGAGAGTGTCAATGCCATTGGGTTGAGAAGTGGGAAAGAATTGGGTGAGCTGCCTGGGAAGCACAAAAAGAGAAGTGAGGATGAGGAGAAGAAAAATTCAGCGACTGAGGAATCACAAATGTCTAGACCCTCGAAATTGTTTCCGGATAATCCGAAGGCATATGTACCACCCGTCTCGTTTCCGCAGCGATTACAACAAAAAAGGGTGGACAAACAATTTTCCAAGTTTCTCGACGTTTTCAAGAAACTGCATATAAATATTCCCTTTGCTGATGCACTGGAACAAATGCCGAGCTATGTCAAGTTCATGAAGGAGATCTTATCAAACAAAATAAAGCTCGAGGAGTATGAGACAGTCGCATTGACGGAGGAGTGCAGCGCGATTCTTCAAAAAAAGCTTCTGCCAAAATTGAAGGATCCGGGAAGCTTCAATATACCATGCACCATATGAAACCTCTCTTTTGATAAGGCGTTGTGCGATCTCGGGGCCAGCATTAATTTGATGCCACTCTCCATATTTAAGAAGCTAGACATCGGGGAAGCAAAGCCGACGACAATCTCGTTGTAATTAGCCGATAGATCGATCAAATATCCAAGGGGAGTGATAGAGGACGTCTTAGTCAAAGTCGATAAGTTCATATTTCCGGCCGATTTCATTGTGCTTGACATGGAGGAGGATCAAGACATCCCAATTATTTTAGGAAGACCATTCTTAGCTACCAGCCGAACTCTCATAGACATGGAAAAAGGGGAACTCACTCTACGGGTTCAAGACGAGCATGTCACTTTCCAAGTGTTTAAATCCTTTCCGTGCCCAAGTAGTGTTGAGAAGAGTTCGCAACTTGAAAGTGTAGATACCTTTGGGAAAGACACACACCGGAAGAATCGTCGGTCGAGAAAGTCAGAATCCGTTTCAGCTGCCCCGACGCCTAATAAGAATGAAGAGCAAGTCGCATATATTAGGCATTTGAACATGTCATCTTCAACATCCGTTCATCCACAATCAGAAAATTCTCCTTCTGTCCTAAGTTCGCCCGTGAAGTTCAAAATTAAGCCGGATGTCAAACGGGTGCCAAGTCATGTGCAAAATGGGTGCTTCGGAAAGTTGTTTTTGTTAAAATCTTTTCGCAAAGAACATTTGGTGTCTAAACCAAAAATTGGATCGTCAAAAACCAATGGTCAAAATTTTAAAACACATATTAACGGTTCGATGAACGGGGCGGAGTTCAAATGGTGTTTGCGAAAAGCGAACTAATTTTCAATAGGTCCGGCTGAAGACTATAAACTTAGCGCTTCTCGGGAGGCAACCCGAGTATTAGTTGTAGATTTTTGTGTTTCAGTATTTTCTTGCATTTTTGGATCGTTATTTTTGGTCATTTTAGCTTGGATATGCTTATCTCTCACGCTCTTGATGCTTTTCTGTTGAAAATTTTGTGCAGAAATTACCCCAGGGGAAGAAATCAGCAATGGGCCGCGGCACACACAAGTCGAAAAAGAAGGCTAAACTTGTTGTACTCTGTGCCGCGGCACAACCTTACTGAGCCGCGGCACACCAAGTCCCTGAGCCGCGGCATGTTACTGCTGAGCCGCGGCACGCCAATTGCCAATAATATGCCCAGGGACCTGTACTATGGGCCGCGGCACATATGTGCTGAGCCGCGGCACACTAACACCACTGAGCCGCGGCACAAGAACGCTGAGCCGCGGCACATGGCCAAATGAACCAACAGGCCTAAGAGGCTGTACTCTGGGCCACGGCTCACTTAAGTTGTGCCGCGGCCCCCGTTCGGAAGTTAGACAGCCCAGGTACCTTTATAACACGAATTCGGCCGACCCCAGGTATACTTCTTCCTTTTCTTGCACAGCGATCGGCCGATACCCTTCTCCCCTTCTTCTTCTTGCATACCTCAAATCTAATCAAGGTACTTCTCAATCCTTTGTATTAATTGCTTCATGAATTGCGAAATGAGATGTTGTTATTCATCTTATGTTGATTATATTGTTATTTTTCTTTTTCGAAGTTCTATCAAGAATTAAAGTTGGGAATATGAAATTTTTGATTTATTTCGATGCTATGTGTTGATATTCGGTGGATTGTTAAAGTTCTTGTCATTGTGTCATGAGCATGTCGATTGTTGTTGTTTTTGGGGATGAAATTCAAGCTATTACAGTTCCTATTCCTCAGTTGAATTCATGCATTCAAGGTGGTTGATGAAATGCTTGAATGAAATTTTTTTTCTTTGTTAAGTCAATATTTTGAAACTAGGTGCGAACGAAATTGTTTATGGAATTACAGCGTACCCCAACCCTTACGTCAATTTTAAACGTGAAATGCTCAATTTTAACTTTCCTTCATAACGGGGCAAGCTCGTTCAATTCTTGATTCATGTTTTGCATATCCTTAGCCGAGTAGTGTTGTTCTCATTATTGCTTAAGTAAGTAAACTCCGGTGTTTATCTTTTCAGGACTCGCTATGGCTAGAACCAAAAAGGTTAGCAAAAGGGCCAGAACGCAATCGTCCCCCACACGAGGGGAAACTTCACAGAGCCGAGGCGAGTTGGAGGCGCATCAATTCTCCGACCCGGAGATTCATAAAATCTTCAATGAAAAGATCCGCCCTCGACCTCTGATCCCGGAGAGGGGATTCACCCCATCCCCCAGGACGGGGAGCTTCTGACGATGATAGACGAGATGCGGTGGGCCCGTTTTGCTGCATTTCTCGAGCCGGCGGTGATCTCCATTGTACAGGAGTTTTATGCGAGCGCTCTGTTGAAGCACATTCGGGCGGGGCAGATGATACCGCAGTCAGACACTCGGATGCAGGTCGTCGTCCGAGGCATTACAGTAGATTTTTCGGTGGATGCCATACGGAGATTATTCGAGCTGCCGGTGGTTGACGAGACGGCATATACGCGAGCTATGAGTGGCCTCACGAGGGAGGCCCTGCTCGAGACACTCACGCAGCCCGACTCCATCTGGGAGATGCGCGCTCCGAGTTCATCGGCCTTCTACTTTAAAAGCTCGCGCCTCAGTCGGCTCGGGCGAGCCTGGTTGTATTTCATCTGTGCTCGTGTTGATCCCACCTCGCAGATCCGATCTATTTTACTCTCTCGAGCCCGTACATTATATACCATCACTTCTGGGCTGCGATTCGATGTGGCTCCTCTCCTGGTCCGATCTATTCTTCTATGCATTCAGGGAGGGGCCAAGATGGGGCTGAAGCACCCCTCGCTCATCTGCGCTCTATGCCGGCAGTCGGGGATGACGTGGTCGGACGACGAGTCGATGCTAGCTCCCCAAGGCCCGATTGATCATCGCATCATTTCGCATTTCGACCAGTGGGGAGGAGCGCCGGCACACGCTCGGGGGCGAGGATTTCTACTTGATGATGCACACGAGCAGTCCCCCGAGCCTCTTCTTCTGACACAGGGGTAGGAGGAGTCCAGCCCGCCGCCCGACAGAGAGCACTTGCAGGCGATTTTCGATGGGGTGAGAGAGGAGATGAGGAGAGAGAGAGAGAGTCACTTGGCTGTGTGGAGAGAGGAGATGAGGCGAGAGAGAGAGAGCCTTTTGGTGGCCCAAAGAGAGGAGATGCGGACGGAGAGAGAGCATCCTCGCTGCCGTCCGAGATGAGATGAGAGAGCAGGCCCGCCGGGCCAACCGACAAGAGACAAGGCGCTTGACAGCGAGAGATGCTTACCACCAGGAGCACCTTGCTGCATGGACGGCCCACATTATGCACCCGGATGGGCCATTCATTCCACCCGTTCGGCCAGCCACACCACCCTCCTCGCCGGACGACGCCGGCACCAGTTCGTGAGTAGATTGTAGGGAAGTACTTGACCTTCTTCTTTTATTGCATATTATATTTTGTCCATTGAGGTCAATGTACATCCTAAGTTTGGGGGGGTTTACTTTTTGTTGCGATACTTATTGCTGTACTTATTCGTGTGCACTTTCGTTATTTTGTGTTATCTTTTTGTTGATAGCCTTGCTTGTCGTGATATTATTTGCATTCATGAATTTTTCGTGCTTCTTTTTGTGTAAAACTGATGTTACGATACTGATTTCTCTCTGAAGAAACGGTTGAGTTTTAGTCGGTTGTAGTCAGCGATATCTGTTTCTGTTGAGTATTTATTTAGGTCCGAAATTTTGGCCTTTTTGTAGAAATCTTAGCAGATAAGAAAGGAGACATACGTGTTTTAAAATCGCCGTCTATACGTTTGGTTACACTTTTCGCATAGCTAGTTGTCCAGTAACATGAGTCGTGTTGGCACTTAAGTTGAGTTTAGAGTCGGACAGTTTTTCCCAAAAAGTTGAGTTATTATTTGTTCTATGATGGGAAGTCTAGTAACTGGGGGTATTCACGTGACCCGTTGTTTACTCTCGCGTAAAACGACAACCTTGATTAGACCAGTGGTTTAGAGATTTCGCATATACCAATGATGGGAAGCCTAGTAACCGGGGGTATTCGCGTGACCCGTTGTTTACTCTCGCGTAAAACAGCGACCTTGAATCGAACATGCGTGAATAGCTATTTGAGTTGTTTCTCTGCTGTGGAGGGGAACTTAGTAACTAGAAGCATCCATGTGCCCCATGAGTGTCTTTTACGTCAAACGGTTCCCCGATACATGAGAATGGAATTCCACCATAGGATTATCCCGATGATACATCCCGAGATCCGAACCTAGTGGTCAACTCGAATCAATTTATTGATCATATATAAGGGAATACTGTCCGAGGATTATATTTGATGATGAAACTCTTGAAAATTTTGCCACTAGACTGTGGGACTGGTCGACTTAGCTTGTTTATTCTAACCCTTCATATTAACGGTCGGTTAAATTCACGCTTGTTAATCTTTGAGCTTGATTTTCTTCATAAACGATTGATTAGGACCGAAATTGGTTACTTTGTGGAATCAGTGTCCTGGATGTGACTCGCTATTACGATACTTGTATTATTCTTTGAGGATTTCAGGGTAGTATTGATTAAGTTAAGCACTATGGATTTGCACGATCATTCACGATATTCTTTTATTTGAAATCAATTCTTCTTGCTTGAGGACAAGCAAAGGCTCAAGTTTGGGGGTATTTGTTAGGCGTATTTTTATACGCTTATTTATCATTATTTTGTATTCTTTTTGTGAGTAAATCTGCATAAATGAGCTTTTAATGCCCTATTCTTTTATGTTTGGCAGGAAATTGGAGTCCGGAAGCTAAAACGATAAAAACGGGCAAAAACGGCAAATTTTGGCCTGGGGCCGCGGCACACGCAGGTGACCAGCATGCCCCGAGTGGACTGTACAGGGGGCCGCGGCACAAGGATGCTGAGCCGCGGCCCAGGAGGAAAAATAGCGCGCCCAGGCATAGGCGCTGAAGACCGTGAGCCGCGGCACAGATTAAGTGAGCCGCGGACCACGGGGCGGTTTTAGTGTGTTCTGCGCGTTTCTGGGCCATTTTGGATCCGGTTCTCGACCTAATCCCACGGACGCATTTTGGAGGCTGATGGGATTTATAAATAAGGGTTTAAGGTCATAATTGAAGGGGGATTATCATCGGAGGATTGATTATCATCAAGGAGAAGAAGCAGAAGACATCCAAGAGCAGAGAGCGGAAGCCAGAAGAACGGAGGAATCCGAGTTCTTCATCTGCGTTTGATTTCAATGCTTTCATTCATTTCTGTATTTTTATCCTTTAGCATGTCAGGCTAAAACCCTGTTCTAGGATTTTGATGAAACCAAAGTTTTGACGAATTTGCTTTTGATTTTCTATATAATTCCCTTTTCTGTTGAGTTTTCCCAATCGTTTTTAATGCTTTCAATTGTCTGGCCAATAATTGGATTGTTTTAATTACGCAACTCGAATCGGGAGAGGAGAGTTGGTGAGGAACTATTGGTGAGAACCGTTTTATCTTATGAGATAGGAATATACTCATAGGAACTACGTGGCCTTTTGAAGATTTTGTGCTTTTTGCCTATTGTCGAATTAATTCACCAAGGGATAGAGTGTATTATTCGCCTTAGAAAAATCTACTGACCCCGGGAGAGGCGGTAGAGTATTTTAGCAATCTTCGCCTTCAATAAATTGGGGAAATCATTAACTTCAGATAATCGAGAGTAAATTCGGATAAACCGAGGTGGATTCACAATCCTAGACTTATTCATCATTTGATTTTCTTTCTTCGAGCGATCGTTTTTCTGTTTATTATTGATTTTCTTTAGTTATTAATTGCAACCCAAATTTCGACTGTTCAAATAATATTAGAATACACATAAATCGGTACTTAGTGATTCAGTCCTCGTGGGAACGATAACTCACTCATCACTTTATTACTTGTCTACGATAACGTGCACTTGCGTTTAACGAAATATCGCAACATGCGCCTTATGCATTTCAGGTGTCGTAAGAGATAAGGAGCGGGCACGGGACATGCACGCAAAGAATGGTCTGGCATGATGATGAGGCTCGAGTCTATATTTTATGCTTTGTCATTGTATCTGTTTGGATATTGGAGTTAGTTTGATTACTTTTTAACTTGGTTAAAGTCCCCTGCGTGGGTAATGAATTGGTATTTGACTTATTCTTCATGTACTTCCATTTAAATGTTTTGGTCGAGGCCACGGCCCTATTTTACTATGATGAGTGTGTCTTTTGGGATTTCATTGTGGTTTATGTGACATGTGCTAGCCTGGTAGACCTCATGAGGGTTCTATGGTATGTAACGTCCCTTAAGTGAATTTGGGGTGTAACACATACGAGGTTTCAACCTCTTACTAAAGTACTTGATTTTATCCGCTTCGGAGTGAACAATGGATGAGGCAAAGGGAAGTAGTTCCTGAAACTTCTCGGCGATGGTGAGAATATCTTCCTCCGCAGAGGGGTCGGGACTGAGTAACTCTGATAACTTGGCCTCCTTGAGTAGGTCCGGATAACATATTTCCAACCTGAGGGTCTTAAACTGGTCCCAAGTGCAAGATCCGTCGGTGGGCTTCAGAGATAGCCACCACGAGTGAGCGCTCTTACCCAGATAGTAAGCCACAAATGAAACTTTGTGCCCTTAGGGACACTCTACCATAGCAAATAGCTTCTCGAAATTCTCAAGCCAGTGAATAATATCTGTCGGCTCAGATGAGCCTTCAAAATTAGGTGGCCTCTGGCGAGAGATGCCGCCGATTATACTGCTCACACTCCTCTCTTGCCTCTGAGGTGGCGGAGGAGGAGCCTGTTGAGTCTGAGTGATTGAATACTGCATTGTCTCCATCAGACGTGCCATCTGAGTCATCTGGGCCATCATGCCCTGCATAAATATGAATGGGTCAACCCGAACACCTTCCGATTGGGCTGCATCTCGGGTACGACTCCCTGACAGTGAATGATTATCTCTCGGTGAATGAGTAGCATCGCCAGCTGAGTTGGCAGCATCGCTACCTGTTGAACTAATGACATACCTAGCGTTCGCGTGGGTATTCACACGAGCTCCTGGGTTTCGGCCCGTACGCGGCCTCTTTCCCTGCATTCTATGACAGCTCTATCCATACTGAAGTAGGAAAGTCACATGATAATTATAGATCTCGCATAATATCGCATTATGATTATGTTTTGGAATGATAAAAATGAGCATACACGCTCTAACATAATGAACGCATTAATAATGCGGTAAATTGATCGTCGACATTACGTCAGAATATGATAAGATCGCATGAATATCAACTGAGGTGACATGATTATCTGATGAAATTCCTGATATGATTATCCTGAACAAGTTAACCAGATTGATAATACGATCCACGAGATCAACAACTGAGCAATGAGATTGACTAAGTGATTAATGAGTTAACATGATCGACAAGATCCAAAGGAAATGATGATTGAGGATTGTTGTCTGATTAATGATGAATGAGTTTATTCTTATTGCCAGAAATTATACCATGGTGTCAGAAATCATACCGTTCTTTTGGTCTGTGGGGCTTGGCGCTTGCACAAGTCACACGTGACGCGAAAGTCCAATGATACTAGTCTGATGAACGATGATTCTCAATGAGACATGACTCGGATAAGTAGTATTCAAAACCACGCTCTGATACCAACTCTGTAACACCCCAAACTAGGCGGATATCATAGTGTCGTGGACCCCCAACTGGGACCCACCATGCAAATGAAAAATAATAATTTAAATAATATAATTGTAGTACCAAACCATATTATATTACCAATTACTCTGATG